>CM057463.1:197319735-197757235 GCA_030035585.1 Dugong dugon | reverse complement strand
TACACTAGTTGCCATGGAATCTACTCCATCTCATGGCGACCCCATGTTTATCAGAGCAGATTTGTGCTTCATGGTGTTTTCAGTGACTGATTTTTCAGAAATACATCTCCAGGTCTTCCTTCAGAGGCACCTCTGGGTGGATTTGAACCACCAACCTTTCCGTTAGCAGCTGAGCACTTCACCATTTGCACCACCCAGGAACTCCCCACTTCCCTGGGGAGGGGGGGTCCACACAAAGCTCTGCACAGACCATGCCTATTTCTGTCCCTCCTGTTGAAACTGAATGTGTAAATCTTCCCCGATGGCTTTATTGATTGAGGCCAAAATCGCAAGAATAAATTCGTGCAGTGGTAGATGAGACACTCTCAAGAAGGGTGGGAGGAGGGCCATGTTAATATTAATATCCAAAATTTAAATGGTAAAATGTCTTCCTTCCTGTTCCCACCTTCCTCTTCTTTTGAAGTCATCATCTCCGGCACAGGCAGTTATACTAGAGTTCCAGACTGAAATCTGACACAGGAAGAAAAGGAAAAAGAAAGCCTAAAAGTTCTCCCTGACTTTTAGTGCCAGGATACCAACTTGCTCTTTAATATCGTTGGCGGCAGGACTGTCTGCATTAGGTCACATGCTGGGCACTAAGGCAGGGCGAGGAGGGGGTGAAGGCTGAGCCAGGTGTGGGGTTTCAGGGACGCTTGTCCATGCAAATGCTGAGCGGAGGGCAAACAGGACGATAGAGCAGGGCCAGGAGCTGAGACACAGAACCAGGGTGCAAACCAAGGGACCCGGGATGGAGCTGCGACCTTTCGTGGGGGGGGGGGGGGGCGAGTGAGCTCAGGTTGCCACTCAAAGACATCAATGGACCGGGCGGGCCAGGTGCCGACGCCTCCAACTCCATATTCCCAGCTCTTCCAGCCACAGGTGCTCACGCCTCAGGGACCATCCGCTCACCTGGATGGGCAGCGTCCCCACCTGCCAGCCCTGCCTCCGCCCGACTTGGCCGGTCGGTCAGCCGCCGGTGCGTGGCACCCACCTGGGAGTCTCCTCGGCCGGGTTCGGCCCCCTTCCTGGTCCCCATGGTGGTGATGGGCTGTTCTGCAGTGGTTCTGACTCTGCGTTGTCGCCCAGGTTCTCACGGACCGGACGCGAGAGGGGTCACCATGCACTTGGGGTCCCCTGTGGCACATTGCCGCGTCACGCGCAGCCAGACTGAACTGCCCTCTGCAGCCTCTTCTGGGGGTAGGGCGGACGTTCGCCCTCTGGCTCCATAGACACATCCAAACTCCCTGAGGGACTGAAATGTTGGGCAGAGATCTGTGGGGACCATGGTCTAAGGGACCATCTAGCTCAATTGGCATAACACAGTTCATAGAGACAATGTTCTACATTCTACCTTGGTGAGTAGCGTCTGGAGTCTTAAAAGCCTGTGAGCAGCCATCTCACAGGAGCAAGGGAGAGTGAAGAAAACAGGATATAAGGAAAAGGTTAGTCCAAAGGACTAATGGACCACAGCTACCAAGGCCTCCACCAGACTGAGTCCAGTAGAGCTAAATGGTGCCTGGCTACCACCACTGACTGCTCTGACTGGGATTACAACAGAGAGTCCTGGACAGAGCTGGAAAATGATGTAGAACAAAATTCTAACTCACAAAAAAAAAAAAAAAAAAAACAGATTTACAGGCCTGACAGAGACTGGAGAAACCCCAAGAGTATGGCCCCGAGACACCCTTTTAGCTCAGTGGTGAGGTCACTCCCAAAGTTCACCGTTCAGCTGGGGACTGGACAACCTCATAAAACAGAACGGGACTAACGAGGCACAGCAGTCCAGGGACAAGGACTAGAAGGCAGGAGGGGACAGGAAAGCTGGTGATAGCGAACTCAGGGTTGAGAAGGGACAGTGTTGACATGTTAACCACTGCCATAGGGCAGTATGTGTACTGTTTAATGAGAAACCATTGGTTCTGTAAACCTTCATCTAAAGTACAATAGAGAAATTCAAAAACTTTTTTTTTCTATTCTACATATAAGTTTCTTATGAGATACATGACTTAAAAAAGTTTTTGCCCATTCTGTGTTGCCTTCTCACATTCTTGATGATGTCATTTTAAGTACTAACTTTTTTTTTTGACGATTACAATTTTTTTGTCACTTATACTTTTGCTGTCATATGTAAGAAACCATTGCCTGACCACTTACTTAACAGCCCATGGATCAAAATAGAAATCAAAAGATAAATTAGAATATATTTGGAATGGGATTAAAAAAATACAAATTTGAGGCAAATTCTACAGCATTAATTCGGTGAAAATTCATAGCACTAGACACTTATGTTAGAAAAATATAAAAGAACACATTCAAATCAACAACCACAGCTTCAACCTTAAGTAATGAGAAAAATAAGAGAGGATTTACTTAAAGTAAACAGAAGAAGAAATGAAATGATAAATGTCAAAGTGAAAAACCATTCAATAGGCCATAGAAAAGCAAGAGATAAAATCAAGGAAACTAAAAGCTGGTCATGTGAGAGGATCAATAAAACAGATAAATTTCCAGGAAAACTGATCAGGTAGGAAAAAGGACATAAACCACCAACATTCTGAATAAGAAAATGGGCATATGGACAGTTTCCATATATATTAAAAAGAATAGAAACAGAACTCTAGGTTTTTTGTTTGTTTGTTTTTGGCCAATGATTTGAACAACTTAGATGGAATGGAAAAGTTCCTGGAAATAAACAAATTACCAAAGTTTACGCAAGAAGATATAGATAACATGGGTATCCCTATATCTATCTAAAAATTTAAATTATAGATTTAAAAAACACATATACTGCCTTCTTTGGTGAATTCTAGCAAACATTTAGGAAGACGTCTTTATTGATGAATTCTAGCAAAAATTTAAGGAAGAAATACTACTAATTTTACAATAACTCTCACAAAAAATTAGAACAAGTACACTTTGCAACTAATTCCATGAGGTTAGCATTACCCTGATACTAGATCCAGTCAAAACATATAAAGAAAGAAAATTAAAAATGAATATCCCACATGAACATGGATTCTAACATATTCTAAATAAACTTTTACCAAATTGAATCTAAAAATATATAAGAGTAATAATGTAGCATAACTAAATCGGTTTACCCAAAAAAATGTAGATTTGGCTTAATATTTTTAAAAAAAAGTTTAATTAACCATATTAACAAGCTTAACAAAGAAAAAAAAAGGTGATCATCATAGTAGATTCAGAAAAAAATCCCTGATTTAAAACGAACAAACAAAAAAAACTGACACTAGAAAGGAACTTCCTCAACCTGAAGAATATACGTGTAAATCCTACAGCTAACATTACGCTTAATGTTAGAACACTGAATGTTCTCTACCCTAAGATCAGGAACAAGAAAAGGATTTCTATTGTCATCACTTCTATTCTAAATTATACTAGTGGTTATAGCCAGTACAAGCAAACACAAAGAAAAATAAATAAATAAAAGAACCCCACTGTAAAGGAAAAAAAAATCAATAAAAAGGGAGAAAGTGATCAGATTGGATCTTTAGATAACGTGATTCTTTACATAGAAAATCTGATCAAATCTACAAACCTTTGCTGCAATTAATACCTGATTTAGCAAGTTTGAAAGATACAAGATCAATATTTAAAATTGAATTATAATTCTAACTTGCTGGTAATGAACAAACATAAACTGAAATTATAAAAATTATGTAATTTACAGCAGCATGAAATACATTAAATGCTACGAATTAACTTGGAGAGGAGGAGGTGTGAAATTCGCGTACACTAAAAACCATTAAACAAATCTGAGAGACATTATAGAAGTTCTAAATAACTGGAGAGATAAACCGTGTTAGTGGGTTGGAGATCTCAACATTGTTAAAATGTCAGGTGGTATTTATTTTCAAACTGATATACAGATTCAACTGAATCCCAATAAAAATTCCAATACCTTTTCTCGTTGAAAAGGCAAACAGTTTCTAAAATTCACACGGAAATTAAAAAAAAAAAAACACTAAAATAGGCAAAATAGATGTTTTTATTTTTATTCTTTTTTTTTTTTTTATTGTGCTTCAGGTGAAGGCTTACAGAACAAATAGTTTCTCGTGAAACAGTAGTACACATATGTTTTATGACATTGTTTAACAACCCCACAACATGTCAACCCTCTAACTTCTCAACCTTTTCTTTTGGTGAAAATACACATAGCCAAAGATACACCGTTTCAAAAATTTCTACATGCACAGTTCAGTGACATTGACTATGCTCTTTCAATTGTGCTGCTATTCTCACTTAAGATGAAGGCTTACAGAACAAATAGTTTCTCATTTAACAGTTACTACAAATGTTGCCCTATGACAATGGTTAAGAATCTCACAACACATCAACAATATCCTTACTCAACCTTGGGTTCCCTATCATCAGCTTCCTTGTCCCCTTCTACCTTCTGACCCTTGTCACTGGACTCCTGTACCTCATTCGTCCCATTTGGCTTTACCGGGCTGTCCACTCCCAGGCTGAACGGTGAACCTCGGAGATAACTTCACCACTGAGCTAAAAGGGTGTCTGGGGGCCATACTCTCGGGGTTTCTCCAGTCTCCTTTAGGCCAGTAAATCTGGTCTGTTTTTTTGTGAGTTAGAATTATGTTCTACATCCTTCTCCAGCTCTGTCCAGAACCCTCTGTTGTGATCCTGGTCAAAACAGTCAGTGGTGGTAGCCGGGCACCATCTAGTTCTACTGGACTCAGTCCGGTGGAGGCCTTGATAGCTGTGGATCACTAGTCCTTCGGACTAATCTTTTCCTTGTATCCTGTTCTCTTCATTCTCCCTTGCTCCCAAAGGGATGAGACCAGTGGAATATGTTAGATGGCCGCTCACAGGCTTTTAAGACCCCAGACACTACTCACGAAGGTAAAATGTAGAACATTGTCTTTATAAACTGTGTCATGCCAATTGAGCTAGATGTTGCCCGTGACCATGGTCCCCAGAGCCCTCCGTCCAGCAATTCAGTCCCTCAGGGAGTCTGGATGTGTCTATGGGGCTTCCATGACCTTTCCTTGTACAAGTTGCGCTAGTTTCCCCTGTATTGTGTACTGTCTCACCCTTCACCCAAGATACCACTTATCTATTGCCTGTTTAGTATTTCACCCCCCACCCCCACCCCTCCCATCCCTGGTAACCAACAAAGATTGTTACATTTTGTGTGTGAACTTTTTCATGGGTTTTCACAATAGAGGTGTCATACAATATTTGTCCTTTTGTGATTGGCTTATTTCACTCAGAATAATGTCCTCCAGTTTCATCCATGTTATGAGATGCTTCACAGATTCATTGTTGTTCTTTCTCGTTGCATAGTACTCCATTGTGTGTATGTACCATAGTTTGTTTAACCATTCATCTGTTGATGGGCACAAAATAGATTTTTAAAAAAGAAAAAAGTTGAATGAGGCACATTGTCTAATTTAAAGGCTTATAAAATTATAGCAATCAAGACAGTTGGGTACTGGTATAAAGACTGATAAATATATCAGTGGAGGACAATAAAAAGTTCATAAATAGGTCCACATATACATGGGCAACTGACTTTTTACAAAGGCGCAATGGCTCTCAGCTCTCAATAGTAAGAATATTAACAATTTGATGAAAAATAATGAGCAGATGATTTGAACAGATATTTCACCAAAGATGTAAAGATAAAAAATAAACAACTTAAAAGATAGTCAACATCATGTCATTCATGAAATGTAATTTAGAACTGCAGTGAGATATCACCACACTTTTATAAGAATGACTAAAATAAAAAAAACAGATTATACCAAAAGTTAATGAGGATATGGAAGATATGAAATTCTCACAAGCTGATTGTAGACATGTGAGATGAAAGAAGAACTTTGAAGAAGAGTATTGCCATCTGTATCCACTCAATCACCTGTTTTTCCAACCTAAAACACTTTATTTAGAGTAAGTTCTAGATTTATATTTGTTGTTGGACATACAAATATAATTAAAATACACTCTATCTTCTAGATCACATACTTCAATAGACTAAAAAGCTCATGAATGTCAGATTTTAAAAACATAATCCATTTAGTAGCAGTGATTTGCAGAGAAGTTCAGGATGATTTACAAAGTCCACATCCTAAATAATCACAAAGAGAGCTTCTGCCTGCTCCTTCTCAGAGCTTGCTTGACATCTTTATTCCTCAGGCTGTATATCAGGGGGTTCAACATTGGGATGACGACAGTGTAAAAGACGGACACTACTTTACTCTGCTCCATGGCGAAGATAGCACTGGGTTGTGCATACATGAAGAAAACAGTACCAAAAAACAAGCATACCCCAGTCAGGTGGGAGACACACGTAGAGAAAGCTTTCTGGCGTCCCTGCACAGTACGGATCCTCACAATTGCCAGTATGATGCAGATGTATGAGACCAAAACAATCAAAAATGTACTGACAATAATGGAGCCACATAAACCAAGAAGAACCAATTGGTTTATAAATGTATCCGAGCAAGAGAGCGACAAGAGCGGAGGTACGTCACAGAAAAAGTCATTGATCTTATTGGACCCACAAAAGGGCAATCTGAAAGTCATCATTGTTTGAGTGACGGCATTCACAACACCCCACAAGCAGGACCCCACCACTAAAAGTACACAGACCCGGTAAGACATACTTACAGAGTATAGCAGAGGGTTACAGATGGCAATGTAGCGGTCATAGGCCATAGCAGCCAGAAGGAAGCTCTCCGTGGTACCGAAAAGAGACAGGAAGAAAAACTGAGCAGCACATCCACCAAAGGAAACCGTGTGGTCTTCTTGCAAGAAGTTCATCAGAGCACGAGGTGCAGTTGTGGAAGAATAGCAGATGTCCAACACGGAAAGGCTTTGGAGAAAGGCGTACATCGGGGTGTGGAGGTGGGAGTCTGCCCTGATAATTACGATCATGCCAAAGTTCCCAATCACAGCAAAAACATACAAGATAAAAAAAATCAGAAATAGTATTGTCTGCATCCCTGGACCCCCTCCGAATCCAAGTAGAACAAACGTTGAGACAGTTGAAAAATTCATCATTGTTTAAGTAAAGCAAGAACAGAGAAAGAAGAAGAAGGAGAAGGAGAAAGAGCAGAAGGAGAAGAGGAGAAGAAGAAGAAGAAAAGAGAGGGAGAAAGTGAGGAAGTGAAGAGAAAGAAAACTGTTGCCAATCAATATTATTTAATGTTTAAAAGCATTAAATTAAGTTTGAGATCTTCAGGAGGCATTGAAGATGTTCTGTCTGTGATCCTGGGTACAATGTCTGGGAACTATGCATTCATGTCCTGTGAAATGGTAAAGTTTATGCTACAAGGGAAGTAAATCAGAAATAAGTAACTACGCACACAAAAAAGACTGCATCTATAAATGTATCACTATATTTTTCAACTCTAATCTCACCAATAAAACATGGAAAACGGATCTATGATCTATTTAGAGGCATATCTTCACTTCACATTCCTGGTTTTTTTTTTTTGTTTGTTTGTTTGTTTTTTTTTGTTTTTTTTTTTTTAATTCAAGTAAATCTCCAAATCAGAGGACAAAAGCGGACTTGAGAACACTCAATGTGTAGCTACTGAGTTAGTTTTGCATTATAAGAACTGTTATTCTTGGCTAGGAATAGGATGAGGATTGGCAAATCAACTTGATTATGTGTATAAAATCTATTCATTCTCACTGTTTCCTCATACTTTCTGTATTAGTTTCCCATTGCAGCTGTAGCAGATTACTATGAATTTAATGGGATAACATTATAAAGAAAACATAATGTATTTAATCAGTGTACTTCAAAATTACTTGACTTATAAATCAGTAAGGATCCAATTGCAGGGTGTGAATTCCTTTCATACAAAATAAAGCACTGGATGGATCAGCGTTTGATAGGAATATTTATAATTACTAGAGTAATGATATGACTTGACTATCGTTGATCTTTACAGCTAGCCATGAAAAAGCACGCGATTAAAATTAAAGAAACGAAGAAAAAGAGCTGAAACATGTAAGCCATCATTTCGAAATGTGTGTGAATATTTGTGGATTTTTCATTTGTAAATTTACTGAAACTGTTTGTTACCCTGTACAAAGTGGAAATAAACGTACGGGAAAAATTAAATAATATTATGACAGCTTTTACATAAAGTAAATGCAAAGTAAAAGTGAATTGATTTTTTTTCTTATGAACTCTACCCTTGTTCTCTTAAAATTTATACCACTAACATTCATTACCAAACCTCAATTCTCCAGCCCTTCAGAATTTCATAAAAATACAGTCATTTGACACTTGTTTTGACTTTTTTTCATTTCTTCAATAACATCTCCCAAATATAAATGTGAGGGTATTTTCTGGTTGGTTGTTTTTGCATAAGTTGCAGCTCCAAGGATAGGAAAGACTGTAATATTTACTTCACTACTCTAACTTGAACTAGATGTAGCACTTGGCTGAGAGTAAGGACTCACATAAATATTCTGAATGATGCCTCTTTATACCATATACTGGATGTGTTTGATTACATCTATATTTCATAATGGGCACAGTATAACATAACTCCTTATTTCAAATATTAATTTTAAAGCATAAGGAACCTGTGTCTTGACTGAAATGAATCAAATCACAAAGCCATTCCAACATTAAAAAACAAGAACAAAAACAAAAACCAGTTGCTGTCACATTGTTTCCTATTCACTGAGACACCATGTGTGCAAAATAGAACAGAGCCCCATAGGGTTTTCAATGGCTGATTTTTTGGAAGCAGATAGCCAGCCCTTTCTTCTGAGTCACTTGTGGGTGCGTTCAAACTGCCAAACTTTTGATTAGCAGCCAAGTGCTTAACCATTTTGCGCCACCCAGACTATTCCAATATTACAGGAAGGCAAAGCAAGTCATTTTCATGTAAAATAGTAGTTATTATTTTAAAATTATTACATATATGCCCATTAATATGTACTGTTGTATTCTGCTGAGCTTAAATAAAACAATCAGGTTATAGATATTATTTTCTCTTAGAAGGAGGAAAATGGTAGCTAAGACATAAATGTTCTTGTGAATAAATGAGCCAATAAATGTTTTTGTCTCACTAAAGGCCGTTACTCCTGGAAGAGTTAGTGCCACAGAATCTCATATGAGGAATGAATTCCCACCAAAAAAAAAAAAAAAGAATATAATCATGAATGACATATTTTTGTCATTTATTAATAACATAGATAAATTACATATCAGATAAATTTACAGTCTTGGATCCAAAGGGTTTTGGTGCTTTTTGAGATGCAGTATTTATAGTTGCACTCTAACAGATTGATACATAAAATAAAAGATCACAAACCCAATTCCAAAAATAATAGCTAACATTTATCGAACAATGATTATAAGCTACTCAATCAAAAAAAAAAAAACTCTCCTAATTGGCTTTACTTTATTTAACACCCACAAAAGCCCCACTTGCTAATATTAGGAAGTTTTACAGAGGGGCGTAAAGAACTGTGCCATGGTCTCCCACCAGGAAGGGGCCAGCTTTTCAGCCTGACTCTGGGGACTATTCTCTTGGCCCCCCACATTGACAGTCATTATGCCATGTGCTGTTTTGTTATACATTTTTTACTATATTATTACCTTTCGGTCCAAAACATTATCTTTAATCACTAGAACTCCATCACCTTGAAAGATAGCATGATGTAGCAAAAAAAAATTGTGAGTGATCAGTCCTGGAGTCTAATTCTGACTAGGTAGATAGATAATGAGTTTTGTAAATGTGGGAAATGGTTGTGTAAATTTCTCTTCTATTTTCTAATAGGTGAGATGGACTTCTTGAAATAGACAATAGCTGAAGTGCATTCCTTGCTAATAGCTAATCGTATCTTTTCTTCCCTTTTACGATCCAGTTGTATCTTATACTGATTATTTGTATCTGTAGAAATAAGGCAGGAAGAATATAATAGCACATTATTCATAGATGTCACAATACTTACAGTTCTTCTTTGGATAAATATCATCAAAAAATGCCAACACTTCAGTTAAAGAATGGTTGAAAAATTGAAGCTGTGAAAACTCAATGTGATATTATGGCACGCACATTGGCCTTTATGTCAAGAAATACATTTCTAAGTCCTATTCTGCCAACAGTCCAATAAGAAAAGTTGAGCAACGTGTTCTGAAGTGTTCCATAATAAAATAGATTGAGTAGACTTCCTATGCCAGGCATGATCCCAACCACTTTGCATGTATTGCCTCATGTAATACTCCTAAAAATGTTATGTGGTAAGTACTATACTTACCGAAAGTGTAATAACTGAGAGAGTTAGACAATTTACTCAAGTTCACGCTATTAGTAAATAACCGGTTGCCATTGATTTTGACTCCTTGAGATCCTATAAGAGAGATTAGAACTGCCCCGTAGGGTTTCCAAGGAGCTGCTAGTGGATCCAAACTGCTGACCTTTTGTTGAGCAGCTGAGGGTCTTAACCACTGTGCCACCAGGGATTCATTAGTAAATAAGGGAGCCACAATTCAAATCCAGTAAACTTGGCCAGAGCCCGTGCCACAATGTTATGAAAGGACTCTTTACTATATATACATATTTAAGAGTCAAGTTGAAGCATTTGGAATTTCTATTTCTATGCAGGTACTCCTACGTAAAATTTGCATCAGTTGTCCACAGTTTAAAAAGTTTAAACACTGGTCTGTGCTTTATTAAATGCCCATTTAACATGTGTCTCCCTGGCAGAGGAATTGTTTGTTTTTAGACTTGTGTGTTAAAGGAACTTAGTGCTATGGATGACATATCACAGAGAAACAATGTAAAATAATAGTTAAAATCAAGGTCTCTGGTTCCAGAAGCCTTGATGCAAACACTTACTAGTTACGTTCCCTTTGACAAGTGTCTCATTTTTCATGAAATTTAGTAGCCTGACCTGTCAAATGCAGATGCTATGAATATGTGCTTCATTGTTAGGATTGAAAGTATTTCATACATAAAAGCAGTTTGAAGAGTCCCTGGCATACAGTAAGCATAATGTGAGTATTGTCTTTATTAATAGTGTAGTTTCCTTATTACCCAATATTATTTTAATTGAGGTCTGCTGTTTTCACAGATTAGTTGGAGTTCATCAGTAAACTGTGACTGATTTAGTTTTCCCACTGGATTTACTAGATTTTAAATGATCTGTATTGGTCACAGGGACTTTTTGAAAGCATTGTATTTTTTCAATACAATAAACCTCACCTAAATGTCCGGTGCCTTCTGTTCCTAGATGGCTCACAGGTGGTGCCACGTCAACTCTGTGATTAAGAATGTCCACATGAAACTTCCACAGCACAATTTTACTAGTGATGGAGTGAGAATTATAGCACTGCTTTCTTAGAGCTGGTCATTTGAGATTTATTCTCTAAGGCTTTGTTTTAACAAGAGCAGTTTGACTCACTCAAGCGTTACAACTCAGCAAGAAGACAAAATGAAGTCCCAGAGTAAAGAGTGATTAACAGGTCAGCTGCTAAGAAGTCGACAGTTTGAATCTGCCAGCCACTCTTTGGAAATCCTACGGGGCAGTTCTACTCTGTATTTAAAATAAAAAATTAAAGATACGTATTTTATATATATGGCAAACTTATAAATTACACAGGATATTCAGAGTCTCAGAAGCAATGTCTTGTTGAACATATTTATATGGGTTTAAAAATTTCTTTATTTTTTAATCTAAGATATAATGTGATGCCTATCTATAAAATAATAAGTACGTCATACTTACGTTTTGAGGTTGCAAATTTTAATAGAAAGAGGTTCACCTCATATTTTATCTGCTTTCACTCCAAGTTCAAGATCATTGCTCTAGATCATGAATGCATGAAATCAAGAGTGACAGATATTGGTCGGATTTCTAGCTTTCTGGTGTCCTAATCAAAATCAAGGATCTAAACACATTCTTTAGATATATTCTACAATATCTTTTAGATTACATTTTTACTCAACTGAATTTTCATAGTAAAATGGTAGTGGAAAAAGAAAGTTTTTTTGCTTTATATCTTTTTGAATATAATGACAACAAATACATAAACCGTTTATCATAATTTATCAAAATATGCCATATATTAAATCTATATTATGTGCAAAAATGTTTACTTGCTTAATCTTTGAAATATTCCTACAAGGCATATTATTTACCAATTAATATATGAGGAAATTATGAAATTTAGATATTAAAAAATCATTAAAACATCATTTAGATAGTAACTAGTGGAGTTAGAATTTTAATAAAATGTAAACTAATTTCATGGACTTTGCCATTTGCTGTAATATTCCTTGAAGTCCAATTGAAAAGATTTAAAGTCCATATAGGAACATAACATGGATTAAACTCTATTATGCAATTTGGGAAAGCTGACATAACTGAATTACCTTTCTTACCTAGAAATCTTGTACTATGATTCTAAACATATAATTGACACAAAAATAGCATCCTCAACTTATCAAAAATAGCACGAGTAAATACAAACCCATTTGAAAAATTTTTCTAATTAATAATAAAATGAACACAAGGATTCAAATAAACGCAGCAAAGGATGGGGTATGTTTGGAATAGGAGACAAGTCAAAGAGATTGTTAAAGGAGGAGAGATCACATAGTTTTGGAACTCTGCCTTCAGAAATTGATCTGTGGTGAGAAGAAATATATGTTTACTTAACTACCACGCATTCTCTTTAGAAAGGAAAGTAAGCAAACTGGGTTTACTTGCACTTAAAAAGTGTATTTTTCTTAACCAGGTGTTAAGAAGTCTTAAAAGTTTCTTTAAGACTTATGTTTAAATGTCTGGAGTAACATAAGGTAAAATCAGCATTTGATATAAGATTCCATAATTCAAAACATACTCTTGGAATATAAACTGTGCTGTGTCTATTTTTTTAATATAATTTTATTTATTTTATCATTGTTGTTGAGAACATACACAGAAAAACATACATCAACTCGTTTCTACATGTACCATTTAGTGACACTGATTAAATTCTTTCAGTTATGTAAACATTCTCACCCTCCTTTTCTGAATTATTCCATCCTCATTAACATAAATTCACTGCGGTCTATAAAACAAACAAACCCTTTGCCACTGAGTAGATTCCGACTCATGGTGACCCTGTAGGACAGAGTAGAACTGCCTCATAAGGTTTCTAAAGGGTGCCTGGTGGATTAGAACTGCCGACCTTTTGGTTAGCAGCCAAACTGTTAACCACTATGCCACCACTGCTCCCTATGGTTCCTATTTAATCTTTTGAGCTGTTGTTTTCAATTTTACCCCATACAGATATTCTTAAAAGAGCATAATGCTCAAGGCAGACATATTTTACCAGTCAACTATTGTTTGATTTTAAGAAGACTTCAGGGGATATTTTTGATTTAAAGTTTAAAGATTAGATCAGTACGATAGTTTCAGGGGTTCATCCAGTCTTCATGGTTACAGAAACATTAGAGTCCATGAAAATTTGAAATTCTGGTCTGCATTTTCCCCCTTTTGATTAGGATTCTTCTATGGAATCTTTGATCAAAATGTTCAGTAATGTGACCCAGGCACCATCCAGTTCTTCTGGTCTCGTGGCAAAGTTGTTCATGGAGGCAACTAGCCACACATTCCGTATCCTCCTCCTGTTTCTGACTCTTCTTCTTCCTCTGTTGTTCCAGGTGAATAGAAATCAAACGTTGTGCCTTGGATGGCCACTTGCAATCTTTTAAGGCACCAGGCACTACACATCGAACTAGGAGACAGAACAGAGGTATTAAATGTATTATTAGGCCGATTAACTGGGATTTCCCATGAAACCATGACCCTAAACCTCCAAACATCCAATTTTCCTTAATTCATGCTTTGTACATTCCATGTTCTGATTATTAATATATGTTTGCGGCTGTTTTTTCTCATTTTGAGTTGCGCCACGTCAGCAAATGAAGGTCCTGAAAGCTTGACTCCATCCACATTATTAAGATTGACTCTGCTTTGAGGAGGCAACTGTTTCAAAGTCATATTTTGGTGCCTTCCAACCTGAGGGGCCCATCTTCTGGTGCTACATCAGACAATGTTCTGCTGCTATTCATAAGGTTTTCACTGGCTAATTTTTTTCAGAAGTAGACTGTCAGGTCCTTCTTCCTAGTCTGTGTTAGTCTGGAAGCTCAGTTGAAACCTGTTCACCATGGGTGACCCTGCTGGTTATTTGAATACCAGTGGCATAGTTTCCAGCATCACAGCAACACACAAGCCACCACAGTGTGACAAACTGACAGATGCGTGGGGAGGAGTAAATATATCTCCACAAATATGATACAATTTATTTTAAGAAAGAATATGAAAGGTGGACAAGCATTGGGCACCCCAGGAGCCAAGCTAGGAACAGGAGCTCTGGAGTCCTGAGGAGACAGCAACCTGTGCCCTCAAGAGGTTTATCTAAGGTACAGAAGATGTGACATGTGCCCTGGGTACCACTTGAAGCTCGAGGAGGGAGGAACCATCACAGTTTCCATCACCAGCTGTGAGAGATCATTCGGCAAGTTAAAACTAATACTTTCATGTTTGAGAGCCTCCATGTGTTAAGGCAGACTACGTGATCTTTCTCTGCTGAGTGTAGAAATAGAAGAAACCGCACAAAAATGATTTTGAGCATATCATAGACCGGTTTTCATCAGGGAAAGCAAGGAAGGTGCAGTTGTAATCTTCATGTAGTCCCTAACGTGTTAAGCATTAATGAGCTTTATTTGTATTTTTGAGCTGATATTATGGTAAACTTATCTTCAAGATGGTTGTCAAATGTTTGGACAGGAGCGCAATTTCAGCGCTTGCCGTGGGCGATATTTTCCATAGACATGCCTCAGAGCCCTGCCCTTCCCATAGGGCAACCAATCATAACCGGTGGTGGCTGCAGCAGAGGAAAAGTGACAGGGGCTTCAGAGGCTTCGCCCCGGATTTGCATAGGAAAATTCCCCAGAGTGGTAGGTACACTCAGGGATGATGCTAGGCTTAGGTCCTCCCCAGTGGCTGCTCAGTACTCTGAGTTTTCCAGGAGGATGTCCTGCTGGAGCCAAAGCCTCCTCCCAAATTTCTCAGAAGCTTTCAGAGTTCCAGCAAGCTGCTGTGGAAGCCAAACTCTGGCCCATGATAGGACTTTTGGCCTGAGGACAGTTGGCCCAGAGCCCTCAGGATGGTACCCTGGAATTGTGGAACAGCTCAGTGTTCATTCCTCAATGCCCCTGCACTCTAGTAAACCTCAGGACCATGCACTCAGAACTGGCTGTCCCAGGACTGACTCACTCTGTTACTGCCAGGGAAAAGGAGTAGCACTGGGGTACTGCAGGCAGCTCAGGCACTCAGAAGTTTCAGTTGTCTTCATATAGGCCAAAGACCAATGTGCGGGGTTTGAGTGACAGGTGGGCATTAGGGCTGCATTCAGACCCCTCCAGAATATGTGGTCCTGCTACTGTCAAGGCACTGTCCCCATGAGCGGAAGATATCAGCCTCAGCTGGATTGTTCTGCCTCAGAAAAGGCAAGAAAGGGAGCTTACAGGTAGAAGACTGAATATACCCTGGCTGTACAAAAGTAAGAACAGTCTCTGGAGACCAGACGGCTAGCATTTATGCCCTTGCTTGCATATAGAGACTACTCTTCTTTAGTGCCCAGGTCTGGGCTTCTGCAGAGTAGCCTTTTCATGGACCTCAGATGACCCTTTAAATAAGATACTCCAGAGCCCCTGCATGAGCTCCTTGACCAGTCCATGAGCTCCTGTGGCTCCTACATCACCAAAAGTATCCCTATTACCAGATGGAACATATCCAGATTTTGGACACCTTGGCCCAGGGACTTCCAAACACTGTCCAGGCAACTCCCAGCAGCAGCACTAGCAAACTTCAGAGGTCAGAGAAGTCTCAGGCCGGATTCAGCCACAAACCCCACCAGCCACTCTGCAATAAGATTCATGGGCTTCCTCTCCACCCTAACCTTCAACAGTCCCTTTGACTATAGCAGTAGGCCACCTATCCCACCCCTACCAGAACAGGGTATTGGCAACAACAGGGTATTACCCAACCAACCATGGTCCAAGTTTTAAAAGCTCTTTTCCTTTGGAAACTCAACAGGCCTGGCAACAACCCAAATGCTTACACCAGCTCTACTCCTGACAAAATTCCTCAGCCATATTCAGTGAGACCTTGGTTTGGAAATCACATCACCCTCCTTTGTAGCCTCAGTCAGTGCCCAACCCAGCTGTCCTTTACATCAGTGTCTGGACCACCTCTGGATTTGGATAAGCCTTGAACATCGGAAACTTTAAAGACTTAACCCTGGACATGGGGTTTAGAGCACCAGTGTTTGCACCCTGCTGTGATGGAAGAAAGTCTTTCATAATGTCTTTCATTTTCCACTGGGTTGAGATTCACACCAGGGACTCTGGTCCAAAGGCAGCAACCATGCAAAAACTAGCCTGTGTTCACCATGCTCCGCACAGCCTGGGCCTGAACTCTGGTGGGAAGTGCCATACCCTCATATTTGTTAAGCAAACCTACCCATTTTCTGGCCTCAGCCACTAACGAGGTGGTTGTATTTCTGTTTTCTTTCTTCTCCTTCTTAGGAATCTGTACCTCTAGTGAGGAAAATAGGATGAACCTGTTAAAATTATTTTTATATGGAGCAAGGATAAAATAACTTTTATTCCAGTTATAGAAATTTTCTTAGAAAATTAGGTGGAGAAAACTTAAAAATATAATTTTTCCAAAACACCAAATACCAAACCCACTGCTATCGAGTCTATTCTGACTCATAGTGACCCTATAGGACAGAGTAGAACTGACAGAGTAGGGTTTCCAAGGAGCAACTGGTGGATTCAAACTATTGACCTTTAAGTTAGCAGCCAAGTTCTTAGCCATTGCACCACCAGGACTCCAAAATAAAGACTGTGTAATTAAGCCACCATATAATTGCCTGTAGAATAAAGAACTTTTCTATCCCTGTCAAAAATCAGATAGTGCTGTTTTGCCAAATTCACAGGAGGAGGTGGCAGTTCCTGACCTATTTTATGAAATTTGTAGGGAGAGGTGGTAGCTCTGTACCAGTTCTATGATACAATTTCTCAATAAAAATCATAAGATTAAAATCAATAGCTATTTTAAAGTTTTTCCAAACAGAGGGACTAGTTCTGTTGTACATAGGGTTGCTATGAGTCGAAACCAACTCGAGGACACCTAACAACAACCACAAGTATATTTAAGGTCTAAAATAAGAAACTAGGTCTCTAGCCAACAGAACAAATTAAGTTCAAATAGAAGGAAACCCAAAACTTGAACCTTAGAGCTTAACGTCTTTGATAAATGAACATGGATTTCCCCCTTGAGACTGAGACACTGGTTTGGTCTCATGTTTAAATACACTATAAACTGAATATACTAGAAGTAATTTGGAATTTCAGCAACTGCTTTGGGAAAATGAGCTTCCATTTGTGTTGTCTTTCCTTTTTGGGGGAACTTTTCTTGATGCTCAGGTTTTGTCAAAGGTCTATTATTCCTCCATCTGAGGCCCTGGCAAGTTAATAAGTTTTATCCAGAACTTGTTTTTTCTGTTGAATTGAGCCAATCTTACCAAAAATTGCTGTGTGTACTGTAAGAAACTAGGATCCCCATAGCCTTGTTTTGTGTGGTTCTGTTGGTTGAGTTTATATGGTCTTTCTGTCTCCTTTTGTCCTGAGAGCTTGCTTCTGGTGTAGAGTGTTATGTCTGAGTGTCTGTCTTGTATCAGACTGGAGGCTTTGGCTGACAGTTGCTGGTTTGTAAGGCTGTCTTCCTCATACAAGAAAAACTGTGTCTTGTTTCCATTTCTGCTTCAGACTTTTAGTAGCTGCTTTGAAAAACTTTATTTTCTGTATGTCAGTCTTAAAAGAAAAACTTTTCTAAGTAACTTAAGCTAGAAATTATATGAAATGTCTTTTATTTGAGGAAAAGGGATTATTTTGTCTTAAAGTAAAATTAGCAGTTCCAGAGTAGGACCAAAAAAAAAAAGATAGCCAAGAATTGATGGACCCATTTACAAAATTACTAAAGAGTTTTGGTGTTTACAGGGTAGATTAAAAAAATGTGATAAACAGAAAGCAAAACTGCTTACTAAAAGAATAGTAAAAGGGAAAGAATTATTTATCTTTTGCCCTTCAAAATGCCTAGGTCAATTTAAACATATGTAAATGAATTGGAATGCCCTAATCTTGTCTTCTACAATGAGTCAAAAGATAGGGCAGGTCATGATCAGGCCTCCCTTGCCCCCAGTCTCTGAGGCCATACAGCTCCAGGGAAGCTTTTAAAAGACACTTTTCAACCAGACAGAGACCTTTCTAGACAGAAAAAAAAAAAAAATGAAGAAAAAAAAATTACTGTCTTACTATAGTTGTCAGAAATTGGGTGGATCCCAACATAAAAGAACTGTAAACAAATTCTCTCTATTGTAGGGGAACTGTAAGAAGCCAAAAAATAGAAATCACAATGAAACACCTGAAATGGCCTGGAAGAATGTTTCCAACCCTAGACAGAGACTTAAGGTTATAGCCATATCAATGAATTGATCTGCTGAGCAGACCAATAAAAACAGACCCATTGCCATCGACTGGATTCTGACTCATAGCCACCCTATAGGACACAGTTTCCAAGGAGCGCCTGGTGGATTCAAACTACCGACATTTTGATTAGCAGCTGTGGCTCTTAGCCAGTACACCACCAGGGTTTAGAGGCGCTGTGATTTCCAAAATAAGTTGATAAACATTTAAAGCTAAAATTAGATTGGGAAAATTATGAGAAATAGTAAAAGTTGAATGAAAACAGACTATTTAAGCAAACTTTATTTCAACAGTTATGTTTTTGTGATATACAGGCTTAAAATAATTTCCAGGACCTTTTAGATAACTTACTGATATTAAATTGAGTAAATAGATATTCATCATAATCTAAGTTTACATACTTTTGCTTTTTTATGTCACAAGAGAAAGGATATATATATGTATATATATATATAGAGAGAGAGAGAGAGACAGGTATATATATATACATAGATATATA
Organism: Dugong dugon; assembly: GCA_030035585.1. Lineage (NCBI taxonomy): Eukaryota > Metazoa > Chordata > Mammalia > Sirenia > Dugongidae > Dugong > Dugong dugon. Next base: position 197,738,137 of record CM057463.1, on the reverse strand, counting down.
AATATACTCTGCTAATGAGTGTGTTCATTTTTGCCATTTAAAGGTATGTACTATAAGAGGTATTCAACAAAAACAACATTTAAGAGGTTTATTACAAAGAAATTTATTTGATAATGGTCAGAAGTTTTATCTGTCCGACTAAAGTTTAATGGTTTAATTTATGAGATTTTTGGAAACTTTAATGTTAAAAAGCATATAAAACAAAGAATTGGGTTTCTTGCTGTTAAAATAAAATTTTCTTTGATGACTGAGTTGAAGGGTTAATTTATTTTTGGTGTAATCTGCCTCAAAGGCGAGGGTTCTTCCTCAATAGAATAAGATTCCTGAGTCAAAAACCAAGCCACATGGCTTTAGGAAAAAAAGCTAAGACTTTTACTTTTAAGGTCTTTGGTTAAATAACTTAAGTATTGTTTCTTGGTAAGCTGTAATAAACTCCTGACAAATTGGAAACTTCATGGAAAGACACAAAAAGAATTTTATCAAGGAAAAGTGTTAGAAAGTTTTATTTTATAAATTGCATGGAATGTATTGTCAAAATCAAGAGAAATACCTGGTTCTTTTTGGGTTAAAATTTATATGTTAGTGTTTCCTCTTACATTTTTGCCTAATATTAGCAAACACATAATATTATGTCATACTTTTATTATTTTTTTAATTGCTAACTTGGTCAGAACTTTATTTTTTTGAATCTAGCATCATCAAATCCAATGCTTTGATGAGGGAATTCACATCATTTACCAATGAAGCTGTTTTATTTATATCCAGGTATTTAGTGACTTGATAATCTTGGTATATTCCTGGTATATCCTGACTATATTATATTATGTCTCAAGATTATTATGTATTATATCTGAAGCTCTTTGAAATTAAGGTTAGTCATTATAGTAACTATTTGTTGCCTAATTTTTTTTAAACTGTCTTTATTTTGCTTTAAATTATTTTTGTACATAACAAGATTGTTTTTATAAACTAGTCATGGCCATATTAAGTTTTGTCCTCTGCATATAAGTTTTTACTTTGGTGATTTACTGTAAATGTTTGGCCAAAATATCTCAACAAAAAGATGGACTATATTGGATTTGCAAAAAGGACTATGACTAAACTAAATCAAGATTTCCAGAACTCTTATGTAGAAGCTGATGGGTTCACAGACTGTGGCTGATCCAGAATCACGTGGAAGAGAAATTAACTACATAAGACTGAGTAAATGTAAGAATTACTGTGGGTTTCATGTGAGAATATTGCTGACCTTTTAAGATCCTACTTTCTGGATATAAGAAATCCTTTTCCTTTATCTTGAATTATTTAACAAATGGGTTTAGATACTGTAACTCTTGAATTAAAAGCTCTTGTTGGTAAACTTAGCAAAGCTGTAAATATCATAATCAGATAAGTGTCTGATGTTGGAGCTATGATTTAACAGAATAACATTAGATTTCCTACTAGTCTCTCAAAGAACAGTTTGTGCCTTAATAGGTAAATGTTGCTGTGTTTATATTAATATGAAATCTGAAGTTTTGCAGAATGTAGTTGCTGTTGAGTTGCATAAAATTCAATTACCAATGCTGCTTATATATAAACAAATAACTCATGAAATTTGTTTCCCTGGTTCGAAGAACTTAGTATTATGCTTTCGTTGGTTATTTAAGACAGTTGGCCTAATATTGTTAGGATTTCTTTTCTACTTCCTAGTTCACTGTATGGTGCCAAGGATCTTAAAAAACCAGATGGTGCCCAGCTACCGTTATTGAACATTTTTGATCAAAGATTCTATAACAAGATCATGATCCAAAGGAGGGAATTACAAAAGAGTTGTAATTCTCCTGGAATCCAGTTTTCTGGCTTTTACTGAGGTTGGGATAACCCACACAGTCCCTTGACTATGGGTGTCCTTTTGAACCACAAGCTTTGAGAAAAAAACGTTCCTGAAGATACTTTTGAGTCAAACAATGGTCCAGATAAACTAATTAGACCATTTTGCTCTGGGCATTTTGCTTTTTTGAAGAATTCAGTCTGTTTTGGGAAACTGACTCCAAAGATGAAACTGAGAGCTATGTTTGGGGTAAATAAGTAATTAGTTTAATTAGTCTTCAAAACAATATCATACAAAATACCTATCTAATGTTTGTAATTAAACTGTCACCCCCTTACAATGCAGAAAATTATGTATCTTAAATAAACCAGGTTCTCAGAGGAGATCAACCTCATGGCTCAGACTCCATTTTGTCTTAAGTTTCACTTCTGCTTCAGAGAAAGTGACCCATGACTGTTAATAAGTAAACCAAGGAGGAGCAGCTTGCATTTGGGAAGAACACTTAGTATCTTTTAAAGAGATTAACTGAAGACCTCCAACAGGAGAGGTCAATCCTGTATCATCTTACAAATCATGTATTCTCTGATAAAAACTTTGTTGTTACATATAAATTTTTCTATAACTTCTGTTTCCTTTAGGTAAACTTTGTGTGCCCCTTATGGATATGTGTTTTTGTGTGGTAGATCCAAGTATACTGGTTTAGAGGATCCTTTTCCAACTGACAGTGAATTTACATGAGCAATCTTGTTTAGATTCCTGGTGAAGGTGTGGGCTATGCACTTTGGGAACTTTAGGATTACCTTTAGGTATTCATAGTAATGATGCTAGTGAATACTGGAAAAGTAATGTTAATTTCTTACACATTGTAAAATGAGAGTCAGAAGAAAGCCCATTGACTCCACACTGAGGGTTGGATCGGTCATTTCAAAGAGGTTTAATTCCCACTTACAGTATAGCTGAATTGGAGAAATCTTTAAGAAATTTATCAATCACTATGGGACAAATAGCAGACAAAGTTGCTAGTAGAATGGAAGCACAATAGCGATCTCTGACCTCATTAGCCACGGTGGCATTCGTAAACAGGATAGTCTTAGATTTTTTATTAGCCAAATAAGGTGGAGTCTGTGCTGTAGCAAATACCTCTTGTTGCATTTGGATAGATAACAAAGGAGAAGTGGAACAAGATATACATAAAATTAGACAACAAGTTACTTGGTTACACACTATAACACCCTTACAAACACCAGATTTATTTGGTTGGTTACAATTAGGAATAAGTACATTGGTTAGATCACTATTGGAAGGAATAGTAATATTCTTAGTCTATATCCTGATACTATTAGGCGTAATAAAGCTTATCTTCTATTGTCTTACACACTAAGGCAAAAGAAGGCCTTGGGCTAAAATGTTGATGTACATTGACTCTGCTCACTTCACCAATGTGTTTGATGGGAAAGTCACTCTTAAGATCCTGATGAAGAACCAGATGGTATCCGGTGGAAAACCAGCATTATGAGTTTAAAGAGTCTGCTATCGCTGCCATCTAGGAGCCCAACTAATTCCAGGTATTGATCATCAATGTGTTATCTCCAATCTCCTATCAACAAGAGGGAATGATTTAGGAGATACTATTGGAGCCATTATTCCCTGTCCTTGAGCATAGAGAATGTGACTCAGCTGGAGCTATACTCACAAGGACTCACAAGGACACATCAACTGGGCCCTGAGATATAAAGACAATAGCTAGGACAATCTTGGAAAACATCTTTTAGGGAACCTTTCACATAAACTAATCAAACAGAGCACAAAAGACTTTCCACCCTGATCTTTTTCTACTAGCATTTAATGAATAAAAGATCTGTTGGACCAATGAAGACTCTCCTGACTGTCATTACTGAAACCTGTACCAATAATTATTAAGAAAGATGATTCAAAATGTAGAATCACAATGATTTAACCGTTCTTAGCCAATGTGTGAAAAGGTGAAGCTTTCAATAATTTTACCCATTTGTGATATTAATATATACTGATGATTCTGTAATGTTCCTTGGACTCGGGCAGACATGGCTCTAACAGCGTGCTTATCCATTTTTCTATTTTTGTCCATTCTGTAATGTTCCTTGGACTTGGGCAGACATGGGTCTGGCAGCAGGCCTGTCCATTTCCCACTTTTGCCTCTTTGAAAATATGCTAAATAAAACCTCTCTTTTTGCTTAAAAAAAAATCAAAGAACAAAGTAAGAAGCCTCACACTTCCCAATTTCAAAATATACTATACAGCTGCAGTAATTAAAACATTCTGGTACTTGTTCAATGGTAGACACATATACCAATGTAATAAAATTGAGAGACTTCAAATAAATCCATCCATCTATGGTCAACTGATTTTGTACAAAGGTTAACAATAGAGAAGAAACAGTCACTTCAACAAATGGTGCTGGGAAAACTGGAATTTCACATGCAGAAAATGAAGCAAGATTCATACCTCAAATAATACACAAAAACTAATCCAACATGGATTAAGGATCTAAATGTTAAGCCTAAAGTCATAAATTTCATGGCAGAAAATACAGGGGCAAAGCTATGTACCTATTTTTTTTTTTTTAACGTTGTTGTTGTTATTAGGTGTCATAGAGTCTGTTCTGACTCATAGCAACCTTATGCACAACAGAACCAAACACTGCTCGGTTCTGTGCCATCCTCATAATCGTTACTGTCTGAGCCCATTGTTGCAGCCAGTGTGTCAATCCATCTCATTTTTAATGTTAGACTATCAAATGCAGCAATAAATGCATGAGCAGCGGAAGACAAAATAGATAAATGGGACTTCATAAAAATGAAGTAATTACGTTTATCAAAAGACTTTATCAAAAAGTAAAACAACAACCTACAGGGAGGAAAAAAATCTTTGAGACTCATGTATCTAATAAGCGTCTGATCTCTAAAAGATATATAAAATCTCTACGCCTTAAAAACCAAAAAAGCAAACACATAACCCAATCAAAAATGGGCAGAAGATATAAACATACACCACCACACCAAAGAGAATTTAAAAGCAACCAACAAACACATGAAAAGAAGTTCATTGTCATTAGCCATTAGAGAGATGCAAATCAAAACTACAGTGATCTCAGGGGACATCTAAGTCAACTGGCATAGCATAGTTCCTAAAGAAAAGATTCTACATCCTACTTTAGTGAGTAGTGTCTGAGATCTTAAAGGTTTAAGCAGCCATTTAAGATACATCTATGGGCCTCATCACATTCAGAGTAAAGTAGAATGAAGAAAATCAAAGACACAAGAAAAATATTAGTCCAAAGGACTAATGAACCACATGAGTCACAGACTCCACCAGCCTGAGTCCAAAAGAACTAGATGGTGCGTGACTACCACCACCAACCGCTCTGACAAGGATCACAATAGAGGGTCCTGGACAGAGCAGGAGAAACTTGTAGAATAAAATTCAAATTCATAATAAAAGACCAGACTTACTGGTCTGACAGAGACTGGAGGAACTCTCAAGACAATTGCCCCTGGACAACCTGCTAACTCAGAACTGAAGCCACTCCAGAAGTCCACCTTTCAGCCAAAGATTAAACAGACCTATAAAACAAAAAATAATACATGTGAGTTCATGTCTTATTCTTAGTTCAATCAAGCGTATGAGACCAAATGAGCAACACTGCCCTAAAGTGAAGACTAGAAGGCAGGAAGGGACAGGAAATCTGGACAAATGGACACAGAGAACCCAGGGTTGAAAAGGAAGTGGGGAGAGGGCTGACACATTGTGGGGATTGCAACCAATGTCACAAAACAATTTGTGTATGGAAGATTTTTGAGTGAAAAACTAATTTTGGCTGTAAACTTTCACCTAAAACAATAAAATTAAAAAAAAAAAAAAAAAGAATTCTTAACCTAAATTAGAAAGTGATTGTTGAGATACTAACTGCAAATTTTAATGGCATGCCTTATTTACATTACTGGAGTTGTTATACTGAATAAATCAGATTGCAATCTATTCGATCCCATGATCATTGATTTCGTAACGCTCACAATCATTATTGGCATTGAAACAGAAACTATTAGCCTTCCTAACCTTAGGGCTGAAGCTAAGCCATTTAGAACATTTTGGCTGAATACGGAGGCTTAAATCAAATTTTATTACATCTACAGTTAGGAAGTTACCAAAATGGGAATCAGCAGAGAAAAGAAAATGGCATGCCTTTTTAATGGCTGCTGTACCAAAATATCACAACCTGGGTGTTTTATAAGATAAAAATGTATTGTCTCACAGCTCCTGAGTCTGAGGTCAAGGTGTTTCACCCACATTGATTCCTTCTGAGGCTTTGTGAGAGAATCTATTCCGTGCTCTCCCTCAACTTCTGCAGCTCCAGGCATTCCTTGACTTGTAGCTGCAGGATCACATGGCATTCTTCCCTCTGTCTCTGTTTATTTTCTTGTTTTTTTAATAAGGATACGCATATATGATTAATACTCACCTCATGTTAACCTAACTGATAACATCTGCAAAGACCCTATTACCAAACAGGGTCACCATCACAGGCACAGTTATTAGCACTTCAGCATATCTTTTTGGGGACACAGTTCATAACAAGGATTGAACTGTGTCCCCCAAATATGTGTGTCAAATTGGCTAGGCCATGACTCCCAGTATTGTGTGGCTGTCCACTGTTTTGTGACATAATGTGATTATCCTATGTGTTGTAAATTCTGACCTCTATGATGTGAGGCAGGACTCTATCTATAGGATTAAGTTGTATCTTGAGTCAATCTCTTTGGAGATATAAAAGAAAGAAGTGAGCAGAGAGAGAGGGGGACCTCCAGACCCAAGAAAGCAGAGCCGAGAACAGCACATCATTTGGACCTGGGATCCCTGTGCTGAGAAGCTCCTAGACCAGGAGAAGATTAATGGCAAGGACCTGCTCCCAGAACTGACAGAGAAAGAAAGCCTTCCCTGGGAGCTGACACCCTGAATTTGGACTTCTATCCTCCTAAAATGTGAGAGAATAAACTTCTGTTTGTTAAAGCCATCCACTTGTGGTATTTCTATTATAGTAGCACTAAGACAATCCATAACAAAGGTCTATATTAATCTCAATTAATATACCATATTCAAATGCATCTAAGTGTTAAAGAGAGGAAACTTTAGACAGAATGAAATACCATATTTAGTCACCATTAAAATACCATTTCAAAGCAAATGAGTGTATATGTGTGTATGTAATTATAAAACAATATACCAATGAAGATATGGTAACAATTCAAAATAAGTTAGAGATAGAATCATTAATTCATTAACCCTAATAACTTTTGAAGATATTAATATTCTATATTTAATTTTTCTTCTAAATAGTATGTATATGTGAGTGATAATAGTGGTTAAAAACAATATAACTCATCCCCCAAAATGAAGTTCCATTATTTCTATGGAATAAATGTTTTGGAAAATAATAAAAGCAAGATCAATTAGAAAGTATGAATCATCATTTCCTTTTTCCCAAGTAAATTCTAATCAATGCCTCTTTCTCCAAAAAGATTTATTTGCTGTATATTTAAATTTAGCCAAGGTCATAAGTCAAAAAACTATAGGAAAAAATTATATATATATATATATATATATATATATATATATATATATATATATATATATATATATATATAGAATGGGCAGTGCCAAAAGGGAACACTAACAAGACATGTATCAAACAAGTTTGAATAAGTTAATTCCCTGGTACTGGTCAATAAGAATAGAGAATTAAGAACAGTATTCATTTTCATAATATTGAGTGAGGAGTAGATAGTGAGGTTAAAAAAAATTTCAAAGCAACTATTTATGCAATTAGAATTCACAATTTTAATAAATTTTTAGCTTTCTATATTTTAAGCAAACCAAAAGTATTGAAATGATATAAGCACATGGATGTAGTAAATGCTACTGTTTATATACCCGTTGCCGTTGAGTTGATTCCAACTCATAGAGACCCTATAGGACAGAGTAGAACTGCCTCATAGGGTTTCCAAAGAGCAACTGGTGGATTGAAAAGACTGACTTTTTGGTTAGCAGCCAAACGCTTAACCACTAGCGTCACCAGGGCTCCAATATTTATATAGAGGCAAGTAATTCTCCCAATAAGAGATGTCTCTCCTATTATTTTTCCAATAACATGTATGAATTTATTGCTTAGAAAAAAGTAAATGTTTTATTGACTGATATGTCAGTTGTGTAGATTTAGATAATAGAAAGTACACACAAGACTGTCAATATACTAAGGGAAGATTTGTTATAGGGAAGGTTATAACTCTGCAGCAGCAAGAAAACTTAATGCCTCATTAGTGACGTCCGGGACATACAGCACCCAGGGTCCTTTCTCAGTCACACAGGGCGTATCCTCTCAGGATCACAAGCCAAAACATCTAGGTGATAGCTGGTCTCAGGGAAGGCACGATCTTATTCCAAGAGGAGGCTTTTACGAGTCTCTGGTATAGGAATTTAAAGCAGGATGTGTGAACAGGCTCACTAAACAGAAACCAAGGTAGCCTAATAGCAACCCCGGGATAAACACACACGTGCATATTTTTATACAGCAACACTCAGAAGCCGCAAGTTCTAAGACCCAAGCACAGCTTCATTAATTAAAACCCCCATTGCCAGCGAGTCAATTCCCACTCATAGCGACCCTATAGGACAGAGTAGAACTGCCCCTTAGGGTTTCCAAGGAGCAGCTGGTGGATTCTAACTCCTCGTCTTTTGTTTAGCATCTAAACACTTAACCACTGAGCCAGGACCCCTCATTAATTGTTAGTACATTATATTTCAGTTCGGCCAAGGATCAGCAACATGGTTGCAGGTGACCCCGAAAATAAACACAAAGTTTCAATAGACCAGTTTAAATTAACCCAGTGTTTATATAAATAAGAGGAGGAATACTTCTATTTTTGAAGAAAAATAAGAAGATTCTCCTTTGTCAAGCGTATTGCAATGATCAGCTTCTCTAAACCGACCTTTGTGGCTTCGTTTCTCAGGCTGTATATGATCAGATTAAGGGAAGGGAGCAACACAATCTATAAAGCAGATAGAATGAGATCAGTGAAGGATGCAGACCCTAAAAAAGGTTTTATAAAAGCACCAAAGGCAATTGAGAGGAACAGTACAACTGCCAGGTGTGGGAGGCAAGTGGAGTAAGCTTTTGACTGTCCTTCTGTGGATGGAACCTTCCTGACAGTGGAGAAGATGTTAAGTGTAAGAGACGACGATGCAAACAAAGCAGCAGAAATCTAGTACTGCATTAATGAGAACAAACACTGTTTCTGCAATTATATACTCTGAGCAAGAAATAGCTAACCACTGGGGAATATCACAAAAGAATTGTTGAATTTCATTGACTCTGCAGAAAGATAAAGAAAAGGTAACTGCAGTGTGTTTCACAGGTATCAAACCACTGATGAGCCAAGACAGAGATGCTATCTGCACACACTTGCCCTTGTTCATGATGACATCATAGTGCACGGGATGGCAGATTGCAGCATAGCAGTCAACGGACACTGTGGTGAGAAGAAACAGCTCTGCAGTTGCTGAAAAGATCACCAGAAAGACCTGGGCGACACAGCCAAGGAAAGAGATGTAGTTGGTGTGGGTCAAGGAGTTTATAATAGCTTTGGGCACAACGGCAGAAATGAGGCAAAGATCAAAGAGGGAGAGATTCCTTCAGAAGAAGTACATGGGTTTGTGGAGACATGGGTCCAAAGAGATTATGGTGATAATGAGAGCATTCTCCACCCGGGCTGCCAGGTAAATTACTATGAAAATCCTAGCTTGTAAGAACTGAAGCTTCCATAGGCCAGGAAAACTCACAAGAAGAAATTTTGTCACCAGTGAGATATCGTTCATTCTCGATGGAGCATTCTGCATTAACAAATACAAAAGACATGACTAAAGGGACCAAGAATACTAATTGTTTCTATATAATGTTCAACAAACATCAACCAATTAAAATGAGATCTTTAATAGTAAACTCTCTTTGTCCATGGAAAATAAAAAAGCATTCATTATTAGCATATCTCCGATGTGCTCTGTTTCATTAAGTTTTCTGTTTCTGTGTATAAGTGTTATCATGAGTTCAGGCATGTAAGCAGATTGTTTACCATGATATTTCTTAACTTCAGATTTGCAGACAAAGGAGCCTGTGCATCAGAGAGAGCGCGATCTTAAATAACATGTGATTGGAAGTTAAATACAAACTATGGACTCTTTATTTTGCCCATACTACAGCCTATTTCCATTTTGATTTGCAATTTTTGTCTATTAATTCATTTGATTATTTAATTTATAATTAAAAGTTATTTTATATGTTTTTCTTATAAATAAACTTGATATATTAGGCATTCCTCTCTACATTTATGTCAAATTCCTTTCTTATTACTATACTTAAACTTCTTTCATATCTTCTGAGATTTTCAGATTATTGTTTATAATTGATTAAATATCGTATTCCCACTTCTTTTATCCTTCTGCACTCCTCTATTCTCTCCCCTGACCATCTCATATGCTTTCAGTTATCTACTTTCCAATCTGACGAATTCATTTCATATATTCTTAAAACTCATATGGCTGGATGGATGGATAGATAGATGATAGAGAAATAGAGAGATAGATGATAGACAGAAATAGGTATACACATGCTTATCAGTGTTTAATTTAATATTGCTACTCAACATAAAGACATAGGAAAGGATAAATTTGTAACTACAATTCTATTCTTATTTCATTCATCTATATTGTGAATTCTAATCCCCTGTTTCCAACTCTCTGAGAGACATTTTACTTAGGTATTCTAACTCCTTCTCAAGTTTAATTGTTTAAACATAGCCATATATTAAATGAAAAATTCTATATACTTCTATACTTGATTTAAAATTTACAACCTTTGAAAAAGAAGACATAAAAAAGAGTTAGAAATGTGTATACGTATATATATATATATAAAATATATGTTATATATAATATAATGTCTATATCTTTATCTTACATCAGTATAATACCTGTGATTTGTCTTTCTTTCTCCACATTTGACCGTCTCTCTCTACCCATTTAAAAATTCAATTAGTTCAACTGACTGGAAAAGGATAAAGAGAATGCAGTTAAAAAAAAAATGGGTTGGGACTTCCGGAAACATGGTACTCTAGGCAGAAGCACCGTGCTGTCCTTCCACAGCAAAGATCCAAAAAACTAAGCCAGACAGAGAAAACAGCAATCCTGAAATCCTAAACATCAAATGAAGAGATAAAGAACTCAGCCAAGCACCAAATGGAATAAGAAACTGACAGAGAACTGAGAGCGAGGAGACATATGTGGAGAGGTCACCTATCAGCTAATGCAGCATGGATCCACCATCTTGGACTCCTATCAGAGATCAGCAAATAGAGGGTACAAGAAAGCAGCTTCACATAGCTTCTAGCAGGAGACAGAACAACCGGTAAACAGGAATATGTGCTTTCCCACCCCCCACCCTTCTTCACCCGCACTCGGCCTCCTCTGCTTCCGAGGCAACAGTCTCTTGGCTTCTTGGATTCCACCCTCCCGCACTGGTGGATTCCCTGAGTGCCATTTGTTGGCTGCTGTTGTTGCTTTTTTCCGCTTCTTTTGATTTCTTCCTTACCTCTCACCATCTCCCCCTCCTTTTGTTCAAATACCTGGCTCCGTGCACTGTATTTGCTTTTTCCTGAGGGGCTGTGGAGCTCCGTTTGAGTACGGAACTGCTTCCCGGTCCGTGTTGCCATACTGGTGGGATCCTGGGGCTTTTGTTTGTTTGTTTGTTTTCAATTGTTTGTTTCTTTTCTTTTTCTTTTCTCGAGTTGGAAGCCCATTCTGACCAGGTGGTGCTGTGCGGCTTGAGATCTACCCCCTCAGCCTGCACAGACGTGCAGAGGGATCCCTGAGAGCATTTCTTCTTTGTGGGTTTTTTTTTTTTTTCTGTTTTTTGGGTTTTTTTCTTGTTCTTTTTTTTTATTTGCTTTGTTTTCTTTTCCCTCTTTTTCCCTTTTTGTCTTTCTTTATTACTCAGTTTCTCATCTCTCTATACCTTCCTTCTCTTCCTGTCCCATGGATAGCTGGCACTGAATACCTCTATACCTTCTAGCCAGGGTATACTTCAACACCTGGGAACAACTTTCCCAGACCTCATAGCCTCACCGGTGGGATCCCTGGGAGCTTTGCTGTTCTCTTTTCGTTCTAATTTTTATTTATTCATTCTTTTCTTTTCTTCTTTTTATTCTTCTTCTCCTTTTTGTTTTTCTCCGTTTCATAGTCTCTCATCTCTCCACTCCAACAGCAAGCTCTCTTAGCACTCTTTTTTGTTTGTCTGTATGTTTTTGGCTCTTGTTCCTCTCTCCTCTCTCCCATATCCATCTTAGCTCCACACATAACAATCTCCCCCCTCCTTCCTGCCTATCTGCACCGTGTGCTTAACATCACACCACCAAGCAGCACAGGCATGGCCTACGAGAACCTGCCCTGCACTGATTACCGAACCGCCCTGGTGGCTGTAGTAAGTGCCTCAAACAACCCGTCCCAGAAACTCCTCTTCAGCTAGACCTCCCCTGCTGTACCATATCTAAGCAACTGACCTTGTCAATTGGAGAAGGAGATGAAAAGTATCGTGTCCACAGATGAGCAAACAACAAAGAACACACAGCCCACCTGCTCAGACATAGCCAGATTTTTTAAAAAAGGATAAAACAAACAAATCTACAATCTATAAATGAAAAAAATAACTACCGAATGCCCTGAAGACAGCAGACAATATCAAAACATTGACAAAAACAGGGCAGGATGGTTCCACTAAGCATCCAAAATAAAACACCATATGACTTTCCAGTAGAAGAAAAGGCACCAGACCTAACTGATAGGGAATTCAAATCTTTAATATTCAGAATTATCCAAGAGTTGAAGCAAAAAGCAGACAAAAAGGAGGAAAAAATAGACAAATTCATGGAAAAGGCAGACAAATTCATGGAAAATACAAATTAAAAAGTGGAAGAATTCAGGAAAATAATGCACGAACAAAATGCCAAAATAAATTCACTAATAGAAATTATACAAAAACACCAATTAGAAATCCAAAATATAAACAACAAGATTTCAGAAATGGACAGCGTCATAGAAGGGCTGAGGAGCAGATTTGAAACAGTGGAAGACAGGATCAGTGGAATTGAAGACAAACACTTGGATACAACTCCGTTTGAGGAAAAATCAGAAAAAGGAAAGAAGAAAAACCCTGAGAATTATGTGGGATACAATCAAAAGCAAAAATTTGTGAGTGATCAGATTTCCAGAACAGGGGGAGAAAACAGAAGACACGGAGAGGATCATTGAAGAACTGCTGACAGAAAACTTCCCCAATATCATGAAAGATGAAAAGCTGATCATCCAAGAAGCTTAACGAACCCCGTATAGGTTAGACTCCAAAAGAAAATCACCAAGGCATATCATAATCACACTCACTAAAACCAAAGACAAATGAAGAATCCTGAGAACAGCTCGAGAAAAACAAAAAGTCACATACAGAGGAGAAACAATCAGACTAAGCTCGGATTATTCAGTGGAAACCATGCAGGCAAGAAGGCAATGGGATGACATATAAAAAACCTTGAAAGAAAAAAATTGCCAGCCAAGAATAATATATCCTGCAAAACTCTTGTTCAAATATGATGGTGAAATTAGGACATTTCCAGATAAACAGAAATTAAGGGACTATGTAAAAACCAAACCAAATTTAGGAGACTTATTAAAGGAAGTCCTTCAATCTGAGAACAAATAGTATCAGACCACAGGCTGAATATAGGACACAGGATTGTACTAGCCAGATACCAACCTAGGAAATGAACTCTTAAGGACTATGCAAAACCAAAAGAATTACAAAAGGGAACCAGAGAGGTTAATCTGTAAATGACAACAACATCAGAACAATAAAAGAGGGAATAAACAGGGTAGATATAGAACTTTCTAATGTAGAGGAAGTCAAGCAATACCAAGTAATAATAGACTGGTTCAAATCTAGGAAGATAAGGGAAATTTCACAGTAACCACAAAGAAAGTTAACAAACCTACTCATCAAAATAAAGAATAAAAACATAAAGTCTCAGTAAAAACAAAACCTACAAAAACAAAAGAAATGAAAAAAATCCACAAACAAAAGTAACTCAGCACAGGAGAGCTAAGACGAATAAAGAAAACATCAGCACCACAAAAAAAGCACTACAAAATGCAATCCCACTCATAGAAATATATCCTAGAGAAATAAAAGCCGTCACAAGAATACACATACGCACACCCATATTCACTGTTCACAATAGCAAAAAGACGGAAACAATCTACGTGCCCATCAATGTATGAATGGATAAACAAATTATGTCAGAAAACTATTGGTTTTCTGACAGTGGTAACAGAAGCAGGAGGTGGCAGCTTCCCAAGTGAACAAGGCCATGGAAGAGGATGGAGCAAGACCCTTGGTGTGAAGCCAGAGGATGTGGTGTTCCTTTAGCCTATTCTAAAGGGGCTAATAAAAGCAACTATGTAATATTTTCTGAGACTTTGACTGGCTTCTTTTGGACATGTCATCAGGAAGGACTGATTGCTGAAGGACTGTTTGTTAAATGGGAAGGCCAGAGAAGGCAAGGGAAGTTTCCAATGAGATGGATTGACACAAAGGCCGCCATGATGAACTCAAACATACCAAGGATCATGAAATGGCACAGGTCCAGGAAACGTTTCCTTCTGTTATACAAAGGTTGCTGTGAGTCTGAGTCTACTCATAGGCAATTAACAATCAAAGAGAGAACAGTGGATGTAGGTGTTTAAGCTGTTATCAGAAGCTTTGAGTTATGAAAAGTAGTTTGAAGGCTCAGTGTCACTGTTAGGAACTGAGACAAACTGAGCCAGACTCTGTGGACCTGTAATATCCCTAATTTTGTGGGAAAGGAGATTTAAGTTATGAATGATAGCAATCAGTTTTCAATTGGAATCCCAATTGGATGCTGTGAGAAAGTTATAAAAGTGCTAGAAAAAAGAGTGAGCACAGATGGTGAGAGCCAGAACACAACGTGTGTATGTGTATGTGTGATAGAGAAGGAAAGACAGAAAGATCTGTGAAAACAAACCCATAAATCAAGACTACAAAACACACGGTTATGTCTGTTGCAAAGAAAACTTTTATCAATGACTCAATTAAAGTTAATGGGGTTTATTGAAGTGAGCGGCTGGTTTCAAACAGGGAGCATCCAAGCAGAAAGTTGCAAGGTACTCATTTATAGGGTTTTTAAACGGAGATAGAGGATTTCCAGTAGAGAAGTTATAACGGCTAGATCTTAGATATCTCTTTAATTGAAGGGAGGGTCTTACAAAGCAGGGGCCTTTCTGTCATTGGTTTTGTAAGTACACTTGTCTGTTGGGAATTGGAGTCTGGTATGCTGAGTCATAAACACTTTTAACTGTCAAGTTGTTATTTTCAAAAAGTTTTTAAAGTTAAAACACTTTGAAAATTCTCTATTGGTCTGTCAAGGATTACACCTGGCACAAATGGCCGTTTTGATTTAATCGTTCTTGGAAAGGTTTTTGCACTTGGCATAAAAAAAAAAACAAACAACCCACTGCTGTGAGTCGATTGCCAATTCGGTCTCATAGCAACCCGACAGGGTTTCCAAGGCTGTAAATCTCTACAGAAGCAGACTGCCACATCTTTCTTCTGTGGAGCCCCTGGTGGTTTTGAACCACTGACCTTTCAGTCAGCAGTTGATCACTTTAACCACTGTGCCACCAGGACCCTGGCATAAAGTCCATTAATTTTTATACTTAACAAGTCTAATGATAAGAAAAATAACTCCAAACTACCACAGTAGTAGGAATGCATTACCAATGGAATTTATTTTGTGGATCAGAAGTCTTACAAAACATATACACACACACAATCACACAAACATGCACACAAGCAAACTTTTAATTCAATGAAATGAAAGTGTAACATTAATTTTAAAAGAAGAAATTATGGAACAAATCAAGAAGGACGAAAGAAAATGGATATGAAATAAACAAAAGCAAAAAGTATTCGGTAAAGTAAAAAATAAAATAAATAACACACATTCTAGTCTTCATATAGTAAAAGAACAATTTAGTTAATTCGAGGACAATAGTGAGAAGTTTACCCAGGATGTAACATAAATATGAAGATAAAAAATATGACAATTTAGGAGATGGGGAGAATGATGAAATCATGAGGATAATTTCTGGTAAAAGCAGCTATGCCTTTTGCAATCTTCAATAAATACACAAAGACTGAACACCACAGAGTTTGTTTAAAAAAATTATAATTTTCCAAATTATAATTAATTAAATATTTAAATTACTATATACATCTATATAATAATATGATTATAATTATATTATTATCTTAAACATTTATGGAATTAAAATCACCACAAGTAGAAATGGTGGTAGGAAGATTTTGGGACACCTAAGAAATGCATCAACAGGAGCCCTAGTTGTTCAGTAGTTTACTGTGAGGCTGCTAACAGAGTGATCGGTTCTATTCTGTTGTATAGGGCTACTATGAGTAGGAATCGACTCCACTGCAATGGGTATGACATGCTGTCATCCAGTGAATATATTTTAGCAGTTGGGAAGACAGAATACTAAGTAGAAAAGGATAACAATAATTTTGAGCAGGGACATAGTCCTCAAACTATCAAGAGAGACAGCTGATAAATAATTGTTATTAAGTGCTGTCGAGATAGTTCTGACTCATAGCAACCCTATGTAAAACAGAACAAAACACTACCTTGTCCTGCATCATCTTTGCAATCATTGCTATGTTTGAGCCCATTGTTGCAGCCATTGTGTCAATCCATCTTTTTGGCGGACTTTCTCTTTTTTGCTAACCATCTATTTTACCAAGCATAATGTCCTTTTCCAGGGATTGGTCTCTCCTGACAACATGTCCAAGTGCATGAGACAAAGTCTTGTCGTCTTTGCTTCTAAGGCGCAATCTGACTGTACTTC
Source organism: Dugong dugon (assembly GCA_030035585.1). Classification (NCBI taxonomy): domain Eukaryota; kingdom Metazoa; phylum Chordata; class Mammalia; order Sirenia; family Dugongidae; genus Dugong; species Dugong dugon. The sequence goes on along the minus strand of CM057463.1, from coordinate 197,721,255 downwards.
TTCTGAGACAGATTTGTTCCTTTTTCTGGCATTCCATGGTATATTTAATATTCTTCGCCAACACTGTAATTCAAATACATCAATTCTTCTGTGGTCTTCCTTATTCATTGTCCAGCTCTTGCATGCATATGAAGTGACTGAAAATATCATGGCTTGGCTCAGGCACATCTTAGTGCTCAAAGTGACATATTAGCTTTCTAACACTTTAAAGAGCTCTTTTGCAGCAGATTTGCCCAATTCGATATATTGATTCTTGACTGCTACCTGCCTGGGTGTTTATTATGGATCCAAGTAAAATGAAATCCTTGACAGCATCAATATTTTCACCATTTATCATGATGTTGCTTATTGGTCCAGTTGTGAGGATTTTTTGTTTCCTTTATGTTGAGGTGTGATCCATACTGAAAGCTGTAGTCTTTGGTCATCATCATCAGCAAGTGCTTCAAGTCCTCTTCGCTTTCAGCAAGCAGTGTTGTATCATCTGCATATCACAGGTTGTTAATGAATCTTCTCCCAATCCTGATGTTTTCTTTTTCATATAGTCTAGCTTCTCAGATTATTTGTTCAACATACAGATTGAATAAGTATGGTGAAAGGATACTAACCTGACGCACACCATTCCTGATTTTAAAATATGCAGTGTCCCTTGTTCTGTTTGAAAGACTGCCTCTTGGTCTATGTACACGTTTACGTGAGCATAATTAAGTATTCTGGAATTCCCTTTCTTCAAAACGTTATCCATAGTTTGTTATGATCCACACAGTCAAATACCTTTGCATAGTCAATAAAACACAGGTAAACATCTTTCTGGTATTCTTTGCTTTCAGCCAGGATCCATCTGACATCAGCCATGGTATCCCTTCTTGTAAGTCTTCTTCTTAATCTGGCTTGAATTTCTGGCAGTTCCCTGTCGATGTACTGCTGCAACTGTTTTTTTAATTATCTTCAGCCAAATTTTACTTGCATGTGACATTAACCCTTTCATAGACTATGGGATATATATACTAGTATTACATTTTCTGCTCCTGGAGGTCTGTTGGTGGGCATGTGAGACACTTTAGTACGTTTTCTGGCAATACTGGTGCAACTGCTTAATAATCAAGCAAGTTGATCTGTGCCACATAAGAGCTTTGAAAGCCATTTGTACGAGGGGATGCTTCCTGGAGTGGTGATTGTATGAAATTTTTGTGTCTTTTGGCTTCTGTATATTGAGATAAGACTTGCAAGTATGTTTATCATTTCCTTTGTGTTATTGGGGAGGTACAGGTATTGGCATTCAAAAATATTCAAGTAAATGAGTTATTTTTGGCATGAAAACAATTTGTGACTCACTTCCTGGGCCATGGGACTGGTAAGTACCAAGTGTGTAGTGTGCTTCACTGAACATGTTACTGATATGGACCACTCTAAATCGTATTGGTAACAATTATGTGCAACAAGTGCAATGTTTATTTAGTGAATATTTTTGGAAAGTTGAATAAAATATTTTATGGCTCAAGTGTTTCCAGGAAGTATGATGCACTACAGGACCAATATGTCCCACACGTGTGATGTGCTTCATGGAACATGAGACTGATATAACCTACTGGCAGTTGGTACCCCATTTTTTCAAATAAAAAACTACCAACGAACAATGATTCAACATCCATACCGTTAGTGAAAAAACATGGCATCACCAAAATTTCCAAAAATATATAATTTATCCATGAAAGGGTTAAAATATTATTCGGTAATTTCCACATTCTGTTGGATGACCTTTTTTTGGAATGGGTACATATATGGATCTTGTAGTTGATTGGCTAGGTAGCTGTCTTCCAAATTTCTTGGTACAGATGAGTGAGTATTGCATGTTTGTTGAAAAATCTCAGTTGGTATTTCGTCAATTCTTGGGGCCTTGTTTTTCGCCAATGCCTTCAGTATCATTGACTCTTGATTATTTGTTACCTTCTGAAATTGTTGAACATCAACCAGTTATTTTTGGTACAATGGCTGTGTATTTCTTCCCTTTTCTTTTGATGCTTCCTCAGTTGTCCAACATTTTTCTCATAACTCGTTGCTGTTGAGTCGATTCCGACTCATAGCAACCGTATAGGACAGAGTAGAAATTCCCCACAGGGTTTCCAAGGAATGGCTGGTGGATTTGAAAGGCCAACCTTTTGGTTAGCAGCCATAGCTCTTAACCACTGTGCCACCTTGAAACCCAAGGCTTAAATTTTTTCCTCAGTTCTTTCAGCTTGAGAAATGCCGAGCATGTTCTTCCCCTTTGGTTTTCTAATGCCATTTCTTTGCATATTTCATTATAATCCTTTACTTTGTCTTCTCAAGTTGCCCTTTCAAATCTTCTGTTAAATTGACAGATAATGGAGCTTCCCTTATCTTAAGAGTTCTTCAGGATAATAAATGTTTTTCCTTATATTAAGTTTAAATACTTTGACTGAAATAATTTGTCAGTTAAATCTATGCTTGGATTTTTGTGTTTTTCACTGACTTGGCTGAATGTTTTACCAAATTGATAGCATTTTTTTGGAGTTCTGTTTTTGAGAATTCTAGCCCCAGTTCTTTGGACTTTGTGAATAAGTGAAATTTGTTTGCAAACTTTAAACATTCATATAGATTCTTTGAAGCAACAGCGTTGAATAGCATGTGTTTCTTAACAAAAAAAATAATAATATTTTTAATGCAGTTGCAGTTTTACTATAAATGCTGTGATGTAGTCAAAATATCTAAAAAAATCTTAATTATGAATCTGAAGTTATATCTTCAATACTGAAATAAATGGTCATGTCAGGAAAATGAGTCCTTTCTTTGGATCGACGGGTTTACTTCAACAGCCAATCATCATGTGGAGATAACCTCTTGGGGGTTAAACACAAGAGTTAAAATGAGCCCAAAGGCACCAAGGGGAGATCATGTTGTTGTTCTACCACACCAAATTAATGAGCACACTGTTGTGCTCCCGCTCCCAATACACTTGCAAACAGACATGCTGTAATAAGCATGTATTGTGTATGAGAATTGCAGCTGATCCCAGGAGAAACTGAAAACTTTTTCTCAAAGTTTATGTTTGAGTTCACTGTTGTGAAGTTTCTCTTAAATGAACATGGGGCGTCACTACCACGCAGTATGCTAGGAGAGCTGATCTGGAAACTCAAGGGATGTTTTAACAAGCTCTTAGCCTCCTGGGGTCGAGACTGCATATGCAAGTGCTTATGATTTCCTCCATTTAATTATAACTTTTTAATTATTATATTGTAACACTCTAACATGACCCCTGGCACACCCTGAGCTGGGGTTTAAACTGGCAGGGCTCTCTTTTTTATTTTTAAAAGGGGGATTGTCATCTTGCTAAGTAAAGAAAACAAAGCTGCTTTTCAAGGCTTTTTTTTTTTTTTTCTTTTATCAGTTTAAGTCTTTACTCAGTTCCTATGCTTTTAACCTGCCCATATTTTAATAATAATATTTTAATAAGTGTTTCACTGGGATGCCAAGTGATTATCAAGTTAGAGAAATCAAACTCTTACCATCTCAGAGGAAGGCCTCTCTGCAACATGTTTGAGCAGTCAAAGCAATCAGACTTTGACTTGAAATTGTTGGGTAATACTGTTGCTTTTTCTTTGTTCTCAAACAAAAGCTTTTTATTTTTGTTGTTTTTTTCACATGTACCCTAACTCATTTTTATGACTACATTGGCTCCCCACTGATAAACAGGCCTCATGAGAAAAGGTACTAACATTTATCAATTTAGATTTTACAGTCTAATTAAAAGAATCATACTCCCCGGCCCCTTTGCATATCCTCTTCCTACCCACCCCTTCCCCCCAAAACAAACAAGCAAACAAGCATGACTGGTTTTTAGACATAGGCTAAAATACTAAGTAACTGATTACTGACTGGGTCATAAACAGAGCCGGGATTTAACAAGTGGCCAATCAGAGCATGTGATGAAATGAATAATAAGTGTACAACTGTAACAGTCAAAGCGCAAAGAACTCTTTTTTGGATGTTGAAAGTCTCACTGGGGGATTTATAAGTTTCCACTCATTTTTCCAGTCTCCATCTTCGTTTTTGTCCTTCACTTCGTTCTTAATATTTTTATTTTGGAAAGTGCTACATTTTTTAATAATCATAGTTTTCTGCTGACAAATTGAATATCAATAAATAACAATGTTTTCTCTAAGGATGCTTCTTGCCACTACTATTTTATAGTTGTCATCACTCACTATTTTAGCCGTTTTATGGAGGGAATTTATACATTTAAATATTTGATTTGAATGTAAGTTTTTTGGAATGAAGAGTGAAATACAGATCCTGATATGTTCTCCCTCAGATACTATGCATATCATGGGAAATATGCTTTATCACACGTGCAAGGTAGCTCTTCTCAAGATTCTAAGGCAATTTGGGGCACATCGAGAAAGGTGGTTAGATCGACATTGGGATTTTCAGTGACCTTAGGAACAAGGAGTGAAGGAACATGCTCCAAGATTGAAATGCCACATATTCACTTATTTATTTTGTTTAAACTGCCTTATTTGTCCTATATGGAATTTTCATATATTGAGATTTGGCAATCTATGACAATGTTCTCACTGAATTTTCTGTGCCACTATTATTCTTATTTAATTAGCATTGCCTTACATTACTTTAGTCTTTTGTGCCCATGCTCCCTATTAGCCTTACAACTAACTATTCCTAACTTATTGACTATGTCATTATCCAACATTTCAAATTTATGACAATACTAAAAAATCTACTATCCGACTATTTAGCACATTAACGGTGTACTTCTGGCAGCAACGAGTGGCGAGGTGTGAGGCAAGAGTAACACTGCTGTGATGGTTAAGATTATGTGTCAACTTGGCTGGGCCATGATTCTCAGTGGTTTGGTAGTTATATAATGATGCAGTTTGGCAGTTATGTAATGATATATTTTGGTAGATATGTAATGATGTAATTCAGTAGTTGTGAAATGATGTAATCATCCTCCATTTTGTGATATGATGTGGCCATTCTCCATATTCTCATAATACTAATTTTTGCATAATGACCTGGTCTTCAGAACCTAGCCATGTTGATAAGTGATGAGTGGGTGTACTTTTAAATATGTTTCCTGAAAATTCTTCAAACATAATTATGTGTGTTCTCATATTTAGTTAAGAAACTGCAAGGAATTATAATACATATAATTTGCCTCCTATTCTTAAATGAAAATTAGCATTTCTATAACTCATCTATACCTCATTTTCATTTTTACTTAAAAAAATAGATATATGTGGGTTAAGTCAATCTATCATCATGTTTTCTCCTCCATTATGTGGAGGGCAGAGCAGTTTTCAAAAATCCCTTATCCAAGCTACCTTCAGTAGCCTTGTCAGTACATCAGTCTGAATATAGGTAGGAATATCTATAGTGTAAATTCCTAAGCACAGATGACAAATTGAAAATGCATTTGAAATTTTCATAAATAGGAAAAAAGGTTATCTCCATGAGAATTATACAACTTTATTCTCTTGTCGGTCTTGCTTTTATACAGCCTTGCCATTAGAACATTTTGTCAAATTTTGTATTGTTGCAAACCTCAGTGTATTTTTAATCAGCATGTTTTCATTATGAATGAAGCTCAGCATATTTGTCAGACTTTTAAAACAAATTTTCTCTGTTTTTTGATGAGCTATCTCTTTATTTCCTTTGCTTATTTTTTCTGTTCATTTGTTGGTATTATTATTCTACGTTTCTAAGAGCCCCTTTTCAAGGTTATAAGTTGAAATTTTTTAAAAAGAATAAAATATAATGAAATAAAAAATTCCTTCAATATTGTAAAAATGGTATAAAAATTTAAAAAAATATATTTCCCTTAGACATGGTACATTTTTCCAAGGAGATTATTTTGTACTTTTTGTGTCAAATTGATTTATATTTCTTTCATCAATTCTTGATTTTGAGACATATAAAGACCTGCCCCAGACTGATTGTGCACATGTACATTCCCACTAGCAGTAATTAGAATTCCAGTTAGTCCATGAATCGCATGTCTTTTCCATTTCATTCATTCTATGTAGTATGAGGTAATATTATATTTTATACATTTAATTGGCATTTTTATGATTCTTAACAAACTTGAGTACATTTTCATATTTGCTATTGGATATCCTTTTCAGGGAAGTGCATATTTGAGGCTTTTATCTGTGTGTCTATTGGGAAAAATCTAAGTCCTTCTGTGATGCGAAAGGTTTGCCCTGGACTACTGACGTAATCAAAAACCCATTGCTGTCGAGTAGATTCAAACTCATAGCAACCCTATAGGACAGAGTAGAACTGCCCCATAGGGTTTCCAAGGCTGTAAATCTTTATGGAAGCAGATTGCCACATTTTTATCCTGTGCAGCAGCTGGTGGGTTTGAACCACTGACCTTTTCGTTAGCAGCGGAGCAATTAACCACTGTGCCATCAGGGCTCTCGACTACTAACCTAAAGGCAGGCAATTCAAACCCACCTGGCAGCGCCATGAAGGAAAGGCCTAGAGATCTGCTTCCATAAAGACTACAGCCCTATGGAGAAGTTCTACTCTGTAACACATGGAGTCATCATGAGTCAGATTTGACTCAACAGCAACGGTTGTTGATTGTTTGTTTTTATATTTATTTTGTTGTTGTTTTTTCCTATTGAGATAACTACATTTTTTATAATTAATTTGTAGAATCCATTGTATATTGCAGATATAAGTTTATCGACAGACATTTGTATGCCAATATCTTAACAAACTCTCTGGGTTACTTTTTCACTTTACAAATAACACCTGTTGATGAACAGAAGTGATTAATCTTCAAATAATCCAATTTTTTCTCCTTTATGGTTGCTTTTATTTTAACCTGGATTAATAAACCTTGTCCATCCAAAATCATACAGATAGCCTTCTATACATTCTCTTAGAACTTTATTGTTTTATTTTTCACTTTTAGAGCTATATTCATTTATAATTTATTTTTGTGTATGGTATGAAGTAAGAGTCAAGGTTAATTTTTTTCCTACATTGATAGCCCACTGATACAGTACCATCCTGAAAAGGCCACTATGGCTTTTCTGTACTATTTTTGCCATAAATCATCTATCTATATCTATTTTTAAAATATTGCTATAAAGATGATTTCGACTCCTAGTGGCTCCATGTGTTCCAGATAGAACTGAGCTCCATAGGGTTTAATCTTCATGGAAGGAGGTCTTAGGCTTTTCTTCCATGCTGCTGCTAAGGTAGGTTCAAACAGCCAACCTTTTCTTAGTAGTCAAGTACGAATCACTTGTGCCACCCTCTTGAACTCTATTTTTATCTCTATGTCCATCTCTATCTCTATGTATGTTATTCCCTGAGTGGTGCAAATGATTGATATGCTTGGCTCCTAACTGAAAAGTTGGAGATTTGAGTCCACTAAGAGATGCCTGAGAAGAAAAGCCTGGTGATCTTCTTCCAAAATATCAGCCATCAAAAACCCCATAGAGCACATTTCTACTCTGACACACATGGGGTTACCATAAGTCAGAATTGACTAGATAGCAACTGGTTTTATACATCTATATATAATCTCTCTATATAGAGATACATAGATATGATAGATACATAGATTGATACATAGATACATAGAAAGATAGAACTCTTTTCTGTTTCATTGGTCTATTTGTCTATATATCAACAATTCCACACAGTCTTGGTCATTATGGCTTTAGAGGAGGTCTTGATATTGGTACAAGGTGCTCACAGAACTTAGTTAATTTTTCAAAATTGCCCTGGCTGTTCTTAGCCCTTTGCCTCTCTTTGAGAATCAACTTCCTGATTAAAAACAAACAAAACTGCTGGAATTGTTAAGGGGATTGCATTAAATCTATAGACAATTTGGAGATGGCAGTTGTGATCTTTGAAATATTGTCTTCCAATCCATAAGTATGGTGCATTCTTCCATTAATCTAGGTCTTCTTAAATGTTTCTCAGTTATATTTTATAGCTTTCATTGTACAGGTTTTACATACCATTTGTTGGACTTTATAGTAGGAATTTGGCTTTTTTGATGCAACTGTAAATGAAATAATATTTTATCTAAATTTCATTTTCCATTATTTGTTCATCACATATAGGAACCCAATTGATTTTGTTTATTTATTTTGTATGCAGCAACCATGCTACATTTACTCATTAAGTCTCAGATTGTCTGTAAATTCTATTAGTATTTCTGTGAATAACGATGCATTTTCTTTCTTCTTTTCGTAACTTTAACCCTTTTATTTTTTATCCTTGCCTTACTGCATTTGCTTAACTTCAAACATAATGTTAAATAGAACTAGATAGTGGAAATCTTTGTTTATTTTTCATACTCTGGGAGATAATTATGAGATATTTCACCATTATATATGTTTGCTATAGGTTTTTTTTGAAGATGCTGTTTATTATAAGGGAAAGATTTCTCTCTACTAATTTGCTAAGTTTGAAACATAACTGGAAGCTCTGGTAGCACAGTGATTAAGAGCTCAGGGGCTAACCAAACAGATGGCAGTTCGAATCCACAAGCTACTACTTGGAAAAGCTATGGGGCAGTACTTCTGTGTCCTATAGGGTTGCTATGAATCAGAATCGACTCAACAACAACGGGTTTAGTTTTTTCTCACACATGGATGTTCAATTTTTGCCTTTATTCTCTTAGGAAATATTGAAGTATAATTATACTTTCTTTAATTATCATTGTTAGTCTGGGTGTCAAGGTTATGGTGTCCTTATACAAGAAGATGGAGATGGTTCTTCCCATCTTCAGTGGCTGGACCCCTGAGTGCCATTTTTTTGGCTGCTGGTGTTGCTTTTTTCCGCTTCTTTTGATTTCTTACATACCTCTCACCACCTCCTGCTCCTTTCTCTCAAATACCTGGCTCCATGTGCCATCTTTCCTTCTTCCTGAAAGGCTGTGAAACACTTCTGGACTGTGAAACTGCTTCCTGGCCCATGCTGCCATGCTGGTGTGATCCTCGGGGATTTTGTTTGTTTGTTTTGAGTTGTTCTGTTTTGATTTGTTTGTTTGTTTTCTTTTTCTTTTCTTGGCTTGGAAGCTACTACCTTACTCTGTGGAGACGCGCAGTGGGATCCCTGGGAGCATTTCTTTTCTCTTGTTTTTTTTTTTTTTTGGGGGGGGGAGGTATTTGTTTTTTCTTTGTTTTGTTTTGTTTTCTCTCTTTTTCCTTTTCTGTCTTTCCTCATTTCTCAGTTTTTCATCTCTCTATACTTACCTTCTCTCCCTGTCTCCTGAATACCTGGTGCTGTGTGGCATCTCTACCCCTTTCAGCCAGGCTAACCTTAATGACCTGGGAGCAACTTCTCCAGTCCTTGCAGCTGCACCAGTGGGATACCTGGGGGCTTTGCTTTTCTTTTCTAATTTTTATTTATTCACTTTTTCTTTGACCCTTTTTTCTTTTTTTACTTTTTCTTTTTCTCCATTTCTCAGTTTCTCATCTCTTCACTGGTGAGTTCCCTTAGCACTCTCTTTTGTTGGTTTGTTTGTATGTTTTTTGCTCGTGTTCCACTCTCCTCTTCTGTTTCCCATACCCATCTTAGCTCCACACATCACAATCTCTCCCCTCTTTCCTGCAGCGCCGGCATGGCCTACCAGAACCTGCCCTGCACTGATTCCCAGCCTGCCCTCTTGGCCCTAGTATGTGCCACAAACAACCCATCCCAGCAACTCCCCTTCAGCTGGACCAGCCCAGCTATACCATACATGAGCAACTGACCCTGCCAATTGGAGAAGGAGGCAAAAAGTATCATGCCTACAGACTAGCAAACAACAAAGAACATACAGCTCACCTGCTCAGAAATAACCAAATAAAACAAAACAGCAGGATGAAACAAACAAATTTACAATTAATAAACAAGGAAAATAACTACTAAATGTCCTGAAGACAGCAGACAATACCAAAACATATTTAAAAAGATAGAACAGGATGGTTCCAGTAGGAGTACAAAATAAAACACCAGATGATTTTCCAGTACGTGAAAAGGCACTAGAACTACTTGGTAGGGAATTCAAACCTCTAATATTCAGAGCTATCCAAGAGTTGAAGCAAAAAGCAGACAAAAATGAGGAAAAATGGACAAATTCATGGAAAAGGCAGACAAATTCATGGAAAATACAAATAAAAAATGGAAGAATTCAGAAAAATAGTACAGGAACAAAATGCTAAAATAAATTCACAACTAGAAATCATACAAAAACTACAATTAGAAATCCAAAAGATGAACAACAAGATTTCAGAAATGGACACTGTCATAGAAGCTCTGAGGAGTAGGTTTGAAATGAAGAAACACAGGATCAGCGAAGTTGAAGACAAACACTCAGATACAACTCTGGTTGATGAAAAATCAAAAAAAAAAAAAAAAAAAAAAAGAACGAAATAAAATAAAGAAACCCTGAGAATTATGTGGGATACAATCAACCGCAAAACTTTGGAAGTGATCGAAGTTCCAGAACAGGGGGAGAAAACAGAAAACATAGAGAGGATCATTGAAGAACTACTGATAGAAAAATTCTCCAATACCATGAAAGATGAAAAGCTGATCATCCAAAAAGCTCAACAAACCCCATATAGGAGAGACCCCAAAAGAAAATCACCAAGGCATATCATAATCACACTCACTAAAACCAAAGACAAATGAAGAATCCTAAGAGCAGCTAAAAAAAAAACAAGAAGTCACGTACAGAGGAGAAACAATAAGACTAAGCTCAGATTATTTGGCAGAAACCATGTGGGCAAGAACGCAATGCGATGACATATGTAAAACCTTGAAAGAAAAAAAATTGCCAGCAAAGAATAATATATCCTGCAAAACTCTCAGTCAAATGTGATGGTGAAATTAGGACATTTCAAGATAAACAGAAATTAAGGGACTATGTAAAAACAAAACCAAACTTAAAAGAATTATTAAAAGGAGTCTTTCAATCTGAGAACAAACAACATCAGACCACAGGCTGAATCTAGGACACAGGATCATACCAGCCAGATACCAACCTAGGAAATGAACTCTCAAGGAATATCCAAAGCCAAAAGAATTACAACAGGGAACCAGAGAGGTTAATCTGTAAATGACAACAACATCAGAACAATAAAAGAGGGAACAAACAGTGTAGGTATAGAACCTTCTAATGTAGAAGAAGGCAAGATGACACCAATTAATAATACACTGGTTCAAACCTAGGAAGATAAGGGTAAATTTCAAGGTACTGACAAAGAAAGTTAACAAACCTACTCATCAAAATAAAGAAGAAAAACATAAAGTCTCAGTAAAAACAAAGACACGAAAAAAACCCCACAAATGAAAGGAATTCAGCACAGTAGAGTAAGAAGAACAAAGAAAACGTCAGCACCACAAAGGAAAGCACTACAAAATAACAGTAATAAACTCATACCTGTCAATAATTACACTGAATGTAAATGGCTTAAATGCACCCATTAAGAGATGGAGACTGACAGAATGGATAAAACAGCAAGATCCATCCATGTGCTGTCTACAAGAGACACACCTTAGAAACAAAGACACAAATTTATTAAAAACCAAAGGATGGAAAAAAATATATCATGCAAACAGCTACCAAAAAAGAGCAGGAGTGGCAATACTAATTTCAGGTAAAATAGACTTTAAAACAAACCCTACCATAAAAGACAAAGAAGAACACTCTATAATGATTAAGGGGATGATCCATCATGAAGACTTAACCATAATAAACATCTACACACCCAGTGACAGGACTCCAAAATACATAAAACAAACTCTAACAGCACTGAAAAGAGAAATTTACCATTCCACAATAATAGTAGGAGACTTCAACACACCACTCTCGGTAAAGGACAGAACATCTAGAAAGAAACTCAACAAAGATACAGAAGACCCAAGGCCATGATCAGCCAACTTGATCTCATAGACATATATAGAACACTACACCCAATAGCTGGAAAATACACATTCTTTTCCAATGTACCTGGAACGTTCTCCAGGATAGACCACATCTTAGGCCATGGAGCAATCCTCAACAAGATTAAAAACTTTGAGATAATACAAAGTATCTTTTCTGACCACAGTGCCATCAAGGTAGAAATTAACAACAAGAAGAGCAAGGAAAAAAATCATTTACACAGAAACTGTATAACACCTTGCTTACAAACCACTGGGTAATAGAAGAAATCAGAGATGTAATCAAAAAATTCCAAGGATCAAATGAGAATGAAAACACATCATACCAAAACCTTTGGGACACAGCAAAGGCAGTCCTCAGAGGACAATTTATATCATAGATGTACACATCAAAAAAGAAGAAAGAGACAAAATCAAAACATTAACTACACAACTCAAACAAATAGAAAGAGAACTGCAAAAAAAGCACACAGCCACTATAAGAAAGGAAATAATAAAGATGAGAGCAAAAATAAATGAAAGAGAATAGAAAAACAGTAGACAGAATCAACAAAACCAAAACTTGATTCTTTGAAAGGATCGACAAACCACTGGCCAGACTTACAAAAGATAAACAGGAAGGGACACAAATAATCCAAACAAGAAAAGAAATGGGGGCCATTACAACAGCCCCAGCTGAAATAAAAAGGATCATTACAGAGAATTATGAAGAACTATACTCCAACAAATTTGAAAACCGAGAGGAAATGGATAAATTTCTAGAAACACACTACCTACCCAAACTATCACAAAGTAGTGTTGAAATCTGAACAGACCCATAACAAGAGAAGAGATTGAAAAGGTAATAAAAAAAAAAAATCCCAACAAAAAAAGGCCTGGCCCAGATGGCTTCACCAGAGAATTCTACCAAACATTCAGAGAAGAGCTTATACCAGTACTATTCAAACTATTCCAGAACATAGAAATGTAAGGGATACTTCCAAATTCATTCTATGAAGCCAGCATAATGCTGATACCAAAACCTGGCAAAGACACCACAAAGAAAAAGAAAATTACAAACCAATGTCTCTCATGAATATAGATGTAAAAATTCTCAACAAACTTCTAGCCAATAGAATTCAGCATCATATCAAAAAAAAAAAAAAAAAAAAAAAACACAACCAAGCAGGATTCATACCAGCTATGCAAGGATGGTTCAACATTAGAAAATCAATCAAAGTAATCCACCACATAAATAAAAGGAAAGGAAAGGAAAGGAAAGAAAAGAATAAGGTGATCATCTCAATTGACACAGAAAAGGCATTTGACAAAGTCCAACGACCATTCCTGATAAAAACTCTCAATAAAATAGGTATAGAAGGGAAATTTTTCATCATAGTAAAGGGCATCTATGCAAAACCAATGGCCAACATCATTCTTAATGGAGAGAGGTTGAAAACATTCCCCTAGAGAACACGAACAAGACAAGGATTCCGCCTTATCTCCACTACTATTTAACATTGTGCTGGAAGTCCTAGCTAGAGCAATAAGGCAAGAAAAAGAAATAAAGTGCATCCAAATTGGTAATGAAGAAGTTAAACTGTCCCTGTTTGCAGATGATATGATACTATGCATAGAAAACCCTAAAGACTCCATGAGAAAACTACTGGAACTAGTAGAAAGATTCAGCAGAGTAGCAGGATACAAGATAAACATATAAAAATCAGATGTATTCCTATACACCAATAAAGAGAACAATGAAAAGGAAATCAGGAAAACAATACAATTTATAATAGCTGCTAAAAAATAAAATACTTAGGAATAAATCTAACCAGGGAAGTAAAAGACCTATATAAAGAAAACTACAATACTACTGCAGGAAACCCAAAGGGACCTATGAAAATGGAAAAACATACATGCTCATGGATAGGTAGACTCAACATTGTGAAAATGACAATATTACCCAAAGCAATTTACAAATACAAGCAAACCCGATCCAAATACCAATAACGTTCTTTAAAGAGTTGGAAAAACTAATCATTAACTTTATATGGAAAGGGAAGAAGCCTCAGATAAGTAAAGCACTATTGAAGAGCAGTTCGTGAAAAACAAGAAGTCACATACAGAAGAGAAACAATAAGACTAAGCTCAGTTTATTCAGCAGAAACCATGCAGACAAGACGGCAATGGGATGACATATATAAAATCTTGAAAGAAAAAAAACTGCCAACCAAGAATAATATATCCTGCAAAACTCTCGTTCAAATACGATGGTGAGTTTAGGTCATTTCCAGATAAACAGAAATTAAGGGAATATGTAAAAGCCAAACAAAACTTACAAGAATTATTAAATGGAGTTCTTCGATCTGAGAACAAACAACTTCAGCTCACAAGCAGAATCTAGGACGCAGGATCGTACCACCAAGATACCAATTTAGGAAATGAACTCTCGAGGACTATCCAAAACCAAAAGAAATACAATAGGGAATCAGAGCAGTTAATAAGTAAATGACAACAACATCAAAACAATAAAAGAGGGAATAAACGGCATAGGTATAGAACCATCTAATGCAGAGGAAAGAAAGGTGATACCAAGTCAGGGTAGACTGCTTCAAACTTAGAAAGATAAGAGTAAAATTCATGGTAACCACAAAGAAAATTAACAAACATACTCATAAAAATAAAGAGGAAAAATATAAATTCCCAGCAAAAACAAAACCTACAAAAACAAAAGAAATGAAAAAAAAAATCCACAAACAAAAGTAACTCAGCACAAGAGAGTAAGAAGAACAAAGAAAACTTCAGCATCACAAAAAAAAGCACTACAAATGACAGCAACAAACTCACATCTATCAATAATTACACTGAATGTAAATGGACTCAATGCACCCAGAAAGAGATGGAGAGTGACAGAATGGATAAGAAAACAGGATCCATCACTATGCTGTCTACAAGAGACACACCTTAGAAACAAAGATGTGAATTTATTAAAGGTCAAAGGTTGGAAAAAAATATATCAAGCTAACAACTACCAGAAAAGAGCAGGAGTGGCAATACTAATCTCAGATAAAATAGACTTTAAAACAAAATCTCCCACAAAAGACAAAGAAGGACACTATATAATGATTAAGGGGATGATCCATCATGAAGACATAACCATAATAAATATCTATGCAACCAATGACAGGGCTCCAAAATACATCAAACAAACTCTAACAGCACTGAAAAGAGCAATTGACAGTTCCACAATAATAGTAGGAGACTTCAACACGCCACTCTCAGTAAAGGACAGAACAACTAAGAAGAAACTCAGCAAAGATACAGAAGACCTAAAGGTCACAATCAGCCAACTTGACCTCATAGACATATATAGAACACTCCATCCAACCGCTGCAAAGTACACATTCCTTTCCAATGCACATGGAATGTTCTCTAGAGTAGACCACATTTTAGGCCACAGAGCAATCCTCAGTAAGTTCCAAAACGAGGAGACAATTCACAGTATTTTCTCTGACCACAATGCCATCAAGGTAGAAATTAACACCAGAAAGAACAAGGAAAAAAAATCAATTACATGGAAACTGAATAATACCCTGCATACACATCAGTGGGTAATAGAAGAAATCATACATGGAATCAAAAAATTCCTAGAATCAAATGAGAATGAAAACACATCATATCAAAACCTTTGGGACACAGCAAAGGCTGTGCCCAGAGGACAACTGATAGCAATAGATGCATACATCAAAAAAAGAAGAAAGGGAAAAAATCAAAACATTAACTACAGAACACAAACCAATAGAAAGAGAAGAGCAACAACAACAACAAAAAAATGCCCACAGCCATCAGAAGAAATAATAAAGATCAGAGCAGGCATAAATGAAATAGAGAATAGAAAAACAATAGAAAGAACCAACAACACCAAAATTTGGTTCTTTGAAAGATTCAACAAAATCGACAAACCACTGGTCAGACTGACAAAAGAAAAACAGGAGAGGACACAAATAACCCAAATAAGAAATGAAATGGGGGACATTACAACAGACCCAACTGAAATACAAAGGATTATAACAGAATATTATGAAAAACTATACTCCAACAAATTTGAAAACCTAGAGGAAATGGATAAATTTTTAGAAACACACAGTCTACCCAAGCTACAACAAAGTGATGTTGAAAATCTGAACAGACCCATAAAAGGAGAAGAGATTGAAAAGGTAATAAAAAAAACTCCCAACCAAATAAAGCCCTGGCCCAGATGACTTCACTGGAGAATTCTACAAAACATTTACAGAAAAGCTTGTACCAGTACTTCTCAAGCTATTTCAGAGCATAGAAGAGGAAGCAACATTTCCAAATTCATTCTATGAAGCCAGCATAACGCTGATATCAAAACCAGGCAAAGACATCACAAAAAAAGAAAATTACAGACCAATATCTCTCATGAATATAGATGCAAAAATTCTCAACAAAATTCTAGCCAATAGAATTTAGCATCATATCAAAAAAATAATACACAACGACCAAGTAGGATTCATACCAGGTATGCATGGATGGTTCAACATTAGAAAATCAATCAACATAATCCACCACATAAATAAAAGGAAAGAAAAGAATCACATGATCATCTCAATTGAAGCAGAAAAGGCATTTGACAAAGTCCAACACCAAGTCCTGATAAAAACTCTCAATAAAATAGGTATAGAAGGGAAATTTCTCAACATAATAAAGGGCATCTATGAAAAACCGACGGCCAACATCATTCTTAATGGAGAGAGGATGAAAACGTTCCTCCTGAAAACAGGAACAAGACAAGGATGCCCTTTATCACCACTCCTATTTAACATTGTGCTGGAAGTTCTAGCTAGAGCAGTAAGGCAAGAAAAAGAAATAAAGGGCATCCAAATTGGTAATGAAGAAGTTAAACTGTCCCTGTTCACGGATAATATGATACTATACATAGAAAACCCTAAAGACTCCATGAGAAATCTACTGGAACTAATAGAAAGATTCAGCAGAGTAGCAGGATACAAGCTAAACATTCAAAAATCAGTTGGATTCCTATACACTAATAAGGAGAACGATGAAAAAGAAATCAGGAAAACAATACCATTTTCAATAGCCCCTAAACAGATAAAATACTTAGGAATAAATCTGACCAGGGATATAAAAGGCCTATACAAAGAAACCTACAAAACAATACTGCATGAAACCCAAAGGGATCTACATAAATGGAAAAACATAGCATGCTCACGGATAGGCAGACTCAACATTGTGAAAATGACAATTCTATCCAAAGCAATTTACAAATACAAAGCAATCCCGATCCAAATACCAACAACACTCTTCAAAGAGATGGAAAAACTAATCATTAACTTTATATGGAAAGGGAAGAAGCCCCAAATAAGTAAAGCACTACTGAAGAAGAAGAATAAAGTTGGAGGAGTCACACTACCTGACTTCAGAACCTATTATAGAGCTACAGTAGTCAAAACAGCCTGGTACTGGTACAATGACAGATACATTGACCAATGGAACAGAATTGAAAACCCAGATGGAAATCCGTCTACCTACGGTCACCTGATCTTCAACAAGGGCCCAAAGTCCATCAACTGGGGAAAAGACAGTCTTTTTAACAAATGGTGCTAGCAAAACTGGATATCCATCTGCAAAAAAATGAAACAGAACTCATACCTCACGCCATATACAAAGACTACTTCAAAATAGATCAAAGACCTGAATATAAAGCCTAAAACTATAAAGTTCATAGAAGAAAAAATAGGACCAACACTACAGGCCTTAATACCTGTCATTAACAGGATACAAACCATAACCATCAACCCACAAACCCCAAAAGATAAGCCAGATAACTGGAATCTTCTAAAAATCAAACACCTATGCTCTTCAAAAGACTTCACCAAAAGAGTCAAAAGAGAACATACAGACTGGAAAAAAAATTTTGGACAGTACAAGTCAGACAAAGGTCTAATCTCCATAATCTACAAGAAAATCCAACACCTCTACAACAAAAAGACAAATAATCCTATTAAAACATGGGCAAAGGAAATGAACAGACACTTCACCAAAGAAGACATTCAAATGGCCAACAGACACATGCGGAAATGCTCGCGATCACTAGACATTAGAGAAATGCAAATTCAAACCACAATGAGATACCATCTCACCCCGGCATTACTGGCACGAATCAAAAACACTGGAAATAACAAATGTTGGAGGGGCTGCGGGGAGATCGGAACTCTTATGCACTGCTGGTGGGAATGCAAAATGATACAACCATTTTGGAAAATGTTACGGTGCTTCCTCAGAAAGCTAGAAATAGACATACCATTCGATCCAGCAATCCCACTCCTAGGAATATATCCTAAAGAAATAAGAGTCATCACTCGAATAGACAGATGCACACCTATGTTCATGGCAGCATTGTTCACAATAGCAAAAAGATGGAAACAACCTAGATGCCCATCAACAGATGAATGGATAAACAAACGATGGTACTTACACACAATGGAGTACTATGCAACGAGAAAGAACAACAATGAATCTGTGAAGCATCTCATAACATGGATGAAACTGGAGGACATTATGCTGAGTGAAATAAGTCAATCACAAAAGGACAGATATTGTATGAGACCTCCATTGTAAAAACCCATGAAAAAGTTCACACACAAAATGTAACAATCTTTGTTGGTTACCAGAGATGGGAGGGGTGGGCAGGAAATAATAAATAGGCAATAGATAAGTGGTATCTTGGGTGAGGCGCGAGACAGTACACAGTACAGGGGAAGTGAGTACAACTTGTACAAGGAAAGGTCATGGAAGCTCCATAGACACATCCAAACTCCCTGAGGGACTGAATTGCTGGGTGGAGGGCTGTAGGGATCATGGTCTCAGGGAACTTCTAGCTCAATTGGCATAAAACAGTTTATAAAGATAATGTTCTGCATTCTACCTTGGTGAGTAGCATCTGGGTTCTTAAAAGCCTGTGAGCAGCTATCTAAGATACTCCCTGGTCTCATCCCTTTGGGAGCAAGGGAGAATGAAGAGAACAGGATACAAGGAAAAAATTAGTCCAAAGGACTGATGGACCACAGCTACCAAGGCCTCCACCAGACTGAGTCCAGTACAGCTAGATGGTGCCCGGCTACCACCACTGACTGCTCTGACCAAGATCACAACAGAGGGTTCTGGACATAGCTGGAGAAGGATGTAGAACAAAATTCTAACTCACAAAAAAAAAAAAAAAAAAGACCAGATTTACTGGCCTAAAGGAGGCTGGAGAAACCCTGAGATTATGGCCCCCAGACACCCTTTTAGTTCAGTGATCAAGTCATTTACGAGGTTCACCGTTCAGCCAGGGAGTGGACAGCCCCATAAAACCAAATGCAGCATAGCAGTCTAGGGACAAAGACTAGAAGCAGAAGGGGACTGGAAAGCTGGTGATAGGGAACCCAAGGCTGAGTAACGACAGTGTTGATGTGTTGTGAGGTTGTTGACCATTGTCATAGGGCAACAAGTGTACTAACTGTTAAATGACAAACTATTTTGTTCTGTAAGCCTTCATCTGTGGTGAGAATTGCAGCACAGTTGGAAGACTGTGGTCAATGTCACTGAACTGTGCATGTAGAAATTTTTGAAGGGGTGTGTCTTTGGCTATGTGTGTTTTCACCAAAAAAAAAAAGAAAGGAGAAAGGTTGAGAAGGGACAGCGTTGACATGTTGTAGGGTTGTTAACCAATGTCATGAAACAATATGTGTACTAAAAAAAAAAAAAAAGAAAACTCAGCCAATTGCTATTCCAGGCCCACCATCGATAGGTGTCTATTCATCAAAAATTCATAAATTTGTCCAAACTTTTACTTTACCTGGAATATACACCCCACTCCCTCACTATCCATTGTGTTTACCTCCATCAAAACTGTAATTCACAGTTCAATTGAATTCCATGTCCTTCCAGATCTTTGCTTCCTTTCCATCATGTGGAAACTGTCATTCATCCATCCTCCTTTCAGATTATGCTTGCACCGGGATTGTGACACATAGTTGCCTTTCAGTATAAATAAAAAAATATATATTATACATTCCTCCTTCATGAAACATTAGATTTATTCAAAATAGAAAAAATGACTTATACATCTTTGATATTTTGACCATATTTAAAATCTGCATATAGAAAGTGCTCATTAAAAGTTGTTTTAATAGATTAAAATTTACTTTATGATTTTTTATTTTTTTTAAGTTCCATGGAATTTTGTAGTTCAAAGAGAACAAACATCAGACTATAATGTTTTGGTGAGAACCAATGTAAGGAAGAAGGAATCTGTGAAAGCTCTATAAGAAAAATTTATAACTATATTATGCTTATTTAAATAGTATAGCAATTTAAATTATTTTTTTCACAGATGTCATCTCGCTGTGGTAATATGTACTCTTTAAAAATACATAAATACTATTCTAAAATGATTACCTCAATTCATATATTAGTATAAAGAGGGCTTGTAAACAAGGCAAGTATTTCCGAGAACAATAAAAACATTTCTGTATTTGTTTGCACCCTTTTCAATTCATTGTTTGTATTTTGTTGTTATCCAGGCAACAGTCTTAGCCTTGTTTTTCTTTTCTCTCCACATAAGCTTCCTGAATTATTTCACTTTATTCCTGCCTTCACAAGTTGCCAGTATTGATGAATTTCAAATATGCTTTTTAAGCTCAAGTATGCTCTTAAATTGGTTAGGCAATATAGCATACTCTGAATTTTAATTTGATGTCCTACATATATCTCATCATCATGATATAGACACAGGGTTCCTATGAGTCAGAATTGACTTGATGGCGGTGGGTTATTTACATAAACCGAACTTCACCAAACCTTTCCCCTGCTTCTGTATTTTTATTTGAATTTTTGAAAAAATAAGCAGACAGTTCTATACATGTTTACACATTTTACAACCGCATAGTCTGTGCAGTTTTTCAATCAGTATCATTCAGAGGTAACCAGAGTTCAGATTTCTACCACCGTTGATGAGTTTCATCTGTTCTCCAAGTTCCAATAAATAAAGCACACAGTATGAACTCTTTAGGTTTGGTTTGATTTGCTTAATTTAATGTATTTTAGATGATTTTTTGGAAATGCAGGTGTCTTAGTTATCTAGTGCTGCTATAACAGAAATACCACAAGTGGATGGTTTTAACGAAGAGAAGTTTATTTCCTCACAGTCAAAGTAGGCTAAAAGTCCAAATTCAGGGTGTCAGCTCCAGGGGAAGTCTTTCTCTCTCTGTTGGCCTTCTCATCAGTGTTCCCCCCCAGACTAGGAGCTTCTCGGCACAGGGACCCCTGTCCAAAGGACGCGCTCTGCTCCTGGCACTGCTTTCTTGATGGTATGAGGTCCCCCCTTCTCTCTGCTCACTTCTGTCTTTTCTATCTGAAGACATTGCCTCAGGATACAATCCAATCTTGTAGACTGAGTCCTGCCTTACTAACACAACTGCCGCCCATCCTCCCTCATTAACATCATAGAGGTAGGATTTACAGTTTATAAGAAAACCACAGAATATCAGAAATCATGGCCCGGCCAAATTGATACACACATTTTTGGGGGGACATAATTCAATCCACGACAGCAGGCATTTGGTTCCATTCATCAGTAACTCAGTTTTTAAATTGTGTTGTATTTCATTATATGGAAATTCCACAATTTGTTTATCCATTCTTCTGTGGATGGACAACTGGGTTGTTTTCATTTGTTGGCTGTTATGAATCATTCTTGTACAGCCCAAATTTCCATGCAAGAAATTTCCAGTATTCGTCACTGATATTTTCCTCTTAATTCTAATTAGTTACCAAATCTTTTAATTCTACCTCTTAAAAATTGACTAAGTCACCTCCATATTCCTATCTTTACTAATGTCATATTGTCATAGAACTACACAGTGTTCTGCAGAAATATTCCAATTGCCTTTTATTGGTCCAAATTCTCATCCAAGGGGAATTGAATATCCTTAAAGAGTAGCATTTTTTTTTTTAATAAAGGTAAAAATATTATCTCTGAATTTAATTTTTTTTTATACCTTCCAGTTTTCTTCAGAATAAAAGCTAAATTCCTTGGCAAAGCAAACCCAGTTACTTTGTAAACTGGACTCCCACGGCATTCCCATATCAGCTTACATTACTCCTCTTCTGAGTCTCTCTTCTTTAATGAAAGTAAGAAAGGTTCAGTTTCTCAAACATAATGGGTAACTATCATAAACACAATTCTCTGCCCTTATTTGCCCTTAGGCTGTCCAGTCCATCTTCTAAATTATTACTACTCATGATCCCAGGATATTTCCCACTACATATTCATCTATAATCTCTTCCCAACTTTGGATTATCTTTTTTTCCAATAGTTTTCCATGTTTCCTTCATATAACATTTATAGCATTGCACTTCAGTCTCTTTAAATTGTGAAATTTTTCTAACATAAAATGTATTTCCTTAATTGATATAATTGTATACCCCACATCCAGAATCATAATTTATAGATAATGGGGGCTGAATTATTGTTAAATTAAAAGATGAATTAAAATGAACTAATAAGTCTCCATAAAACAGCTTGCATTGGAGGAAAAGTAGCATTAGGAGGAATTAGTAAAAAAGATCATTCTAAATAAGAAGGAAAGATAATGTGATATTTCTAACTAGATAGTAGACAAGAATTATCTTAGGTGAAGGGAAGGACAGCACACACTATGGGGGAAGTCAGCACAACTTGAATAAAACAAAGCTAAGAAGTTTCCTGAATACAACCAAACACTTCAAGGGAAGAGTAGTAGGGGCGGGGCTCTGGGGACCATAGTTTCAGGGGACTTCTAGGTCAATTGGCAAAACAAAGCTTATTAAGAAAATGTTCTGCATCCCACTTTGCTGAGTGGCATCTGGGGTCTTAAAAGTTAGTGAGTGGCCATCTAAGATGCATCAACTGGTCCCAACCCACCTGGAGTAAAGGAGAATGAAGAACACCATGGACCCAAGGAAGGTGTTAGCCCAAGAGACAGAAAGGGCCACATAAATCAGAGACTTCATCAACTTGAGAACAGAAGAACTAGATGGTGCTGGGCTATCACCAATGACTGCCCTGACAGGGAACACAACAGAAAGTCCCTGATGGAGTGGGAGACATGTGGGGTGCAGAAATCCAATTCTAGTAAAAAGATCAGACTTGGTGGTTTGTTTGAGACTGGAGGGACCACGGAAGACATGGCCCCTGGATGCTCTGTTAGCCCAGAACTGAAACCATTTCCGAGGCCAAGTCTTCAGACAAAGATTAAACCGGACTGTTGAACATAAAAGGATACTTGTGAAGAGTGTGCTTCTTAGCTCAGCTAGATACATGAGACTAAATGGGAAGCTCCTGTCCAGAGGTGAAATGGGAAGGCAGAGAGGGTCAGGAGCTGGATGAATGAACATGGGGAATCCAGGGTAGAAAGGAGGAGTGTGCTGTCACAGTATAGGGAGAGCAAATAGGGTCACATAACAATGTATGTATAAATTTTTGTATGAGAGACTAACTTGAATTGTAAACTTTCACATAAAGCACGATGATAAAAAAATATATAATGTGATATTTACATAGAAATTATAGCATAATTAAAATGTGGGAGTTCCAAAGAGAAAGAGTGTCTAGCAATTACCAGTGTTGTAAGAAACATGTATACAACTGTACTTTGTTGTGATAAGAAATAAAATTAATTAAATTGCATGACTACTAAAGGGTTTCAGGTAGAGATTATGCAAATGATTCAAAATAAAATTCCCAGCTGATCTTATCCCTTTAAATTGTTCAAGAAATTTCAGTTTTTGGGTAACTTTCAGCATAGCTGAGATAATTAAATACTTCCGTTTGTAAACACTAGATGATTAAACTTATTGATAATTAACTCAATTTGCTCTATAGAAAATATTCCTCCAATGTTAAGAAATCTATAAAAGCTCTTTATTAAGAAATAGGAATGAAAGCCTTATGGAGAAATACAAAGGAAGATAAAAAAGCAATAACAAGGAAATAGCATAAAGACTGAATTAAGCAGATATTGTAAGGAGGAACTGAGCTCAGAAAGCCTAGATATCCTTTCTCTGCTCTCCACTGTTGTGTTTTTTTATCGCCTTTGAGTCTACCTTATGGATACTCATCTTTATCCAGAAACAAAGATGAAGCCAGTGCTTCTCAGTGGGTAAATGAAGTCATGAGCTCCCAGTGAAAAGTAATTCAGGGAATGTGGTCTGTCCTTAACCTTGGTCCTCTATCTCTCCTGCCAGAAACATGTATAACTTCCACTTAAATTTTGCAGAATCCACAGACCTCAATATTCCATTTTATTACATGACATACAGACATACAATCCATATTAAAATAAACCTTTTATAAAAATTTAAATTCCAACTCCATTTATGTCATAGCAATATTACCTGAATTCTGCATTGGCTGCTTTTCATTTTCACATTGTCATTCCAAAAGTCAGTATTAAATTTGGAATTTACTTACTTATTTCTCATTCAGAATAGTCATCATTTTATTCTAACTCATCATTTTTTTTAAGTTTTCTGTTTGAATTTTATATTCATAAGCTTTAGTGCCATAAATCCCTGGATACATGAAGATTTTAAAATAAATTCTAGTGGGAGAATGTCACCTGAATTTTAATTTAACAAGAGAATTCGTGTTGAGAAACAGCACAAGATGTTTGCCACATGCATGATTTTATAGGGAAAGGCAGCAAAACTACCAACAGGCTCATAGCTTCGACTTTGAAATATTCGAAATCACTGAATATTTTGCCAAAATCTCCATTTCTTTTTCTCTCGTCACTTATTTCTCCTCCTCCTTTTGCTTTTCTTTATTTTTCCTCTCCTGTCTCCCCCTCCTACTCCACTTCTTCTCCACCTAATGAACTTTCTCTTCTTCTTTCTTAATTTTTCTCCCCATCTTATATTATTTTGGTAAACAGTAAACATTTAAACAATAAAAGACGACCAATAATAAAAACAATTATTTTTGAAGGAGAAAGTATTTTTCAGGGGTGCTCCTCTCTAAATCACTTCATAGTTTAGCTTCAGAGACCCAAGGGACAAATGAACACATTATTGATTACATTAGCAAAAACAAATTCAGTAAAAAAAATTGTATATTAGCTAGTTTACAATGGATTTAGATCTGGAAATTTAGCTTTGGGAATAAATTGTGTTCAGACATGAGAAACAAACTTACAATAATACTGAAACTTTTTTAAGTTCTGATTCAGTATTACCGTTTCGCACAAGCCTGAGCCACCCATCCTTCTTGACACCACAATAAGCAAATATTAATGAATAATCCCCATAACAATGCAGATAATGAGAGGACAGATATAGCTTGAAGAAAAACATAGTAAAGCTGTTGATGAATAAGGAAGATTGTGTGAGCAAAAACCCACAGCAAGTGTGCAGTTATTTTAGAAAAGGAGAACAGATCTGTGTTGGAGGGGGAGTGAGGGGAAGGAAAAAGAAGGGCTCATAGTTGCTTTAACACAGCATTAGCCATTGCAGTAGTGGATAGGAGTGAAAAATAAAAATAAAAATAAATAAGGGTTCCCAAATTGGGAAACTGACAGAAAAAAAAAAAAAAAATCTGCCCACATGAATCTGCCAATATACTTCATGTTTTATTTACCAGGTGTGGGTGCAAAATGAAGAAACCCAACAATTGCATATTAAGACCGCTGAATTCCCCTCATCCTACAGTTTTGTTTTTTTCTGAATACTCACCCTCAAATTCTGTCTACACATAAAGAATTCTAGAGGGAATTGGACCTAACAAAAACAAAATAAAGCAAACCTAAAATAACTGAGGCGGGGGAAAGAAAACCATAATAGCTGCTTAGAAAAATCAACAAGACCTACATTCTTAAATTTTAACAAAGATCACAAAGCCTTCAGGAATAATAAAATGTATAGACGATAATAGACATACTACTTGAACAACTCACCTGACCCTGGAAAGAAAAGATATGGTTGGAAAACTAACTGCAACATGAGAAAGTAATACAAAAATCAGAACCGTCACACAGAATCTTCCAAGTTTTAAAATATATTTGCTGCTACATGAAAGAATTGGATAAGACAGAAAATGAAACACCTGAAAATAAAGAACACTTAATGTAAATAAAAGTCAACAAGAGCTTCTAGAGAGAAAAAGATAGCCACTACAAATTAATGGAATTTGGATTGGTATCTACATTCACATCACAGCCACAGAGCTCTGGAAGATATTAGAGTAGGGCTGTGAAAATTTTAAATGGATATATTTTTTTTTAATCTAAAATGTTATGCCCATTCCAAATCAAGTATAATGACAAATTACACATGCACATGCTCATGCACACACACACACACACACACATAAAAGTGAGTATACACACCAATATATATATATATGTATATAAATGCTTATAAAACTTGATTCTTATGTTTTCTAAGGAAGACACAAAATTCCAGGTAGACAGCTATACATGAGTTTCCCAAAGAAATTTAACAGAAATTATAGCAATATTATTTGGAGTACAAGAAAAATATTAAAACACAGTTTAAAAGGTGAATGGAATATCATTCAAGCAATATAAAATTTAAGGTTTTGTATTAATTTGTATAATGTTTAGGGAAACGTTGTTGCTAACTGCCACCGAGACAGCTCTGACTCAGAGCAGTTATATGCATAATAAAACAAAACGTTGTCCAGTCCTGAGCCATCCTCACAATAACCAGTATGTTTGAGTGCATTGTTGCACCTATTGTGATAATCCATCTCATTGAGAGTCTCCCTTTTTTTCACTGAATGTCTACTTTACCAAACATAATATCTTTTTCTAGTGATTGGTCTTTCCTGATGACATGTCCAAAGTAAGCAAAATAAAGTGGTGCAATCCTTACTTCTAAGGAGCATTCTGGCTGTATTTCTTCCAAGAATGTCTGTGGTATATTCCCTATTCTTTACCAATACCACAATTCAAATGGGTCAATTTTTTTCAGTCTTCCTTTCTGATGGTCCAACTTTTACATGCATATGAGGCAATTGCACATTCTATCGCTTAGGTCAGACACATCTTAGTCATCAAAGTGAAATTTCAATATACTCTTTCAATAGGAAAAAATAAGGAATTTGAATATTAAGGGATAACAAAAAGGAGAAAGAGGAAGAGGAGAAGTATATAAATAAAGAAAACAATTAAGAAGGAAAGGAAGGAGGGAGGATTAGGAAGGGAGACAAGAAAGGAAGAAAAGAGGGTAAAAGGAAATGAAGACAGGAAGAACATTATAGGCTCAATATGAAGGAAGTCAAACACCGATATTATTTTGAGAAAATGATGGGGTATGAAAACAAGAATCAATTTACCCTTGGTCATAGGAATATTCTTTTCAAATTCCCTAACGCTCATGACCACCACGATTATCACTTAGTGGTACTGTGAAGCTTGTGTGTTGCTGTGAAGCTGGAAGCCATGCCACCGGTATTTCAAATACCATTAGGGTCACCCATGGTAGACAGGTTTCAGTGGAGTTTCCAGACAAAGACATAATAGGAAGAACAACCTGGCAATCTACTTTCAAAAAAAAAAAAGAGAAGAAAAAAAAAAGTCGGTGAAAAACCTATGGATAGCAGCAGAACATTGTCTGATATAGTGCTAGAAGATGATCCCCTCAGGTTGGAAGACACTTAAAATACAACTGGAAAAGAGAAGCCTCTTCAAAGTAGAGTCAACCTTAATGATGTAGATGGATTCAAGCTTTCAGGATCTTCATTTGATGAGGTGACACAATTCAAAATTAGAAGAAGCAGCCGCAAATATCCATTAGTAATTCAGAACATAGAATGTATGAAGTATGAATCAAGGAAAATTGCAACTCATCAATACTAAAATGGTACACACGAAGATAGATATCCTAGTTATTAGTAAGCTAAAATGGACTGATATTGGCCATTTTGAATTTTGAATCAGACAATCATATGGTCTGCTATGCCGGAACAACAATTAAAAAGGAATGGCACCACATTCATTGTCAAAGAGAACATTTTGAGATCTATCTTACAGTACAAAGCTTCAATAATACGGTAATATTATCTGATAGGCCTATGAAGAAGACCAGTTAATATGATTATTATTCAAATTTACACATCAACCACTGTGCAAAAGACGAAGAAACTAAATAATTTTACCAACTTCTGCAGTCTGAAATTGATCGAACGTGCAGTCAAGACGCATTGATAATTATTGTTGGTTGGAATGAAAAAGTTGGAAACAAAGAAGAAGGATCAGTAGTTGGAAAATATAGCCTTGGTGATAGAAGTGACGCTGGAGACCACGTGATAAAATTCTGCAAGACCAATGACATTCATTGGAAATACCATTTTTCAACAACATAAACAACAACTATACACATGGACCTCACTGGATGGAATACATAGGAATCAAATCAACTCATTTTTAGAAAGAGATGATGGAGACGCTCAGTATCATCATTCAAGACAAGGTTGGGGAACGACTGTGAAACAGACTTTCAATTGCTCATCTGCAAGTTCAAATTGAAGCTGAAGAAAATTAAAACAAGTCCATGAGAGACAAAGTATGACTGTGAACATATCTCACCTCAATTTAAAGACCATCTCAAGACTAGATCTGATGCACTGAACACTAACAACTGAAGACCAAAAGAGTTGTGGGAGGACAACAAGGACATGATACAGGAAGAAATAAAAAGACAATTAAAAAGACAGGAAAGCAAGAAAACACAAAAATGGATATCAGAAGAGACTCTGAAACTTGCCATTGAACGTAGAGTAGCTGAAGAAAATGGAAGAAATGATGAAGTAAAAGAGCTGCACAGAAGATTTCAAAGCGTGGCTTGATAAATCTGGAGGGGATTATGCTAAGTGAAAAAAAAAAAAAAACTGTTGCCATTGAGTTGATTCCAATTTACAGCCACCCTATAGGACAGAGTAGAACTTCCCCATAGGGTTCCAAGGAGCAACTGATGGATTTGAAGTGCTGACCTTTTTTGGTTACCAGCTGAGTTCTTAACCATTGCACCACCAGTGCTCCATTGAAATAATTCAATCACAAAAGGACAAATATTGTATGAGACCACTATTTTAAAAATCCAAGAAAATGTTTACAGACAGGAAAAAAAATTGATGGTTACAAGGGAAGGGAGGAGCAGGGAGGGGAAATCACTAACTAGACAGTAGACAAGTGTTAATTTTGGTGAAGAAAAAGACAACACAAAATATAGGAGAAGTTAGCACATCTTGACAAGGCAAAGTCATAGAAGCTTCCTAGACACATCCAAACACCTTAAGCGACCAAGTTACTGAGGCTGAGGGCTAGGAACTGTGGTTTCGGGGGACATCTAGGTCAACTGGCATAACACTGTTCATAAAGAAAATGTTTGACATCCTACTTCAGTGGGTAATGTCTGGGGTCTTAAAAGCTTGTGACCAGCCATTTAAGATTGGTCCCATTCCATCCGGAGCAAAGGAGGATGAAGAAAACCAAAGACAAGAAAGAGGAAAATATTAGTCCAAAGGACTAATAGACTACATGAACCACAGCCTCCACCAGCCTGAGCCCAGAAGAATTAGATGATGCCCAGCTACCACCACTGACTGCTCCTACAGGGATCACAACAGAGGGTCCCGGTCAGAGCAGAAGAAAAATGTAGAACAAAATTCAAATTCACAGAAGACTAGACTTACTGGTCTGACAGAGGCTGGAGGAACTCCAGAGTCTATGGCCCCAGGACACCCTCCTAACTCAAAACTGAAGCCACTCCGAAAGTCCACTTTTCAGCCAATGAATACAAAAAAAAAAAAAAAAAAAATGTTGCTGTCGAGTTGATTCTGACTCATAGCGACCCGGTAGGACAGAGTAGAACTGCTCCATACATAGGGTTTCCAAGAAGCAGCTGGTGGATTTCAACTGCCAATCTTTTGGTTAGCAGTTGTAGCTCTTAACCACTGTGCAACCAGGGCCCCAGCCAAATAATAGACAAGCCTATAAAACAAACAATAACACATGTGAGGAACTTGCTTCTCAGTTCAGTCAAGCATAAGACATCAAACAGGAAACACTTGCCCAAAAGCAAAGACAAGAAAGCAGGAAGGAACAGGAAAAGTGGATAAATGGAAACGGGGAGCCAGTGGTGGAAAGGGAAAGGGGGAGAATGCTGGCTGACACATTGCGGGGATTGCAATCAACGTCACAGAAGAATTCGTGTATATTTTTTTGAATGAGAAACTAATTTGTGCCATAAACTTTCACCTCAAGCATAATAAAATTAAAAGAAAAAAAGGAACAGAAAAAAAAAAACTGCCACCCCATCTTCTAATAACAATGAGAATATTTACATTCCACTGTAAGGTCTTTCACAGGTATTTTATCATTCTATCCCCTACAAAAAAAAAAAAAAATTAAAAAGTGAAAGACCTGGAGTTAGAAAACAAAAAGGGAAGAGCATGCTCAAATTTCTCAAGTGAAAGAACTTCTGAAAAAAATTTAAGCCTCTAGTGGCAATATTGAAGGATTCTATGCACAAAATATTGAATGATACAGGAAGCATCAAAAGAAGATACAAGGAATACAAAGAGTCACTCTACCAAAAATAATTGATGTTCAACCATTTCAGGAGTTAGCAAATGGTCAAGAACCGATGTTAACGAAAGAAGAAGTCCAAGTGGCACTGAAGGCTTTGGCTAAAACACAAGGATCCAGAAATTGGCAGAATAATAATTGAGTTGCTTCAACAAACAGATGCAATGCTTGAAGCACTCACTCATCTATGCCAAGAAATTTGGAAGACAGCTACCTGGCCAATGGACTGGAAGAGATGCATATTCATGCTCATTTCAATGAAAGGTAAGTCAATGAAATACAGAAATTATTGAACAATATTACTGTTACCACATGCAAGAAATTTTGCTGAAGAGAATTCAAAACTAGCTACAGCCATACATTGACAGAGAACTGCCAGAAATTCAAGAAGAGGACATGGAACCAGGAATGTCAATTCTAATGTCAGAGGGATCTTTGCGGAAAGCAGAAAATATCAGAAAGATGTTTACCGGTGTTTTACTGACTCTGAAACAAAGGCATTTGACTGTGTGGATTATAACAAATTATGGATAACATTGTGAACAATGAGAACTCTAGAACCCTTAGTTGTGCTCATGCAGAACCTGTACATAGACCAAGAGGCAGTCATTTGAATAGAACAAGGGGATATTAAACCCGTTGCCATCAATTTCAACTCATAGCGATCCTATAGGACAGAGGAGAAGTACCCCATAGGGTTTCCAAGGCTACAATTTTTTTTATGGAAGCCAACTGCCACATCTTTCTCGCACTGAGCAGCTTATGATTTTTAACTATTGACCTTTGTATTAACAGCTGAGTGCTTAATTACTGAGCCACCAGGGCTCCAGAACACATGAAAGTAGTAACAGAAGCAGAAACCTGCACACCAATGTTCATTGTAGCACTTTTTCACAATTGTCAAAAGGAGGAAACAACCAATTTGCCCATCAACAGGTAAATGGATAAACAAATGTGGTACATATGTACCATGGAATATTACTCAGCCCTAAAGAGAAATGGGGCCCTGGTGGAAGTGCAGTGGTTAAGTGTTTGGCTGTTAATCAAAAGTTAGGCAGTTTGAATCCACCAGCTGCTCCTTGGAAACCCTGTGGGGCAGTTCTACTCTGTCCTGCAGGGTGGCTATGAGCCAGAATCTACTCTACAGCAATGGGTTTTTAGAACCCTGGTGGCTTGGTAGTAGAGTTCAGCTGCCAACCAAAAGGTCAGCATTTTGAATCCACCAGCTACTCCTTGGAAACCGAATGGGGCAGTTCTACTCTGTCCTATAGGGTTGCTATGAGTTGGAATTGACTGAACGGCAACAGGTTTGGTGTTGGTTTCCGGTGGTTTTAAAGCAGGGCTTCGAACTGGTTCATTCCATTTCCAACCTTGTCTTAGACTGAGTTCTCTAGAGAAGCAAAAACAGTAAGGCGTATAAATATATATACAGAGAGAGATTTATATCAAGCAAATGGCTCACATAGTTGTAGAGAGTGGAACGTCTGAAGTCTGTGGGTCTGGCTGGAGGATTCTCCAGATTCACAAAGCCACAGGGGCTGGCGAACCCAAGATCAGCAGACAGCAGGGCTGTTGCTCACAGGTTGCGAGAGGATCAGAGAATTCCAAGATCAGCAGTCAAGACCACAGGTAAGCTGCTAGCTCAAGTCCCAAGAACCAGAGGTCAGAGGAACAGGAGCCAGCCTCAGGATCCAGAACAGGCAAAGCCATGAACCTTGCCAGAATGTCCACTTATATTTGATAGAGACCATATGCTCAAGGAAACTCTCTCTCAGCTGATTGGCTACTCACAGCAAATGCCATCATGTGGGCGATCACATCACAGGACTATCAAACCACTGAGAATCATGGCTCAGCCAAGCTAACACACAATCTGAAGGATCACAAACCCCTACTGAGAAATTTGCGTTTCTAACAAGTTTTCAGCTGATGCCAGTGATTCCATCCTAGATTTTCTGTTTTCATGGATGTTGTTTGGGGTTGTTGTTGCTATCTCATTATCATAACTGTGACAACAGTTCTTTCCAGAGCAGCATTTTAAACCTTGCAATTGTCTGTTAGCCAAAGTCCATGGGTGGGCTGGTAGGAGAAAATAAATTTAAAAAAGAGAGAGAAAAGAGAACAGATGGAAAAAAAAGGGGGGAGGGGGTGAAAGAGGCAAAGCAAAAGAAACTAGGGTCTTTAATCCCTTTATATAGGCCAAATATTTTTCCAAACTTTATTCATTTTTATGAGGATTTCTGTTTGAGATAACACTTGGTCGTATTTTTATAGTCCTAGATACTTAACTTCATGCAGAGGAAACTAACTATAGCATATATATGAACTATCTAATAAAAAATTTAAGAAGTCCTGATGGTGCAAATGGTTAAGCACTTGGCTGCTAACCTAAGAGGGGTTCAACTCCCCCCTCTCCCCCCAGCAGCTCCACAGGAGAAAGACCTGGTGATCTACTTCTGTAAAGATTACAACCAAGAAAACCCTATGGGGAAGTTCTACTCTGTCACATGGGGTCATTATGAGGTGAAATCGATTAGACAGCACCTAACAACAATAAAGAATTTGGTTGGCCTTTGGCCCAGCTCCTTAGAGGTAACCTCTTGAACCACACCTGATAACATGGTGACTCAAATTGGGCTGGTAGATAATATATGATAAGAAGGTACTAGATAGGTTATGCTATCCACATAATTCAGTATGAGCCTGGCCTTGTTAGAGAGTTGGAGCTTTGAGCCATGTGATATTAAGCCAATGTTCAAGAACAGAAGGGGAGGGGAGGGGCGATATGGCGCTCTAGGCAGAAACACCACGCCGTCCCTCCACAGCAAAGATCCGAAAAACTAAGCCTAACAGAGAATCAACAATCCTGAAACCCTAGAACACCAAATGAAGAGATAAAGAACTCAGCCAAACACCAAACGGAGTGAGAATACTAAAAGAGAATGGAGAGCGAGGAGAGACTTAGGCAGAGATTCCTTACCAGCTAATGCAGCGCGGATCCACCATCTTGGATTCCTATCGGAGACCAGCAAACGGGAGAGCAGCCTTGCAGAGCATCTGGTCGGAGACAGAACGACCGGTAAACTGCGGTGCGTGCTCTCCCACCACCCACCCCTCTCCGCCTCAGCTGGGGATCCCCTGCTTTCCGTGGCCAGGGTCCCTGGGCTGGGGGGTGCTGGTGCTTGGATTCCGCGCGCCTGGGCTGGCGGCTTTCTGGGAGCCGTTTGCTGGCAGCTAGCGAACCTTTCTCTGCAGCCTCCCCCTCCTTTTGCCTGGGTGCCTGGTTACGAGTACCGTCTCTGCTCTCTCCTGCGGGGCTGTAGGGCTGCGTGCGGGCGTGTGGCTGTTTCTAGGTCTGGGCTCCCGCGTGGGTGGGATCCCGGGGCCTTTGTTTGTTCGCCCCTCTGCTTTCCGTGGCCGGAGTCCCTGAGCTGGGGGGCGCCGGTGCTTGGATTCCGTGCGCCCAGGCTGGGGGCTTTCTGGGAGCCGTTTGCCGGCCGCTAGCGAGCCTTTTTCTGCCGCCTCCCCCTCCTTTTGCCTGGGTGCCTGGTTCTGAGTGCCGTCTCTGCTCTCTCCTGCGGGGCTGTAGGGCTGCGTTCGGGCGTGTGGCTGTTTCCAGGTCTGGGCTCCCGCGCGGGTGGGATCCTGGGGCCTTTGTTCGTTGGCCCCTCTGCTTTCCGTGGCCACGGTCACTTAACCCCGAGACTACCGGCTTCTTGGAATTCGCGCCCCTGAGTGGGGGCTCTCTGGGTCCCATTTGTAGGCACTGACTGCTGGTGTTGCCTTTTTTTTTTTTTCCTCTCTCAATTTTATTTTCCTTCCTTTTTTGATTAGTTTTGTCATCTTTTACCTCTTTTTCTCTTTTGTCTTTCTTCATTGCTTAATTTCTTGTCTCTCTATCTCTTCCTTCTCTTTCTGATCCCTGAATTCCAGGCGATGTATGCCTCTTTACCTTCTGGCCAGGCTGAGCTGTGAAAATTGAGACCGACTCCCCCAGACCTCATAGCTACATCGGTGGGATCCCTGGGAACTTTGCAGTTCTTTAACTTTTCTGATTTTTATTTGGTCATTCTTTCCTTTTCTTTCTCTTCCCCCTTCTGGTTTCCTCCATCCCATAGTCTCTCATCTGTACATTCCAACGACAAGCTCCCCTAGCATTCTTTTATGTTTGTACGCTTTTTGCTCCTCCTCCTCTCTCCTCTCTCCCATATCCAGCTTAGCTTCACACATAACCATCTTCCCGCTGCACCCTACCTACCTGCACCATGCACTAGACATCACATCACCAAGCGGTGCAGGCACGCCCTATTGGAACCTGCCCAGCACTGACTACCGACCGTCCTGGTGGCTGCGGTGAGTGCCACAAGCAACCCATCCCAGTGGCTCCTCCTCAACTAGATCTGCCCAGCTGTACCACAAGAACGAAAAAAAAAAAAATCTACAATCAATAAACGAGAGAAATAACTACTGAATGCCCCGAAAACAGCAAACAATATCAAAACATTTACAAAAACAAGACAAGATGGCTCCAATAGTCGTCCAAATTAAAACACCAGATAACTCTCCTGTGGAAGAAAATGCACTAGAAGTACCTGATACGGAACTCAAATCACTAATACTCGGAATTTTCCAAGAACTGAGGCAAAAAGCTGACAAACATGAGGAAAAAATAGACAAATTTATGGAAAATACAGACAAAAAATTGGAAGAATTCAGGAACATGATGCAAGAACAAAATGCCAAAATAAATTCACAACTCGAAATTATACAAAAACAACAATTAGAAATCCAAAAGATAAACAACAAGATTTCAGAAATGGACGGTGTCATAGAAGGGCTGAGAAGTAGATTTGAAACCATGGAAGACAGGATCAGTGGAACTGAAGACAAACACTTGGATACAACTCTGTTTCAGGAAAACTCAGAAAAAAGAACAAAGAAAAATGAAGAGACCCTGAGAGTTATGTGGGACACAATTAAAAGCAAAAACTTAAGAATGATTGGCATACCAGAACAGGGGGAGAAAACAGAAAACACAGAGAGGATCATTGAGGAACTGCTGACAGAAAACTTTCCCAATATCATGAAAGATGAAAAGCTGGTCATCCAAGAAGCTCAACGAACCCCATATAGAAGAGACCCCAAAAGAAAATCACCAAGACATATCATATTCACACTCGCTAAAACTAAAGACAAACAAAGAATCCTGAGAGCAGCTCGTGAAAAACAAGAAGTCACATACAGAGGAGAAACAATAAGACTAAGCTCAGATTATTCAGCAGAAACCATGCAGGCAAGAAGGCAATGGGATGACATATATAAAATCTTGAAAGAAAAAAATTGTCAGCCAAGAATAATATATCCTGCAAAACTCTCATTCAGATTTGATGGTGAAATTAGGTCATTTCCAGATAAACAGAAACTAAAGGAATATGCAAAAGTCAAACCAAACTTACAAGAATTATTAAAGGGAGTTCTTCGATCTGAGGACAAACAGCTTAAGCCCTCAGGCAGGACCTAGGACCTAGGACGCAGGTTAACATGAACCAGATACCATTCTAGGAACTGAACTACAGACGACTTTCCAAAAACAAAAGATATACAACAGGGAATCAGAGAAATCAATCAAAGGATGACAACAACATCAAAACAATGAAAGAGGGAACAAACGGCATAGGTATAGAACCTTCTAAAGGAGAGGAAGGCAAGGCGATACCAAGTAACGGTAGACTGCTTCAAAATTATACAGATAAGGGTAAAATTCATGGTAACCACAAAAAAAGTTAACAAACCAACTCATAAAAATAAAGACGAAAAACATAAAGTCTCAACAAAAACAAAACCTACAAAAACAAAAGAAATGAACACAAAATCCACAAACAAAAAGAACTCAGCACAAGAGAGTAAGAAGAACAAAGAAAACTTCAGCATCACAAAAAAAAGCTCTACAAAATGACAGCAACAAATTCACATCTATCAATAATTACACTGAACGTAAATGGACTCAATGCACCCATAAAGCGACGGAGAGTGGCAGAATGGATAAGAAAACAGGATCCATCTATTTGCTGTCTACAAGAGACACATCTTAGAAACAAAGATGTGAATTTATTAAAAATCAAAGGTTGGAAAAAAATATATCAAGCTAACAACTATCAAAAAAGAGCAGGAGTGGCAATTCTAATCTCAGATAAAATAGACTTTAAAACAAAATCTACCATAAAAGACAAAGAAGGACACTATATAATGATTAAGGGGATGATCCATCATGAAGACATAACCATAATAAATATCTATGCACCCAATGACAGGGCTCCAAAATACATAAAAAAAACTCTAACAGCACTGAAAAGAGAAATTGACAGTTCCACAATAATAGTAGGAGACTTCAACACACCACTCTCAGTAAAGGACAGAACAACTAAAAAGAAACTCAGCAAAGATACAGAAGACCTAAAGGACACAATCAGCCAACTGGACCTCATAGACATATATAGAACAATCCATCCAACCGCTGCAAAGTACACATTCTTTTCCAATGCACATGGAACGTTCTCCAGAATAGACCACATCTTAGGCCACAGAGCAATCCTCAACAAGATCCAAAATGCTGAGATAATTCACAGTATCTTCTCTGACCACAATGCCATCAAGGTAGAAATTAACACTAGAAAGAGCAAGGAAAAAAAATCAAACACATGGAAACTGAATAATAATCTGCTTACACATCAATGGGTAATAGAAGAAATCAGAGATGGAATTAAAAAATTCCTAGAATCAAATGAAAATGAAAACACATCATACCAAAACCTTTGGGACACAGCAAAGGCAGTCCTCAGAGGACAATTTATAGCAATAGATGCACCTATCAAAAAAGAAGAAAGGGACAAAATCAAAACATTAACTACAGAACTCAAACAAATAGAAAGAGAACAACAAAAAAAGCCTACAACCACCGGAAGAAAGGAAATAGTAAAGATCAGAGCAGAAATCAATGAAATAGAGAACAGAAAAACAATAGAAAGAATCAACAAAACCAAAAGTTGGTTCTTTGAAAGAATCAACAAAATCGACAAACCACTGGCCAGACTGACAAAAGAAAAACAGCAGAGGGCACAAATAACCCAAATAAGAAATGAAATGGGGGACATTAAAACAGACCCAACTGAAATACAAAGGATTATAACAGAATATTATGAAAAACTATATACCAACAAATTTGAAAACCTAGAGGAAATGGATAAATTTCTAGAAACATACGGCCTACCCAAACTACAACAAAGTGATATTGAAAATCTGAACAGACCCATAACAAGAGAAGAGATTGAAAAGGTAATAAAAAAAACTCCCAACCAAAAAAAGCCCTAGCCCAGATGGCTTCACTGGAGAATTCTACAAAACATTTACAGAAGAGCTCGTACCAGTTCTACTCAAGTTATTTCAGAGCATAGAAGAGGAAGCAACACTTCCAAATTCATTCTATGAAGCCAGCATAACGCTGATACCAAAACCAGGCAAAGACATCACAAAAAAAGAAAATTACAGACCAATATCTCTCATGAATATAGATGCAAAAATTCTGAACAAAATTCTAGCCAATAGAATTCAGTATCATATCAAAAAAATAATACACCACGACCAAGTAGGATTCATACCAGGTATGCAAGGATGGTTTAACATTAGAAAATCCATCAACGTAATCCACCACATAAATAAAAGGAAAGAAAAAAATCACATGATTATCTCAATTGATGCAGAAAAGGCATTTGACAAAGTCCAACACCCATTCCTGATAAAAGCTCTCAATAAAATAGGTATAGAAGGGAAATTTCTCAACATAATAAAGGGCATCTATGCAAAACCAACAGCCAACATCATTCTTAATGGAGAAAGGCTGAAAACATTCCCCCTGAAAACAGGAACAAGACAAGGATGCCCTTTATCACCACTCCTATTTAACATTGTGCTGGAAGTTCTCGCTAGAGCAGTAAGGCAAGAGAAAGAAATAAAGGGCATCCAAATTGGTAATGAAGAAGTTAAACTCTCCCTGTTTGCAGATGATATGATACTATACATAGAAAACCCTAAAGACTCCACGAGAAATTTACTGGAAGTAATAGAAAGATTCAGCAGAGTAGCAGGATACAAGATAAACATTCAAAAATCAGTTGGATTCCTATACACCGGTAAAGAGAATGATGAAAAGGAGATCAGGAAATCAATACCATTTTCAATAGCCCCTAAAAAGATAAAATACTTAGGAATAAATCTGACCAGGAATATAAAAGACCTATACAAAGAAAACTACAAAACACTGCTGCATGAAACCCAAAGGGATCTACATAAATGGAAAAACATACCATGCTCATGAATAGGCAGACTCAACATTGTGAAAATGGCAATTCTACCTAAAGCAATCTACAAATACAATGCAATTCTGATACAAATACCAACAGCATTCTTCAAAGAGATGGAAAAACTAATTATTAACTTTATATGGAAAGGGAAGAAACCTCGAATAAGTAAAGCACTACTGAAGAAGAAGAATAAAGTTGGAGGACTCACACTACCTGACTTGAGAACCTACTATACAGCTACAGTACTCAAAACAGCCTGGTACTGGTACAACAACAGAGACATTGACCAATGGAACAGAATTGAGAACTCAGATGTAAATCCATCCACCTACGGTCACCTGATTTTTGACAAGGGCCCAAAATACATCAAATGGGGAAAAGACAGTCTTTTTAACAAATGGTGCTGGCAAAACTGGATATCCATTTGTAGAAAAATGAAACAGGACCCATACCTCACACCATATACAAAAACTACTTCAAAATGGATCAAAGACCTGAATATAAAGCCTCAAACTATAAAATTCATAGAAGAAAAAATAGGACCAACACTTCAGACCTTAATACATGGCATTAACAGGATACAAACCATAAACATCAACACAAAAAACCCAACAGATAAACTAGATAATTGGGATCTTCTAAAAATCAAACATCTATGCTCTTCAAAAGATTTCACCAAAAGAGTTAAAAGAGAACCTACAGACTGGGAAAAAATTTTTGGACAGTACAAGTCAGACAAAGGTCTAATCTCCATAATCTACAAGAAAATCCAACACCTCTACAACAAAAAGACAACCAATCCTATCAAAAAATGGGCAAAGGAAATGAACAGACACTTCACCAAGGAAGACATTCAAATGGCCAACAGACACATGAGGAAATGCTCGCGATCACTAGCCATTAGAGAAATGCAAATTAAAACATCAATGAGATACCATCTCACCCCGGCATTACTGGCACGAATCAAAAACACTGGAAATAACAAATGTTGGAGGGGCTGCGGGGAGACGGGAACTCTTATACACTGCTGGTGGGAATGCAAAATGATACAGCCATTTTGGAAAATGATATGGCGTTTCCTCAGAAAGCTAGAAATAGACATACCATTCGATCCAGCAATCCCACTCCTAGGAATATATCCTAGAGAAATAAGAGTCATCACTCGAATAGACATATGCACACCTATGTTCATGGCAGCATTATTCACAATAGCAAAACGATGGAAACAACCTCGATGTCCATCAACAGACGAATGGATACACAAACTATGGTACATACACACAATGGAGTACTATGCAACGAGAAAGAACAATGAATCGGTGAACCATCTCATAACATGGATGAAACTGGAGGACATCATGCTGAGTGAAATAAGTCAATCACAAAAGGACAAATATTGTATGAGACCTCTATTGTAAAAACCCATGAAAAAATTCACATGCAAAATGTAACAATCCTTGTTGGTTACCAGGGATGGGAGGGTGGGGGGGATACTAAATAGGTAATAGGTAAGTGGTAACTTGGGTGAGAGATGAGATAGTACATAGTACAGGGGAAACTAACACAACCTGCACAAGGAAAGGTCATGGAGGCCCTATAGACACATCCAAACCCCCCGAGGGACTGAGTTGTTGGACGGAGGGCTCTGGGGACCATGATCTCGGGGAACATCTAGCTCAATTGGCATGACACTACTTATAAAGATAATGCTCTACATTCTACCTTGGTGAGTAGTGTCTGGGGTCTTAAAAGCCTATGAGCGGCCATCTAAGATACTCCACTGATCTCATCCCTTCGGGAACAAGGGAGAACGAAGAGAACAGGATACAAGGAAAAGATTAGTCCGAAGGACTAATGGTCCACAGCTACCAAGGCCTCCACGGGACTGAGCCCAGTACAGCTGGATGGTGCCTGGCTACCACCAATGACTCCTCTGACCAGGATCACAACAGAGGGTTCTGGGCAGAGCTGGAGTAGGATGTAGAGCATAATTTTAACTCCCAAAAAAAAAAAAAAAAAAGAAGACCAGATATACTGGCCTAAAGAATACTAGAGAAACCTCGAGAGTGTGGCCCCCAGACACCCTTTCAGCTCAGAGGGGAAGTTACCTTCAAGGTTCGATGTTAAGCCTGGGAATGGACACCCCAGTAAAACTAAATGGGACTAACGATGTACAGGAGTCCGGTGACAAGGGCCAGAAGGCAGAGGGAGAGTAGGAAACTGATGATAAGGAACACAAATTGAATAAGGACACTGTCGATGTATTGTGAGATTGTTGACCACTGCTATAGGGCAACATTTGTAGTAACTATTAAATGGGAGGCTGTTTTGTCCTGTAAGCCTTCATCTTGGGCGAGAATGTCAGCACAATTGGAAGAGCATAGTCAATATCACTTAAATGTGTAAGTAAAAAGTTTTGAAATGGTGTTTAAATAAAATAAAAATAAATAAATAAATAAATAAACAAATGAGACTAAAGAGGTACAATAGTCCACTGACAAGGTCCAGAAGACAGAAGGGGACAAGGAAGCCCCCTGGTGATAGGGAACACAAGGTGGAGTAAGGATATTCTTGATGTGCTGTGAGATTGTTAACCATTGTCATAGGGCAACATGTGTAGTAACTGTTAAATGAAAAACTATTTTGTTCTGTAAGCCTTCATCTTAAGTGAGAATAACAGCACAGTTGGAAGAGCGTAGTCAATGTCACTGAACTGTGAATGTAGAAAATTTTGAAACGGTGTATCTTTGGCCATCTGTAATTTTCATCAAAAAAAAAGGTTGAGAATTTAGAGGCTTAATACGTTGTGGGGTTGTTAACCAATGTCAAAAAAAACAACATGTGTACTACTATTTCATGAGAAACTATTTGCTCTGTAAGCTTTCACCTGAAGTACAATAAAATATATATAAAAAAAAAAAAAAAGAACAGAAGGGGAGCTGAAGATTGAGTTCAATTGCATGGCCAATGTTTCCATCAATCAAGCCTACTTAATGAAATCCCAATAAAAATTCTGGACACAAAATTTTGAGTGACCTTGCCTGATTACTATATTCTGTTTACTGTCACACATTGATGTGCTTCAAGGGTGGCCTGTCCCTGAGGAAAATGGTAGCTATGCATTTTGGACTCTCCCAGATATTGCCCTACTTCGTCTCTGTTTGTCTGGTTCTGATTTGTGTTTTTTTGCTATAAGAAAATATTAATCACAGGTATAAAACTTTCCTGAATTCTTTTGAGTTTTTCTAGTGAATTATTGAAACTCACAGGTAGTGAGAACCTCTAATTTTTAATCATCTGATCAGGAGTGAGGGTGGTTGGGGGACCCCAAAACTTGAGGCTAATTTCTGAAGTGAGAGAAGTCTTGTGGAGGACTGTGTTCTTAACCTATGAAGTTTGACTTAACTCTAAGTAGTTGGTATTAGCACTCCTTGCTGTAGTTCTCATCCATGATAAAGGGGCTGGACCATGCAGAAATCACTAGACTAGGTATTAGTCCTCCAGGACATGAGGATCAGATGAAGGATATTCAGTGATGGTCATCACAAGCGCCATCCCAGATTTTTCCAAGGCTCTATTCTTATTGTCACTTGGATTTAGAAGATCTAGAGCACCTCCTTCCCTGAAACAGGAGCTCATATTTTATTGTATCACATCAGCTGCATAGAGAAATAATACAAAATGAAAGAGTTCTAATATATTTGCATTTTGAGAAAAAGATAGATTTTAAGAGTTCTGCTCTGACCAAAAGCTGTATCTCCTAGCACCTTTGCATACACTTCTATGACAATAGCTCCTCACTGGAGGTGAAGTGATGGTGGTCTTGATTAGGCGCAGACATACCTTAAGAAAT
This sequence comes from Dugong dugon, assembly GCA_030035585.1. Lineage (NCBI taxonomy): Eukaryota > Metazoa > Chordata > Mammalia > Sirenia > Dugongidae > Dugong > Dugong dugon. The sequence goes on along the minus strand of CM057463.1, from coordinate 197,678,455 downwards.
CAATTTTAAAAGTGTTAGAATGAGGAAATAATTCTGAAATTTGTTGAGATATTTGGCTTGGTGACTGGATAGAGGATGCACCATAATTCAGTATGGGCATCAGTGTTTAGCCAAATGGGTTTCTTGGCTCAGTGTTGGTGTTGGTCTCAGAAGACTTAAGATCCTAAATTTTACTTCCCAGTCAGTTGTAACAGTCTTGAATTTGTGCATATCTGATGATCCCATGGACACTTAGGCTCCCATGGCATTTAGTAAGCCTAGTAGAAGGAGAAACTCATGACATTCCATTCTATTTTAGTATCTGAGTATTCTCTTTCAAATATTGGAAAGTATTCTATATAAACTTGGATTAAAAGTCTTTATATAGGTTTATATAGTGAAATCTTGGCAATCACTTGAAGTACAGCAATGAGTTTTTATTATGATGAGTGTAAAATGCATTAAACATCATGGTGGTTGTGAAAATAGTATTTTTTTAAAGACAGAAACTTATGTTTTATTATTTTATCTTTTTTTTCCTACACTACAAGCTTAAAGCGAGTTGCATGTTTCTTTCTTTGTTTTCATGTTTCAAAATGTAGGACATATCATTATTTAAGCATTGACTAAGAATAATGTAATTGTGAACTGAAAAGTTTTTTCCACCTATTTCAACCACAGATAGAGTTTTGAAAAAATGTTATGTAATTTTTTTTTTTCTTTTTGCTAAAGCTACCAAATATTCCTTCCCTGTACAGGAATGGTATTGAAAGTTTCTACGCGTTACATCCACCACCTGTCTATCAATGTGTCACAGTGTGATGGCTTAGGTGTTGCTATGATGCTGGAAGCTATGCCACTGGAATGTCATGTCTTAGCAGGATCACCCATGGTGAGTAGTTTTCAGTGGCGCTTTCAGACTGAGATGAACTAGGAAGAAATAACTGGCAATCTACTTCTGAAAACTAACCAATGAAAATCTTAAGGATTACAACAGAATATTATTTGATATAGTGCTGGAAGAGAAGATCCCTAGTTAGAAGGGACTCAGAATACACAGTGACTGCAACAGGAGACCAGAGCCTAGCAAAATCAGTGAAAATGGTACAGGACCAGGCAACAATTTGTTCTATTGTACATGGGCTCACCTTAAGTTCAAGCTGACCTGATGGCAACTAGCAACAACAAAGCATTACATGATTCTCCTGCTTGGGTTTTTTGTTTGTTTGTTTTTAAGTAAGAAACAAAACAAAAAATAGTTGTATTTCAGTTGACTGTGATTCATGGTGACCCCATGAGAATCAGAGTAGAACGGTGCTCCACAGGGTTTTCTTTTTCCTTGTTTCCTTTGTTGTTGCTGTTGTTGTTGAGAATATGTGCAGCAAAACATACAGCAACTCAACCATTTCTAAATGTACAATTTAGTGACATTGATTACATTCTGCGGGTTGTACAACCATTCTCACTCTCCTTTACTGAGTTGATCCTCCCTCATTAGCATAAACTCATTGCCCTTTAAGGTTCCTATCTAATCTTTCGAGGTGCTGTTATCAATTTGATCCCATACAGACAGATCTTAAAAGAGCACAATGCTCAAGGCAGACGTTCTTTACTAGTTATGCTAAACTATTGTTTGGTTTTAAGAAGATTTCAGAGTATATTTTTGTTTTAAGGTTTAAAGATTAATACAGGGCAATAGTTTTGGGTGTTCATCCAGCCTCTATAGCTCCAGAAAACCTGGATTCCATGAGAATTTGAAATTCTATTCTGCATTTTCCGCCTTAGATCAGTATTCTTCTATAGAATCTTTGATCCAAATGTTCAATAATGGTAGCCAACACTGTTCAGTTCATCTGCTGTCATGGCAAAGGAAGTGCTTGTTCATGGATGCAATTAGGCATACATCCATTTTTTTCCTAATCCTGATTTTCCTTCCTCTGTTGCTAAGGTATATAGAGACCAGTTGTGTCTTTGATGGCCGCTTAAAAGCTTTTAAGACCTTAGGCACTGTGCAATGAATTAGGAGGTAGAACAGAAGCACTAAACATGATATTAGGTCAATTAACTAGATGTCTCATGAAACTATGACCCTAAACCTCCAAAGCAAGGAAACAAATCCCATAAGGTATTTGGTTGTACATAAGCAGCCTCAGCAGCTACTCATTTTTTTGTTGTTGTTATTGTAAATATATTTACCATATAAATGGTAATATAAACAAAAATTATTTTGAATTATGAATAGTAGCATAACAACTAAAAAAATCCCAAATACTCAAAAACATACTAAAGAAGTTATAGTAGATCTTTTGCTGTGAAGGAATCTAAAGGTAATAAATTCTAGATAGCATTTAGCCCTTCCAAGTTGAGCAGAGACCAAATTACACTTTCCTCCATGAAGGCACCATTGGGCAAAAGGTCGCTTGTGCTCAAGCAGAGAAACTTTGCAGGGGCAAATAGAATCCAGCAAAGCTTTGAGAGCTGGAGTGTGCTGGTATAATGGGGTCTGAAGGAGCCCCTGAAACAGCACTAACTCACTCCCTTCCACTCATCCCCAAGGAACATATGAGGACATGGCAGCCATGGAGCTCCTTTTTTATTAATTAAATGTGCTTATTAAGCTGTTCAACAGGGAAAAATTCAGATTGTCTATTTTTTTCTTCATGTTATTTTTTTTTTCCTCCAAAACTTATATGCCTTTACTTATTCTGTTCCAAACTCCCTCTCCCTTGTTTTTGAGGTAATATATTTGCCTTGTCATGCCATCTCTCCTCATTGTGCTCTTGCTTCTGTGGGATCTTGCCACTTTAGATGAACAATTTTGAGAATTTTTTTCCTGAAATTAATCCCCAAGTCTTTCTACTCATTTCTTGGTAAGAATTCCTGCAATTATCTTAGGATTTTACCGGTTTATTTTCTTTCCTCACTCCCTTCTTAGAGGCAGCAAAGTATCATGGCTATTCTAAGGTTTAGTTTAAGAGCTTTACCTTATACCATAGTAGCTGATATAGTTTTTCATTCTGGGGCTGTTGGCTTTTCAAATATTGCATGAGATTTACTATTAATGATTTTGAGGCTATTTCAGAGACCTTTAGGTGAGATTCGGGGGTGACCACATAGTTTCTGTATTACTACATCTTCTTTGTACATATTTTATAGCTATATTTATTTAATTATAAAATGTATATACAAACACATTGTTGGCATTTTTTTCGCTGTAATAATATTGACCCCATTATCATGAGACAGTAACCTTAAATGCCAATAAGACAGCACTGACTCAGAAACCATTTTTAGGAATTTATGTTTTTTCAAGTTTTAGACAACCCTTATTGTTATCCATTGGGGGGAAAAAAAAAAAAAGACAATCTAATAATTAATCCCAACGGATTGGCCGTAATACGTGTGGAGAACAAGACATTGAAAGTCCTTCATCATTCTAGAGGCTGCAATTACTACTTTCCTATGAGGTTTCTAGGAGATATAATATGCCAGTGGCATACAGAAAGTAATCATCAAGCATGACACAGAATCACGATCCACATGTCCTTATATGATTTATAATAAAAATACATGTCCATGAGAAAGGACTCTCTGGAGCATAATCAGTGAAGTGAAATGAAGTGTTACACTGGTGCGTTCTACCTCAGTGAGTCTTTGTGAGAGATATTAATGCGTGGAAGGGGAAACATCATACTGCAGTCAACAGATATGTTTGTTTTTATCTTGTTGCTCCTTACTTTCTGGGTTTGTATTTCGATTTTTAAATCAAATTGGGCAAAAACATCCCAAAATCTCTAAATTGTCCAAGGTAGACTGATTGCATTCAATTTTATTAGCATTTTGATTTTCCCTATATTCTGATTGTTTCATTTCATCTCATAATTAAGCATGTATACATTGTATAATAATGATACACGAAGTGTGTATCTTTAAATGAGATTTGTTTCATAAGATAGTTCGTCTCTACCTCTCTTCTTTTTTTTTTTTTTTAACATTTTCTTATTTTTTTATCCTTTGACTCCAGCGGATGTGTAGCATATTAGCAGACATGGACAACCTCACTGTCATCACAGAATTCCTCCTCATGGATTTCACAAGCTCCCAGGAGCTCCAAGTCTTGCAAGGTTTGTTTTTCTTAGTGATTTACCTGGGAGCCATGGCTGGAAATCTCCTAACTGTTACCGTCATTGTGACAGACACACATCTTCATTCCCCAATGTATTTCTTTATAGGCAACTTATCCTTGTTAGATTTTTGCTATATCTCAGTAACTACTCCTAAATCAATTGTGAGTTCTCTGATGGACAGTAAACTGATTTCTCTCAAGGAATGTGTCACTCAAACTTTCCTATGTATCTTATTTGGATACACAGAGTTTTTTTTCCTTGTTGTCATGTCCTATGACCGCTATGTTGCCATTTGTCGCCCCCTGCATTACTGGCTCATCATTACCCCACATCTATGCATGCAGATCTCAGGGGCCTTGTGGGCCAGTGGGCTGCTCTGTTCTGCAATCCACACAGGCACCATATTCAGACTTCCCTTCACAAAATCCAATGTGATTCACCAGTTTTTCTGTGAAATCCCTCAAATCCTGAGCATCTCATCCCAGTCCGTGCAGTTTTCTGAGACAGTAGCCCTTGCAGTAAGTGCTTGCATCGCCTTACTCTGCTGTGTCATCTTATTCACGTCATATGTTAACATATTTTCTACTGTGCTGCAGATGCAATCTGTGGAAGCCCGAAAGAAAGCCTTATCCACCTGCTCCCCCCAGATAGCTACTTTTATTTTGTTTGTAATCTCTGCGTTATTTGCTTGTTTGGGCCCCATCTCAAATACATCAACTATCCAAAGCCTCCTCACGGCTATGTTCTATTCCATGGTGCCCCCCTTCATAAACCCCATCATCTTTAGCCTAAAGAACAGGGAGATCAAGAGTGCTCTCAGCAGAATGTTTAATAGATCTTCCAAGGTACCCTAGAGAGTTGTTCTTGTTTGCTTGTTTTTTCTTTTGTTTGACTGGAAATATTTAAATAGACATAGTTTATAACCTCAAAATTCAGATAAAGTTAAAATTTTAGACCTTTTGTTATTTTGAGAATGAACCAAGAATATGTAAATGTGCAGTAGTTAATCATCTGAAGAAAAGTGTCTCAGTCATCTGGTGTTGCTCTAACAGGAATACCACAAGTGGATGGATTTAGCAAAGAGAAGTTTATTCTCTCACAGTCCAGTAGGCTACAAGTCCAAATTCAGGGCTTCAGCTCCAGGGGAACGCTTTCACCGTCAGCTCTGGAGTAAGGTCCATGTCATCAGTCTTCCCTTGGTCTGGGAGCTTCTCTGCACAGGAACCTCAGGTCCAAAGGACACGCTCTGCTCCCGGCACTGCTTTCTTGGTGGTACGAGGTTCCTGTGTGCCTCTGCTCATTTCTCTCTTTTATATCTCAAAAGAGATTGCATTAAGACACTATCTAATCTTGTCAACCTCATCAGTATAACCTCATCACAGTGATAGAATTTACAACACATAAGATCGCATATAATCTCATCATAGTGATAGAGTTTACAACACATAAGGAAATCACATCAGATAACACAATCATACAATACTGGGAATCATGACCTAGCCAAGTTGCTACACACATTTTTGGGGGGACACAATTCAGTCCATGACAAAAAGCTTTACTTGTATACAATGAATTATTATTTCTTGTAGCACTCTATTTGAATGTTAACTATTATGTATTAAATATTGGATATGTTATGTGGTCTTACTACTCACATCTTGTAAGTGAAGAGATATCTAGAGAGAGAAATCATTTTATGTGTTATCAGAATAATCATTTACTCTGACAGTTTGGCAAAGCCTGGATTAAAACTCATAATTATCTAACTGCAAAATCATGCCTAAAGTTTTTTTTTTTTTTTTTTTTTGGTGAAAATATACACATCAAAGCATGCTGTCATTTAACAATTTCTACGTTTATTGTATAGCGACATTGGTCTGTCAACATTCTCCTTATTTCTGCTCTGGTAGTTTCACCTCCGTGGAATTTAGAGTCACTCCCCCTAAACTTCTCTTCTCTGTTTTAGAGTTACTGTTGTCATTTTGGTCTCATATAATTTTTTTAAGTACAATACATAAGGATGACATTCTTCACTATTTGAGCTAAAATGGTTTGTTTTTGTTGTTTAAAAGGTTTTTTTTAATGTAATACAATTTTTATTGCATTATTTTTATTTCATTATATATTTGAATTATGATCCTGTAAGGAGCCCTGGTTCAGAATGGCTAATGCAATCAATTGCTAACTCTAAGGTCGGTAGTTTGAAACCACCAGCAGTTCTGAAGGAGAAAGATGTGGAAGTTTGCTTCCTTAAAGATTTACAGCCATGGAAATCCTACGGGGTCACTATGAGTCAAAATCGACATAAGGGCAGTTTTTTGTTTGTTTGTTTTTAATAATCCTTTATTTCAGTATACCTGCACTGCATGTATATATGAACATAGAATCCGTAAATATTTTAGTTAATTACAGGGAGAAATACTTGCACCTCCAAGCAAGTTCATCCATGTTAACATACATGATTTATTTCAGAATTCTCATCAGAGTGTTAGAGTTTCAGTTCCGAGAGTTAATAGTGGGGTGAAAAAAAGACAATTGGAACACACATCTGGGGAGGCATATTCCTTTGATTTAAATTTTTTTTTCTATATTCATATCCTATATTTATTCTTTGTCAGTTTGGAGCAAGGGAAGCTATCTCCTTTGTATGTGGTTCCATTTTTAAGAGATCATTTTATTTGAAAACCAACAAATTGTTTTTAATATTCAAATAGAACAACAGAAACTGTCTTGTATCCATGGATAAAATAGAGGTGAACAATTTATAAAAATGCCTATCATAGGACAAATAAGTCTGATAAAGATTTAATGTTTAATATAAATAATCATTCAGTGAAACAAAGGATAAAAAGATGATACAGTGTCTGAAGTCAGACACTGACATGACTTGAGTAACTTGTGATGGTATGAATCTAAAGGTCTGGTAGAGTAGAAGCTGGTGGCAATGGCAGCTATAATAAGAATAAGAACTTAATATTAATTAATTTCTATGTTGGAGAAAATAGTTTTTGCCCTAAATACCCTTAAAAGCTGCTTTTACTATTATTGTTTAGTAATTCTGAAATTAATGTGTAGTTAAATAGGTTTTTTTTTCCTTGATTGGAGGGGATTTATACTTAGGAAAAAAACTTTGTTATTATTTCCATGATTTCCAGATACAAACTTGACCTATTCTAATAATTAAATTGTGAATTTAACAAACAATTACAGTCATGATTTGAGTCCTCGTTTGGGCAATTCCTACAAGCAGGTCTCCTTCGAATGTAATTGTTACATAAGGATAAATGCATATTGAATATGGATGTCTGTGTGTTTTAATTAATTCTAATAAATGTTACTGTGATGTAAATCTCTGTTTTATTTTGTTTAACTCAAATGGGTCAGTGAAAGTTACAGAAATTATTACTAACTTTACAACTAACTGCTGCATTGCCCCTTGTATCCATTGATGCCTAAGCTGTTCCACCTCCCAGTTTCCTATATTTTTTTCATACATTTTTATTCTCATCAGTAATGCATCAGCATTACACTTAACTCCATATCCGAGTGTAGCAGCTTAAAACCCAGCTATCTAATTATTGACATTTTTATGCCCATAAAGTTGGTTTTCACTTTTGTCTGAGTTGCATGTTTCAAATTACTAGTGAACTAGAACGTCTCATAATTGACAGACACGGGGATTATAGAGTTTTAAAAATATGTCTGTGTCACCTTTATTTGATTTCTGGCCATAGTCCTTTGATTTGAAAGTGTTTTTATCTATGCTCATATCCTATGCTTATTCTTTTTTGATTTGGAGCAAGGGAAACCATCTCCTTTGTATGTGGTTCTGTTTTTGAATAGATCATTTTATTTGAATACCAACAGATTATTTTGTCTGCATCTTCTTGGGTTAGACATTGTTTAGGACATTTATATCCACCCAGGGTTACAAGAGTATCTATATTTTCTGCTACTTCTATAGCTTTATCTTGTAAATTTTGGCTTTGAATCTATCTGTCATCTATCAGTTTAAAGCAGTAAAGAAAGAATACAGGTCCCCCACCCCTCTGTTGTGTAGATCCATTTTCCAGTCACTATCTACCAACCAGCTCATCTTTGACTGTGAGCAAACCCTTTAACAAGGTATTAAGTGACTTTGATATATATATTAACTATAAAGTAATTTAATATGTATATACATTCCCCATTTCAGTGCTGAGGACAGTTGACAGAGTTGGGGCTGCCTACTTGAAGATCAGTTGTGTTAGTGCTACAAGATGAGGTAGTGGGGGAGCTTCCCAGAAATTCTTCAGAATTACTGCATTACTAAAGATGTTGTCGAGAGAATTCCATTCTAGTGTTGCAGACTGATATTAATGACTTCCCAGGTTTTTGTTCAAACAGCCCTTCCAATGGTAAATTAAAATCCTTCTTATTACCAATATCAAAAATGAAAAAAGGTAATATAAGAGAAAATTTTGAATAGGTTTATGTTAATAACCTGCATATCTTTTATGGATAAGCAATATTTTTTTCACTATGATAAATATTATTCATTTGAGTATAATTCTATGGGACTTAGTGGGTATCGAAATGAAATTATAATAATTATTGTAATCAAATGAATGAACTTTGAGATCTCTCTACATTCTATTCTGTTTATGTTTGAAAACAAACAATAAAAATTAAATACTTTAAAATAACATTCCCTTCCTCACTCTGATATTCTTAAAGTTAAAATAATCATGAGGTTCTCCATCCTTTGGGAGAGAGAATGAGGTGCCTGGATTAAGGGTATGTCACCTATGAATGGTAATATAAGCTGGAGATAGAAGTAGCAATTCATAGCAAGTAAATTTGGAAGCAGATTGTTGAGTATCTTCAGTGAGGAGAAGAGTCTGAACAATATGGGGTTCCATTAAGTGGATATGTGAGCTCTAAGATTATATCGGAAGTGATTTCCACTAACTTTGCAGCTGTGGCTATTGCTCTTATACAAGGGAAGTAAACTTTAGTTACTGGGTTGAGAGACAAACAGTAATACACAATGGGTCTATGATGGGTCTACGATTCCATTATATTTCTAAGCTAATATTCCAAGAATATGATCACTCCTTTCATGTCCAAAAAAAAAAAAAAGAATAAATTTAACTTAGAAGACCCAGAGTGGGAGGATGCTGAATAGTTGCCGTGACTTCGCATATGTTAATTCCACAGGCACCTCCCAGGCAAAGATTCAGTGATGAAATTATAAGTAATGACATTAAGAGTAAAAGCTATTATAGAAAAGTTGGCAATTCACTGTCTGTAATATTCTACAGGTCCTAGGAATTCTGTATTTTTGTTTGGTAATTAGGGTGTCAAGGATTGAATTATATCCTCCAAAATATGTGTCAACTTGGCTAGGCCATAATTCCCAGTATTGTGTGATTATCCACCATTTTGTCATTGATGTGATTTTCCTACATGTTATAATTCTATGTCTATGATGTTAATTACGCAGGGTTAGAGGCAGTTATATTTATGAAGCAGGACACAATCTACAGTATTAGATTTTATCTTAAGTATATCTCTTTTGAGATATAAAAGAGAAAAGCTAGCAGAGAGACCTCTTGCCACTAAGAATGAAGAACCTGGAGGACAGCGCTTCCTTTGGACCCGGGGTCCCTGTGCTAAGAAGCTCCTAGACCAGGCGAAGATTGATGAGAAGGACCTTCCTCCAGAGCCAACAGAGAGAAAGACTTCCACTGGAGCTGGCACCCTGAATTTGGACTTTTAGCCTCTTAGACTGAGATAATACATTTCTGTTTGTTAAAGCCACCCACTTATGGTATTTCTGTTATAGCAATAATAGATAACTAAGCAATAGGTTAAGGGAAATTTTGACTATTTCCTCATATTTCTACCTGGTGTAATTCTACCTGGTGAAAATATGCTTTTCCAGGATGTTTCATGGTCTTATTAGTAACATTTGTATTGGAAAATTTGTAATTTATCCTTAGAAACTCCATATCCCTTCATAACAAATTGTCAGTAGATAAAAACAGTCCTCTTGAGAAGAGGTTATACTAGATGAACATAAGAGCAAGTTGTTGACATTTTGAACTAGGTAGAAGAACAGGGAAATTGTACATTCTTAGAGATTGTAGTTAAGATACTTATAAGCAGGTTTCAGTGAAATCTGTGGATTCACACTTCAGGTGCATTTTTGTTTTTTTCCATGTGAGAGAAAAAGGGTATTTGGATTCAGGATGTAACAGAATACTAAAGAAGGCCAAAGAGATATCTACTACTTTGATGTGTTGAATTTGAAGGTATAGAAAACAGTGTAATATTTTGGTTGAGGGCAGTAGGGAAATTTGGGCATTCTAAACCACTGACAGCCCTCAATTCTTGTACAAAATGATACACATGTCCATTACATTATTTTTGTTATTGGAAATGTATCAGTGTAACAGGTACAGGTAGAAGGAGTTAGTAAGCCCTTAGCTTTGAAATGGGCAACAATGGGTCATAGTCCTCTAGGGTGTCAAATTTCAGGGGCTTTGGGAAAAAATAGAAAAAGGCTTTGTAGATATTGACAAGTATGAATTGTGGATTAAAGGGATTAATGGTAGAGAGTATGTCTCCAGTGTCCACTAAAATGAGATTTTATGAATATTTAATAAAAGAGTTATTTCTTCTTGCTTAACCAAAGTCAGTTGGAGACACTGGAGGATGCCTTCATTGGAGGTGCGGGGGCAGACATTTTGTTTCTAACTGAGCAGCTTTTGGGGCTGCATATATCCTGGTGAAAACAGGACACTTGTGGACTCAGTGGCCACTTTTTTGCAATATCTGCAAGTGTCCTTGTCTATCTGTGTTGTATTCATGTAGAGTCTTTTCCTTTCCTCAAGCTGTTTGGGTTGTACTGTCATAAATTTGTGATTTGTGGTTTACTCTTTGTTTATAATGCTATACTCAAACTTCTGGGCTGTGTTTTGTAACTCCAGAATAGCATCTGATATGTCAGACTTAAGGCAATTAGCCAAAAAGGTGGAGATTGGCAGGCCGGTGTCTCGTTAATACCCAGCTTTTAATGTTTCTTAAAAGTGGCTTATAATCCATTCCTAAAGTTATTGTGGTTAGGTGCCATCAAGTCAACTCCGACTCAAAGGGACCCTATATACAATGGAATGAAAAACTGCCCAGTCCTGCGCCATGCTCACAGTCATTGTTATGCTTGAGCCCATTGTTGCAGCTACTGTGTCAATCCATCTCATTGAGGGTCTTCCTCTTTTTGCTGACCCTCTACTTTACAAAGCATGATGTCCTTCTCCATGGACTGATCCCTCCTGATAACGTGTGCAAATTATGTGAGATGTAGTCTTGTAATCCTTGCTTCTAAGGAGCATTCTGGTTGTACTTCTTCCAAGACAGATTTGTTCTTTCTTTTGGCAGTCCATGGTATATTCAGTATTCTTCGCCAACACCATAATTCAAAGGCATCAATTTTTCTTCTGTCTTCATTATTCATTGCCCAGCTTTCACATGCATCTGAGTCTAGGGTCAAGCGCACTTTAGTCTTCAAGGTGACATCTTCCATGAGTGTTGATTGTGGATCCAAGTAAAATGAGATGCTTGACAACTTCAATATTTTCTCCATTTATCATGATGTTTCTTACAAGTCCAGTTGTGAGAATTTTTGTTTTCTTTATGTTGAGGTGTAATCCATACTGAAGACTGTGGTCTTTGATCTTCATCAATAAGTGCTTCAAGTCCTCTTCACTTTCAGCAAGCAAGGTTGTGTCATCTGAGTAATTCAGGTTGTTAATGGGTCCTCCTCCAATCCTGATGCTGCAATCTTCTGCATATATTTGCTCGGGTTATTTTCTCAGCGTACAGATTGCGTAGGTATGCTGAAAAGATACAACCCTGAAGCACACTTTTCCTGACTTTAAATCATTCAGTATCCCCTTGCTCTGTTCAAACGACTGCCTCTTGATATATGTACAGGTTCCTCATGAGCACAATTAAGTGTTCTGAAATTCCCATTCTTTGCAATGTTATCCATAATTTGCTATGATCAACACAGTCAAATGCCTTTTCGTAGTCAATAAAACACAAGTATACTTCTTCCTAGTATTCTCTGCTTTCAACCAGGAACCATCTGACATCAGCTATGATATTTCTGGTTCCACGTCCTCCTCTGAATCTGGCTTGAATTTCTGGCAGTTCCCTATTGATATACTGCTGCAGCCGATTTTGAATGATCTTCAACAAAACTTTACTTGCATGTGATATTAATGATATTGTTTGATAATTTCCACATTTGATTGGATCACCTTTCTTGGGAATAGGCATAAATATGGATCTCTTCCAGTTGGTTGGCCAGGTAGCTGTCTTCCAAATTTCTTGGCACAGAGACGTGAGCATTTCTAGCACTGTATATGTTTGTTGAAACATCTCAATTGGTATTTCATCAATTCCTGGAGCCTTGTTTTTTTCCAGTGCCTTCAGTGCAACGTGGACTTCTTCCTTTAGTACTGTTGTTCCTGATCATATGCTACCTCCTGAAATATTGAACATCCACCAATTCTTTTTTTTATAGTGACTCTGTGTATTCCTTACACCTTCTTTTGATGCTTTCTGTGTTGTTTAATATTTCCCTGGTAGAGTCTTTCAGTATTGCAACTTGAGGCTTGAATTTTTTCTTCAGTTCTTTCAGCTTGAGAAATGCATAGCGTGTTCTTTCCTTTCGGTTTTCTATCTCCAGCTCTTTGCACATGTCTTTATAATACTTGACTTTGTCTTCTCCAGCCGCCCTTTGAAATCTTCTGTTCAGCTCTTTTACTTGATCATTTTTTCCTTTCACTTTAGCTACTCGATGTTCAAGAGCAAGTTTCAGAGTCTCTTCTGACATCCATTTTGGTTTTTCTTTCTTGTCTTTTGAATGACTTCTTGCTTTCTTTATGTATGATGTCCTTGATGTCATTCCACAGCGCATCTTGTCTTCGATCATTAGTGTTCAATGTGTCAAATCTATTCTTGAGATGGTCTCTAAATTCAGGTGGGATATACTCAAGGTCATACTTTGGCTATCATGAACTTGTTCTACTTTTCTTAGTTTCAACTTGAACTTCCATATGAGCAGTTGATGGTCTGTTCCACATTCAGCCACACACCTTGTTCTGACTGATGATGTTGACCTTTTCCATCATCTCTTTCCACAGATGTAGTTGATTTGATTTCTGTGTATTCCATCTGGTGAGGTCCACACATATAGCCACCATTTATGTTGGTGAAAAAAGGTATTTTCAATGAAGAAGTCATTGGTCTTGAAAAATTCTATCATGCAATCTCCAGCATTGTTTCTATCACCAAGGCCATATTTTCTAACTATTGATCCTTCTTCTTTGTTTCCAACTTTCACATTCCAACCACCAGTAATTATCAATGCGTCCTGAATGCATGTTTGATCAATTTCAGGCTGCAGAAATCGGTAAAAATCTTCAATTTCTTCATCTTTGACCTTAGTGTTTGATGCTTAAATTTGAATAATAGTCGTATTAATTGCTCTTCCTTGTAGGCATATGGATATTATCCTATCACTGACAGCGTTGTACCTTAGGATAGATCTCGAAATGTTCTTTTTGACAGTGAATGCAATGCCATTCCTCTTCAAGTTGTCCTTCCCGGCATCGTAGACCATAAGATTGTCTGATTCAAAATGGACAATACCACTCCATTTCAGCTCACTAATACCTAGGATATCAATGTTTATGCATTCCATTTCGTTTTTGACGATTTCCAGTTTTCCTAAACTCATACTTCGTACATTCCGTGTTCTAATTTTTAGTGGATGTTTGCAGCTGTTTCTTCTCATTTTGAGTCACTCCACATCAGCAAATGAAGGATCTGAAAGCTTGACTCCATCCACATCATTAAGGTCTACTTTACTTTGAGGAGGCAGCTCTTCCCCAGTCGTCTTTTGAGTGCCTTCCAACCTGAGGGGTTCATCATCTGGCACTATATCAGACAAAGTTCCACTGCTATTCATAAGGTTTTCACTGGCTAATTCTTTTCAAAAGTAGACTGCTGGGTCTTTCTTCTTAGTTTATATTAGTCTGGAAGCTCCGCTGAAACTTGTCCACCTTGGGTGACCCTGCTGGTGTTTGAATACCGGTGGCATAGCTTCCAGCATTACAGCAACACTCTAGCCCCCACAGTATGACAAACTGACAGATACGTGGGTGTCTTAATGTTAGAAACAGATTGTTCATGCTGTTGTAGATAGATTTAGCTTGTTCCACAGTTAATATGAACAGGAAATGTTTCAGGAAGAAAGTTTAAAGACTCTTTCCTATCTGGAACTTTAACACCCCTGGAGTGCATGCTATTCCCATCAAAGTTATCTAAATCTTCACTTATGGTGTGCCCCACTGGCCTTGTCAAACCGATCTCAGCCATCCTTTGTTACTACTAAAAGTTACGCTAACTGATATAAATAGAAGAGCCTCAATACCATTTTCTCTTTCCCTTGGAAGATTTGAAAGAAATGGAAGTCTATCTGAAGCCAAGGTTTGAAGGTGAGTTTGATTGAAGTGTTGAATTTGGATCAGGGACTTAATGAGTGGGAACAAGTGGACGTCTGATGATGAGAAGTGGGAGATATGGAGAAAGAGGGAAAGGCAGAAAGGAGAACAGGGATCAGAGTAGGAGAGAGATCAGGAAAAAATGTGTTAATAAATGACAGAAGTGGAGTTAGATAGAGAGGAGTGGAAGTCATTTAGGGTGGGAGAAGGCTGAAGTTGTTTAATAGAAGCCACAATCATTTCTTATGAAGTCACATCACTTGGAGAGAAATAAACATATTTAGGAATGCAATGCCAGTGCCAGCTAGAATTTGTTTATGGAGATGGGTGGATTGAAGCTTCCTGCAAGCAAAGAAGTCTATCATGGAAAGAAGCATCTTGTCATAACATGGGACTATCATTTATTTCTATGCTCAGTTAGAGAACCCTAAAAGACGTAAGGAAAAAAGAGAAAGTTATTTCAATCAGAAAAATAGATGAACCATTCAGAAAATCAAAGCCTGCAACATTCTTGCTACACCAAAAATCAGAGCATAGGACCAGGAGCAGGACTTATGTCTCAACCCTACATTAGCCCCAAGAAAGGGAAGCAAGGGCTCCTCTGACTGTTCTGTCCTTACCTGAAGCCTAAACAGGGTTGATGGCTTGTCCAGACTTCATCCAGGTCATGGCATCAAACTGTAACTAAAATAGCAACAGTTAAAATAATTCAAATAGAGATTCAAGGATTTATTCAGCTGATGTACATCAGGTAGCATCTCAAGGCCTAGTAACTCTTCCATCTGAAGAAGGATCCAAGTGTTATAGGGTGAGGAGATATGTGCTTGTGTTTGCAGTTTTCTTTATCTTTGCTGCAAAACATGTTCTTGGGATGGTTGGAGATTATTCTGGTTTTTCATGGGTGTTGCTGCTGATCATTGAAAAAATTTCATTAGTGCAAATGTGAGAACAGTTCTTTTTAACTACAGCTTTGTGATTAACTGTTCGTCAAGGTTTAGGACTGGCAGAAGTCGAAAAATGAGGAATAAAGAGGAGAGGGAGAAAAAAATTAGAAAAGAAGGAAAGGTTAAAGCAAGTGAAACTAGGGTCTGTTTTAATAACTTTTCATAGGACAAACAATTAATCTCAAATTCCATTTTTTCCATGAGGATTTTTGTTCACAATAACCCTTGGTAGTATTTGTATAGCCCTGAATTTTTAATTTCAGACAAAAGAAACTAACTCTAGCTGATATACAAAGGTAATTTATTGTTCTCATATTGAGTACATTCCAAGGAAGACTAGTAAACTACCCTCAGAGAAAAATGGAGTATCTAGTAAATCCATTCATAACCTCCAGCTAATGAAAATAAACTCTGATTCCGTATCTGGCAGGACCATTGTCACCATCAGTGGCCTCTAGGTAAGGATGCTGAGGCTGTTGTCACTACTGTTGTTGCAAAGTACATGTGGCCTTCCTTACTGCTGTTTAAAGCAGAACAAAATTTTTATCATTTAGGCTTCATTTCAATGCCTGTGTAGAGGCCAGACACTTGTACTCTGCATCAACCTATCATTGGTTTCAAGCTGCCCCCAGGAAGCAGGCATAAACGAAGGTGTTCCCAGGAGAGGAGCTCTGCTCAGGCAAGACTCCTCACAATAGAAGAAATTCAAGTGCCTTTGGCTATTTTCTGTGTCAAGTTGAGGCCATCTCCAATGAGTCCATTATTTACCTTTGATGAACTTTGCCTATAAAATATATAAGTACATTCTCAGGTTAAAATCTGAAGTAAATCTGCCTTTAATATTTCAGTCTGCTTTATGCTAGAATACATCATATGCTAGTTGTTTCTCCAAAAGTTATCTACATACCAGCTGCTAATGTCTCTTGTCTTTATGGACATTGCACACATTGTATTTCATAAAATACCTATCATAAAAAGTCTTTCATGTTTTTGTTTGAAAATCTCTAAGAGAAGAACTAAGTCAAACAGAATCACAAGTCAATCCTGAAACCCTAAGCATCAAATGAAGAGATAAAGAACTCAGCCAAGCACTGAATGGAATAAGAAACTGACCAAGAACAGAGAGCAAGGAGAGATACATGCAGAGGTTCCCTATCAGCTACTGCAGCAAGGATCCTCCATCTTGGACTCCTACTGGAGATCAGCGAACGGGGGGCATGAGAAAGCAGCTTTACGGAGCTTCCAGCAGGAGACAGAACAATCGGTAACCAGCGATATAGGCTTTCCCATCCCCTACCCTTCTTCAACCCCATGTAGCTTCCTCTGCTTCCTGCAGCCACAGTCTTTTGGCTGGGAAGCACCAGCTTCACCCCAGAGTTGCTTGGATTCCACCAGCCTGCACTGGCCGGCTCCCTGAGTGCCTTTTGTTGGCTGCTAGTGTTGCTTTTTTCCACTTCTTTAGATTTCTTCCTTACCTCTCACCACCTCCCCCTCCTTTCTCTCAAATACCTGGCTCCATGCGCCATCTTTGCTTCTTCCTGAAAGTCTGCAAAACACCACTCGACTGTGAAACTGCCTCCCAGCTCATGCCACCACACTGGTGGGACCCCCAGGGCTTTTTTGTTTGTTTGCTCTGATTTGTTCTGTTTTGATTTGTTTGTTTGTTTTCTTTTTCTTTTCTTGGCTTGGGAGACCCTTCTAGCCAAGCAGTACTGCGCAGCTTGGAAGCTACTCCTTTACTCTGTGCAGATGCAGAGGGACATCCCTGGGGACATTTCTTTTTTCTTGTTTTTTTTTTTTTTTTGTTGTTGTTGTTGTTGTTGTTTATTTCTTTGTTTTGTTTTCTTCTCTCTCTCTTATTCCCTTTTTGTCTTTCTTCATTTCCAGTTTATCAATTTACTCCTTTTTTTCTTTTACCCTTTTTTTAATTTTTTTTTCATTTTTGTTTTTCCCCATTTCTCAGTCTCTCATCTCTCCACTCCAGTAGCCAGACCCCTTAGCACTCTTTTTTTCTTTGTGTGTATGTTTTTGGCTCCTGTTCTCTCCTCTCTCTCATGTTTGTCATACCCATCTTAGCTCCACACATCACAATCTACCCTCTCCTTCCTGCCTACCTGCACTGTGCGCTGAACATCACACTGCCAAGCAGCACAGGCAGAGCCTACTGGAACCTGCCCTGCACTGATTCCCGGTCCGCACTGTCAGCCCTGGTATGTGCCACAAATAACCCATCCCAGCAACTCCCCTTCAACTGGACCTGCCCTGCTGTACCATACCTGAGTGACTGACCCTGCCCATTGGAGAAGGAGGCGAAAAGTATCATGCCCACAGATGAGCAAACAACAAAGAATGCACAGCCTGCTTGCTCAGATATAACCAAATAAAACAAAAAAGGATGAAACAAACAAATCTACAATCAATAAACGAGGAAAATAACCACTGAATGCCCCCAAAACAGCAGACAATATCAAAACATTATCAAACAATATCAAAAACAGGACAGGATGGTTCCAGTAGGCATCCAAAATAAAACACCAGATGACCTTCCAGTAGAAGAAAAGGCACTAGAACTATCTGATAGGGAATTCACATCTCTAATATTCAGAATTATCCAAGAGTTGAAGCAAAAAGCAGACAAAAATTAGGAAAAATAGACAAATTCATGGAAAATACAGAAAAAAGGAAACTGGAAGAATTCAAGAAAATAATACAGGAACAAAATGCTAAAATAAATTCACAGCTAGAAGTCTTACAAAAACAACAATTAGAAATCCAAAAGATGAACGACAAGATTTCAGAAATGGACAGTGTCATAGAAGGGCTGAGAAGCACGTTTGAAACGATGGAAGATAGGATCGGTGAAATTGAAGACTAACACTTGGCTACAACTCCGAGGAAAAATCAGAAAAAAGAATGAAGAAAAATGAAGAAACCCTGAGAATTATGTGGGATGCAATCAAAAGCAGAAATCTGCGAGTGATCAGAGTTCCAGAACAGGGGGAGAAAAGAGAAAACACAGAGAGGATCATTGAAGAATTGCTGACAGTAAACATCCCCAATATCATGAAAGATGAAAAACTTATCATCCAAAAACCTCATCGAACCCCATATAGGATAGAACCCAAAAGAAAATCACCAAGGCATGTCATAATCACACTCACTAAAACCAAAGACAAACAAAGAATCCTTAGAGCAGCTCGAAAAAAACAAAAAGTCACATACAGAGGAGAAACAATAAGACTAAGCTTGGATTACTAGACAGAAACCATGCAGGCAAGAAGGGTTAGGGATGACATATATAAAACCTTGAAAGAAAAAAATTGCCAGCAAACGATAATATATCCTGCAAAACTAACTCTCATTCAAATGTGATGGTGAAATTAGGTCATTTCCAGATAAACAGAAATTAAGGGACTATGTAAAAGCCAAACCAAACTTACAAGACTTATTAAAGGGAGTCCTTCGATCTGAGAACAAACAACATCAGACCACAGGCTGAATATAGCACACAGGATTGTACTAGCCAGAAACCAACCTAGGAAATGAACTTTTAAGAACTTTGCAAAACCAAAAGAATTACAAAAGGGAACCAGAGAGGTTAATCTGTAAATGACAACAGCATCAGAACAGTAAAAGAGGGAATAAATGATGTAGGTGTAGAACCTTTTAATGGAGAGGAAGGCAAGGCAATAACAAGTAATAATAGACTGGTGCAAATCTAGGAAGATAAGGGTAAATTTCAAGATAACCACAAAGAAAATTAGCAAACCTACTCATCAAGATAAAGAAGAAAAACATAAAGTCTCAGGAAAAACAAAAACTAAAGAAATGAAAATAAAATCCACAAACAAAAGGAACTCAGCACAGGAGAGTAACAGAAACAAAGAAAACATCAGCACCACAAAAAAGAAGCACTACAAAATTCAGTCACACTCCTAAGAATATATCCTAGAGAAATAGGAGCCATCATACAGATAGACATATGCACGCCCATATTCATTGCAGCACTGTTCACAATAGCAAAAAGATGGAAACAACCTAGATGCCCATCAACAGATGAATGGATAAACAAACTATGGCACATACACACAAAGGAGTATTATGCAAAGATAAAGAACAATGATGAATCTGTGAAGCATTTCATAACATGGATGAAACTGGAGGACATTATGCTGAAATAAGTCAACCACCAAAGGATAAATATTGTATGAGACCTCTACTGTAATTACTTATGTAAAAGTTTACACACAAAAACAATCTTTTTTGGTTATGAGAAATGGGAGGGGTGGGGGGAACTAAATAGAAAATAGATAAGTGGTAACTTTGGTGAAGGGTAAGACAGTACACAATACTGGGGTAGCCAGCACGCCTTGTACAAGGAAAGATCATGGAAGCTCCATAGACACTTCCAAACTCCCTGAGGGACTGAATTTCTGGATGGAGGGCTGTGGGGACCATGGACTTGGGGAACATCCAGCTCAACAGGCATAACACAGTTTATAAAGACGATGTTCTACATTCTACCCTGATGAGTAGCATCTGGGGTCTTAAAAGCCTGTGAGCAACCATCTAAGATACTCCACTGGTCTCAACCCTTCAGAAGCAAGGGAAAATGAAGAGAACAACATAAAGGGGAAAGATTAGCCCAAAGGACTAATGGACCACAGCTACCACAGCCTCTACCAGACTGAGTCCAGTACAGCTAGATGGTGCCGGGCTACCACCACTGACTTCTCTGACCGGGATCACAATAGAGGGTCCTGGACAGAGATGAAAATGATGTAGAACAAAATTCTAACTTACAAAAAAAAAAGACCAGATTTGCTGGCCTGACAGAGACTGGAGAAACCCCAAGAGTATATTCCCCGAGCACCCTTTCAGCTCAGTGGTGAAGTCACCCCCGAAGTTCACTGTTCAGGCAGGGATTGGACAGCCTCATAAAATAAAATGGGACTAATGAGTCACAGCAGTCCAGGGACAAGGATTGAAGGCAGGAGGGGATAGGAAAGCTTGTGATAGGGAACCCTAGGTTGAAAAGGGACAGTGTTGACATGTCGTGGAGTTGTTAATCATTGTCATAGGGCAATATGTGCACTAACTGTTTAATGAGAAACTATTTATTCTGCAAACCTCCATCTAAGGTACAAAAAAAAAAAAAAGAATTAAATATGTGAGATCAAATTGACAAAAGCAACTCAAAAGATTTGATGGGAAACCTAGGGGGCAGTGAGTTGAAGATAATGGTGATGGAATAATTTGGAAAAGGACAGTGAGAATAGCAAGACAACTAGAAGAATGCAATCCATGTCACTGAAGTGTACATGTAGAAACTTTTGAAATGGTGTAACTTTGGCTGTGTATATTTCCACCAAAAAAAAAAGATTCTCCAAGGTCGAAAAGGGAGAGTGTTGACATGTCATGGGGTTAACCAATGTCATAAAACAATATGTGTACTAACTGTTTAATGAGAAACTATTTGTTCTGTAAACCTTCATCTAAAGTACAATAAAAAAAATTTAAAAAAAAGAAAGAAAGAAAATCTCTAAGTAGCTCTACTCTGTGACAATGTGACTGGGCCATGTGGGAACCACTAGAGTAGATATTGGTCTTTGAATTAATTTTCTGGTGTTGTCATAATAAAATATCACAGACTTGCTGACTTAATACACAGATATTAATTCTCTCACACTTCAGGAAGCTTGAAGTCTGAAATCAGCATACCAGTAGGGTTGGTTCTTTCTGGAGGCTCTGAGGGAGAATCTGTTCCATGTCTCCCTCCCAGCTTCTGGTGGTGGCCGCAATCATTGGCTTATAGTTGCCTCACTCAGATCTGCTTCTGTACCTGTATGTTCTCTCCTTTTCTTATAATAACACCAGTCATTGACTATAGGAGCCACTGTAATCCCATATGACCTCATCTTAACTAAATTATATCTGCAAAAACACTATATCCAAATAATGTCACATTCTGAAATTCCAGTTTGATATGATTTGGGGGGGAGATACTATTTAATCCACTACAGTCCTCTAAAGTGTAAGACCTAGATGAAGGGCATTCAGGAATGGTCATAGCTGTCTCCATACTTAATTTTTATAAGTTTCTATTCCTACTGTCACTTGGATTTCAAAGATCTAGAGTGCCTCCTTCCCTGAAAAAGAAACCCATATTTCATGTTATTACATCAGCTGCATATAGAAATAATACAAAATAGAAGCATTCTAAGTTATTGGAATTTTGAGGGAAAAGAGAGCATTTAAGATTTTTTTTCATCTCTCACCACAAGTTGGATCTCCCAGCACCTAGGCCCAATTATGTAAGTCCATGAATAGCTCCTCGTTGGTGATGTACTGGTGGTAGTCATGATTAGAAACAGAAATAATTTAAGAAAACAAGTGTAAAAGTATTAGGGTAACCTGACCCTACAAATGCCAGTAAATTTCCATTAGTCTTTAAGCAGAAGGGCCAGCTGTGACTGATAATTTACCTCAACAGAGGACGCAGCAACAGGAGGAAAGAATCAGAAGGAAAATCATCACCCAGACCCTATTTCGAAGCAAGAGGTCTGACAAGAACCCCATCACCTCCTGTTTCCTGGTTACCTTCTAAAGTTTTCCCTCCCCAGTACTCCTGTGTGGCCACCATCTTGCTGCTCAAATCACATATAAGCCCTGCCTACCCATAGCTCTGAGAGCTGGATCTGAGGAACTTCCTTCCAGCTCCTTGCTCTTCGCATTGCAATAAAATTATTTTGTCTTTCTCAAAGACTGGTGTCCAGATAATTGTCAAGTCTGAGCGCTCCGGACAAGGACCCACCTTTCCGAGTTCAGTAACATTAGGATGAGTAAATAATTCTGAAAATTATTGGGGTATTTAGGTTGCTGGTTAGATAGCTTTCTAGGAATGCACTCTAATTTTAGCATGGGCTTCCGTGTTTAATCAGATGGGTTTCATGGTTACATGTTGGTATTGGCCTTGGAAGCTTTAAAGTTCATGTTTTTTTTTCTCATTTATTTGTAACATCCTTGAAATTGTGAGTGTCCAATGATCCTATGGACACTTGGGTTCCCATGCAATTTCATATCCTACTCTTGACAGTAATAGAATAAACTCATGCCATGCAAATTAATTGTTAATAGTCAAAAATTATTGAAAATTATTATACGTAAACCTGGATTGAAAGTCTTTTTATAAACTTTACATATTGAATCTTACCAATACTTGAGGTATAAAATTACTTTGTATTATGATAAGCATAAATGAGGCAATAACATGTAAAAATGGTAAGTTATGTACACAAACAATTGTTACGAATGATTAATAGCACCATAACAACAACAACCAGATAACAAAAAAATTATATTTAATAAGTTATTGAAGAGCTGTTGGTATTAAGGAGTCTAAAGTTAATGAATTCAAGAGAGTAACAAGCCCTTCCAAGGTGAGTAGAGACCACATAACACTTTCCTCCCTGAAGGCAAAGGATCAGGCTGTGCTCACACAGAGTGACTTCACCAGGGCAAGGACAGTCTAGCAGAGCTTTTAAAGACTGTGTGTACTGGCATGATGGAGCTCCACATACAGGACTGATTCTACCCCACTGTTCATCCCCACCCAGTAATATCTGAGGACATAGCAGCTACGGAGCTCCTTTTCGCTTAGTTAAATGTAAATTTAAATGAATTTTTATTAGTCTGTTCAACACGGAAAACCTCTCTTAAAAAGTCTATCTTTTTCCCTCTGTTAGGTTTTTCTTCCAGACTTATACACGCTTGCTTATTCTATTCCCTAACCTCTGCCCCCACTGTTCTGAAGTAGTGTATTTCCCTTCTCCTGCCATCTCTCCGCATTGCGCTCATGTGTCTTTGGGGTCTTACCACTAAGATGCAGGACTTCTAAAATAGTGTTCCCTGGACTTATCCCTAAGTGTTTCTACTCATTTCTTGGTGAGAACTCTCACGATCATCTCAGGATTGTGTCTAGTTACCTCCTTTCCTTACTATCCTCTCAGAAGCATCAGTCAGGGACGGTTCGAAACTTTAGGGGCTTTACATTGGGCAGGAATAGACAGTATACATTTTTCATTCCGTGGCTGTCACTTTTCAAACTTATTGCACGTGATTTACCATTAATGTTGGGTACTTTGAGGCTGTTTCAGATACTTTTGGTTAATTTGGTTTAGACTTAACTGAAGTGAACACATCAATCCTGTTTTCCTTCATCATCCTTACACACATACTTAGGTATATTTATTTCACCTTGTAACTTATGTATCTATACGACTTGCTTTATCTTCTTCTCGAAAGTCTCTTAATCCTATTAGCATGAGAAAAGAACTTTGAAATGTCGTTGAACCAATGCTGACCCAGAATTCACTTTGGGAAATTTATGCTTTCTCACATTTTACAAAACCCATATTCTAATGTTATCTCTAAACAAACTCCTATTGCACATCTAATTAATCTCAATGGATAGGTGAAAAATATGTCTGGGAAGCAAGTCATTGAAGGGCCTTCATCTTTTTTGGAAGCTGCAATTACTAGTTCCCCCTGAGGATTCAGAGGTATAAGTATACCATTCCTCCAAAAAGTAATCGCCAAGTACATCACCAATCATGAGGCAAATTACTTCATATGGTTTAGATAAAATATGCCATTATGAGAAAGGACAGTCTACTAGAGAATGTTCAATGAAGAGAGCAAAACAAAGCATGGTATTGGGCTTTACATCAGTGAGACTTTATGAGAGATACTAATGTCAGGGGAGAGAAGAGAAACCTATCTCTGTGTTCAGGTACGCTTGTGCTTGTTTTGTTGTTTTTACTTTTAGCAATTTATATTTTGATTTTTAAATTAGAAAGAAATCAAATTGGTTGAGACATTAACACAATGTTATTAACGTATTTTATGTTCACTATATTCTGACTCTTTGATTTTATTACTACTTAAGCATGCATATCACATAAAACAATTACATATGAAGTATGGATGTTTAAAAGCAGCACACCAATTTAAGTCAGAGTTTTACTTTCACATGAGGATAGTTGGACTCTCCATTTTGGTTAGTAGCATTACCTTATTTTATCCTTTGACTCCAGAAAGAGGAGAGTGTATTAGCAGACATGGGCAACCTCACCATTATCAGGGAATTCATCCTGATGGATATCACAAGCTCCCGGGAACTCCAAGTCTTGTAAGGTCTACTTTTCTTAGTGATCTATCTGGGAACCATGGCTGGAAATCGTGTGACTGTTACTGTCATTGTGACAGACACACATCTTCATTCCCCGATGTACTTCTTTACAGGCAATTTATCGTTGTTGGATTTTTGCTATATCTCAGTAACTGTTCCTAAATCAACTGTGAATTCTCTGATGGACAGTAAATTGATTTCTCCCAAGGAATGTGTCACTCAAACTTTTCTATTTATCTTATTTGCATCCACAGAGTTTTTTTTTTTTTTTCCTTGCTGTCATGTCCTATGACTGCTATGTTGCCATTTGTCACCCTCTGCATTATCGACTCATCACCCCACATCTGTGCACACAAATCTTAGGAGCCTTGTGGACCAGTGGGCTCCTCTATTCTGTGATCCACACAGGCACTAGAGTCAGACTTCCCTTTACAAAATCCAATGTGATTCACCACTTTTTTTTTTTTTTTTTTTTTGTGATATCCCTCAAATCCTGAGCATCTCATTCCAGTCTTTGCAGTTTTCTGAGACAGTAGCCCTTGCTATAAGTACTTACATTATCTTACTCTGTTTGGTCATCTTACTCTTCTCGTATGTTAGCATCTTTTCAACTGTGCTCCAGATGCGATCTGTGGAAGCCTGGAACAAAGCCTTATCCACCTGCTCCCCTCAGATAGCTATTTTTATTGTATTTATAATTTCTGTATTGTTTGCTTGTTTAAGCCCCATCTGCAATGCATCAACTATTCAAAACCTCCTCACAGCCATGTTCTCTACTCCATGGTGTCCCCCTTCATAAACCCCATCATTTTTAGCCTGAGGAACAGGGAGATCAAGATTGCTTTCCACAGAATGTTTAGTAGATCTTTCAGGATCCCCTAGGGAGTTTATTTTTGTTGTTTTGTTGTTGTTGTTATTATGAATGGACATAGTATTTCAATAGCCATTGTGGAAGACATAGTGTATATATAATATAACCTCAAAATTCAGATAAAGTAAAAATTTAATAATTTCAATAAAAAGGATATATAAATAATTTAGCTATAGTTAATCATTAGAACAAAATCTGTGCTTGAATCAAATGAATTATTTTTTTTCTGTACCTACCCTTTTTGAATGCTAGCTATTATGTATTATATACTAAATTTTTGATGTTGACTTACCCCAAATTTTTGTAAGTGAAGAAAAATCTAGGCAGGTAAATTACTTTCTCATGTTCAGATTGATTTGGGTGGTAAAGCTGGGATGAAAACAAAAATCTATTTGACTGAAAATATATTTCCTAAGTTCTTTCAGTTTTCTCCATGTAATATAAACTTTTATTGTTTCAAGTTTATTTTATACACACAAACACTTGAATCCATGGCTCTATATTTCAGTATACTAACACACGATATCTATGAATATAACATATTTAATTTTTCTAGATAATTGTGTAGAGAAATACAGCTATAAAAAATTCATCTATAGTCAAAACCATATAAACCTAAAATCTATTTCAGAGTGGTGATCTGTTAGAGAGACAGCAGTGGGAGAAAGAAGGCAATTCCTCTAACATCAGGAAATAGATTTACTGTCTTGACACAATACAGATAAAAAACAGAGACAAACAATATATAAAGATGCATATCACAGAAACAAATACTTCTGATAAAGATTCAATGATTAAAATAAAAACTAATCATTATGAGAGATACAGGATAAGAACATGATAATAAGTAGCTGAATGCAGACGTTAGCATTCCTGCACATGAGATGGGATAAATTAAAAAGAAGGCAAAGATTTAGTAGAGTAGAAGCCAGTGATCAGGACAAGAAAGCAGAATTTAACTTGCACGACATGGAGTCACCATAAGTTAAAATCGACTCAATGACAACTAACAACAACAACTTGATGATTCCTACCTGAGAGAAAATAGATTTTACTCTCAGTACTCCTAAAGACTGCTTATATGATTCTTGTTTATATAATGCTTCATTCAGTGCGCAGTTAAATGATCTCATTCCAGACTTGGAAGGGAATTACACTTAGGGGAAAAAAAGGCTTTTCTCCACAATGTCCAGATATATACATAACCTTAAACTCTTCTAGTAATTAAATCATTCAAACTATGACAATCACAATTTTATGCTCCAACTGGACAAAGCCCTCAAACAGTTCTCTTTCAAATACAATTACCATACAAGGTTTAACTTTTTTTGAGTATGTGTATCTGTGTGTATTTGTGTGTTTTGTCAAGTCTAACAAATATCACTGTGAAATAAATCTTTGATTCTTCTTTCTTGCCATTGTTGTTTTACTCAAAATATAAGTGAAATTTGCTGAAG
Source organism: Dugong dugon (assembly GCA_030035585.1). Classification (NCBI taxonomy): domain Eukaryota; kingdom Metazoa; phylum Chordata; class Mammalia; order Sirenia; family Dugongidae; genus Dugong; species Dugong dugon. Next base: position 197,651,331 of record CM057463.1, on the reverse strand, counting down.
GATAACTACTTTTTTGTTCTAACAACTGAATTACACTGATAGCACTCACCAATTTTATTTCTCCATTCTTTAACCCATGAACACTTAAGCTCTTCCAAAACCTAGCTTACTAAATGATTTTGTTTCAAAATATTTTTGCCTGTTGATATTCCCATCAGCAATGCATCAGCATTATGCTTACTCCATATCCTTATTGTTAACTGCCCTCAGTTCACCTCTGACTCATGGTGACATTATGTACAATAGAACAAAGCCTGCCTGGTTCTGTGTCATCCTCAGGATTTCCAGTATATTCACGTCCATTATTGTGGCCACTGTGCCAATCAATTTCCTTCCTCATTACATGTCAAAAGCAAGGGAGTGGTCTGGATAGAAGATCAAACCAACCACAACATTCCCTTAAGGCAGAGCCTAATCCAGAGCAAGGCCCTAGCTCTTGTCGACTCTATGAAGGCTGAAAGAGGCGAGGAAGCTGCAAAAGAAGTTTGAAGATAGCAGAGGTTGGTTCGTGAGGTTTAAGGAAAGAAGCCTTCTCCGTAACATAAATGTGCAAGGTGAAGCAGTAAGTGCTGATATAGAAACTGCAGCAAGTTATCCACAAGATCTAGCTAATTGATGAAGGTGGCTACACTCAACAACAGATTTTCACTGTAGACAAAACAGCCTTATATTGGAAGAAGATGCCATCTAGGACTTTCATAGCTAGAGTGGAGAAACCAATGCCTGGCTTCAAATCTTCAAAGAACAAGCTGGCTCTCTTGTTAGAGGTTAATGCAGCTGGTGACTTAGTTGAAGCCAACCCTCATTTATCATTCTGAATATCCTACAGCCATTAAGAATTATGCTAAATCTACTCTGCTTGTACTTTATAAATGGAACAATAAAGCCTGGATGACAGCACATCTGTTTACAACATGGTTTATCGATGTGACGTGACGACAAAGGGGTTGGTTTGGTTTTTTGGTTGAGACCTACTGCTCAGAAAGATTCCTTTCAAAATATTACTGCTCATTGACAATGCAGTAATCTGATGGAGATGTACAAGGAGGTTAAGTAGTTTGCTACTACTTGTACAAGTAGATGTACAAGTAGTTTTCATGCCTGCTAACACAACATCCATTCTGCAGCACATGGATCAAGAAGTAATTTTGTCTTTCAAGTCTTATTATTTAAGAAATACACTACATAAGGCTATTGCTGCCATAGATAGTGATTTCTCTGATGGATTGGGGCAAAGTAAATTGAAAACCTTCTAGAAATGATTAAACAATCTAGATGTCATTAAGACCATTCATAATTCATGGGAGGAGGTCAAAATATCAACATTAACAGGAGTTTGAAAGAAGTTGATTTCAGCTCTCATGGATGACTTTGAGGAGTTCAAGACTTCAGTGGAGGAAGTAACTGCAGATATGGTGAAAATAGCAAGAGAACTAGAACTAGAAGTGGAGTCTGAAGATGGGACTGAATTGCTGCAATTTCATGATAAAAGTTTTAATGGATGAGAAGTTGCTTCTTATGGACGAGCAAAGAAAATGGTTTCTTGAGATAGAATCCAGTCCTGGTGAAGATGCTGTGAACATTGTTGAAATGACAACAAAGGATTTAGAATATTATATAAACTTAGTTGATAAAGCAGTGGCAGAGGTTGAGAGGATTGACTCCAATTTTGAAAGAAGTTCTACTGTGGGTAAAATGCTCTCAAACAACATCACATGCTGCAGAGAAATCTTTCATGGAAGAAAGAGTCAATCAATGTAGCAAACTTCATAGCTGTCTTACTTTAAGAAATTGCCACAGCCACTCCAGCCTTCAGCAACCACCACCCTGATCAGTCAGCAGCCATCAACATGAAGGCAAGACCCTCCACCAGCAAAAAAATTATGAATAGCTGAAGGCTCAGATGATGGTTAGAATTTTTTAGCAATAAAGTATTTTTAATTAAGGTATGTACATTGTTTTATAAACATAATGCTATTGCACATTTAATAGACTACAGTGTAATGCAAACAACTTTCATATGCACTGGGAAACCAAAAACTTTGTGTGATTCGCTTTATTGTGATATGTGCTTTATTGCAGTGGTCTAGAACCAAATCCACAATATCTCTGAAATATAACTAGAAAAGGAAGAGTGAACTAAACCTTATCATAGCTTAGGGAAAGAAATGATAGAGATTAGCATGGAGATAACCCAACCAGAGAATAAAAAAGCCAATAGTCAATGTAAAAAAACAAAAGTTGATTCGTTGAAAATATCAACAACTTTGAAAACATTAGTTTTTAGCTAAACTAACTAAAAAATAATAACAATAAAGAAAGAAGGTGTAGATTATTAAAATTAGAAAAGAAAGAGTTATTATACCAACTTTATAGGAATAACACTTACAAGAGAATACAACAAACCATTGTATGCCCGAAATTAAATAATTTACATAAAATGGAAAAATTCATAGAAAACATAGACTACCAAAAATAACTGAAAAAGAAATAGAAAATTTGAGCAGACTTATAACAAGATATTGAATCAGTAGGCAAAAAACCTCCAATAAAGTAAAGCCCAGAACCAAATAACTTTACTTGTGAATTCTACCAAATGTTTGAAAAGAATTACCCCAATTCTCAAAATCTTGTAAAAAATAGGAGAGAAAGGAACACTTCCTAATTTGTTTCATAAGGCCAGAATTACCATGATACCCAAGACTGACAAAGATACGACAAGAAAGAATACTGTAGACCAATATTGCTTCTGAATATGGATGCAAAAATCCTCAACAAAATACTAACCAACCCATTACAGCAGCATAATAATTTAGTTATTCACTAACACCAAGTAGCCACTTGTAATCCAGGAATTCAAGGGTAGTATGACCTGACAATCAAGCAAAGTAATACATATTTATTACTATTAATAGAATAAAGAAAACAACCCCACAGATTATCTCATTTGTTTCACAAAAATCATTTGATAATCTCCAACATATCTAACACAGTTTCATGATAAAAGCACTCAACAATTTACTAATAAAAGTGAATTTCCTCAATCTAATAAAGAGTATCTATAAAAAACCTACCGGTAACATCAGATTTAATGATGAAAGATTGAAAGTGTTCCTTACGTGATCAGGAAAAATACAAAAATGTTCACTCTTACCACTTCTCTTCAACATTGTACTGGAGGTTATAGTCAGAGAAATTATGCAAGAAAATGAGAGAAAAAAAAAAAGCAGATTGGAAAGGAAATGTAAAATAAAACTAACTCAATTTCCAGAGACTAAATATTCTTTGGGAATTGAGCTATCTACCTATCTCTCTCTCTCTCTCTCTATGTATCTGTATCTATATATAGGTATATCTATATAAATATCTATTATATGTAATAAGTAACAAAAAATCTATTGTTTTCAAAAATATTTATTATTATAATAAATAACTTCAATAAAGTTGCAGGCTACAAACCTAACATACAAAAATTAGTTTGTCGCATAGAAAAAAATTATTAACACTCTCCATACACTTTAAACAAAACCAAAGTCTCATAACCTAATAGTCAGAAGTTCCAGAATATAGTTCCGTATTACATGAAATATGAAGTAGAGAAGAATCTCAATTCACATGGAAAAAGATAGTAAATACATATGGTGGCAAACAGACTCTAAAATGACCTCCAATCATCTCCAACTCATGGTAGTCATGCTTTGTACAATCCTCTTCCCTTCAGTGTGGGTGGGACGTTTGACATTCTAACCAAGAGAACTTGCCAAAGTTGATGGAATGCCACTTCCATGATCATGCGACATCAAATTGAGATTTCCATCTTGCTAGTATCCATATTCATGCCCATTCCAAAGAAAGGTGATCCAACAGAATGTAGAAATTATTGAACAATATCGTTAACATCACACTCAAGGAAAATTTTGCAGAATGTCATTCAAAAGTGGTTGCACCAGTATATCCACAGGAAACCGCCAGAAATTCTAGCTGTATTCAGAAGAGGACTTGGAACAAGGGATATCATTGCTGATGTCAGACGGATCTTGGCTGAAAGCAGAGAATACTAGAAAGATTTTTACCTGTGTTTTACTGACTATGGAAAGGCATTCCACTGTGTGAATCGCAACAAGTTATGAATAACACTGTAAAAAATGGGAATTCCATAACACTTAACTGTGCTCATGAGGAACCTGTCCATAGACCAAGACGCAGTTGTTTGAAAAGAACAAGAAGATACCGTGCAGTTTAAAGCCAGGAAAGGTGTGCATCAGGGTTATATCCTTTCACAATACTTATTCAAGCTGTATGGTTTTGTTGTTAGGTGCCATCGAGTCGGTTCTGACTCATAGCGACCCTATGTACAACAGAACAAAACACTGCCCCGTCCTGTGTCATCCTCACAATCATTGTTGTCTTTGAGCCCATTGTTGCAGCCACTGTGTCAATCCATCTCCTTAAGGGTCTTCCTCTTTTTTCACTGACCCTCTACTTTACCAAGCATGATGTCCTTCTCCAGAAACTGATCCCTCCTGAAAACATGTCCAAAATATGTGAGACGTAGTCTTGCTATCCATTGCTTCTAATGAGCATTCTAGTTGTACTTCTTCCAAGACAAATTTGTTCTTTCTTTTGGCAGTCGATAGTATATTCACTATTCTTCACCAACACCACAATTCAAAGGCATCAATTCTTCAGTCTTCCTTATTCATTGTTCAGCTTTTGCATGCATATTAGGCGACTGAAAACACCATGGCTTGGATCAGGCACACCTTAGTCTTCAAGGTGACATCTTTGCTTTTCAACACTTTAAAGGGGTCTTTTGCAGCAGATTTGCCCAAATGCAATGCATCTTTTGATTTCTTGACTGCTGCTTCCATGGGTGTTGATATTGGATCCAAGTAAAATGAAATCCTTGACAACCTCAATCTTTTCTCCATTTATCATGATGTTGCTTATTTGTCCAGTTGTGAGGATTTTTGTTTTATGTTGAGGTGTAATTCATACCGAAGGCTATGGTCTTTGATCTTCATCAGTGAGTGCTTCAAGTCCTCTTCACTTTCAGCAAACAAGGTTGTGTCATCTGCATATCACTCGTTGTTAAGGAGTCTCCCTCCAATCCTGATGCAGTGTTCTTCTTCATATAGTCCAGCTTCTTGGATTATTTTCTCAGCATACAGATTGAGTAAGTATGGTGAAAGGATACAACCCTACACACACCTTCCCTGACAGTAAACCACACAGTAACTCCTTGTTCTGTTTGAATGACTTAATTGTGCTCAGTCTATAAGTTTACTTACTCCTACCTAGATTTATCATGAATAAAAGAAAAAGAAAGAAATTACTAATGTAAAAAATGAAAGAGAGGTTATAACTGACAGACTACTGCTAAGACGAGCTTGGTGTTTAGCATACATTTTCTAACAAATGAATGAAGTAAAAACATAACAAAATTAGTTGTTAATAATAAAACTTTACTTTCAAACAAAAATTTGAAGATTAGAAATCTTGTGTCCTCCACAAGAACTTGACAAGCTTCCTGATACTTAAAGATCTCTCTGATGAGATGGGTGGTGATACTAATAAATGCCATTTATTTTAGAATTTTATAGTATACTGAACTTGGAAAATCTGCATTACTCTGTGAACCAGTGTTTCCAGATGATCAATACATTATGTTACAAAACATACGTAGGTAAAAGATTCATTCAAAGTGCTAAATAGATCAGTGGATTTAAATCTAACAGAATATGGAAAGAATATTAATGTGGTTTTAGATTCCAAATTGCAAAGTCTCCTTAAGAAATTGCCATTTGTGAGTTTCGGTTTAGTATCAAGAAATAATATTAAAAATAATCTGAAAGCGCTATTAAAATGCTTCTTACTTTTTCAAAATATATATCTATATGATGTCACATTTGCTTCATATATTTCAATGAAAACAAAATTCCTATTGTAACAGAACAAATGAAGGAGCAGATAAATAATAATTAAGCTGACTTCTATTAAGGCAGACATTACAGAGATTTGTAAAAATGTAGAACAATGTCTCTCATCTCAATAATTTTATTCTGGTTTGTGGAAATAACACACTTCTCATAAAAATGTGTTATTGTATTAATATATAAAGGACTTATTGTTAACAACTTAAATATTTTATACATATATCAGTTTTTCTTTCTAATATTATAAATATTAATAGATATTCTCAACATACTTTGGTATGTATTTTTCAACCATTATTCTCTTTGGAATGCTATGTTTCAATTAATATAAAAATACTCTGGCTTTAATACTTGCCAAGCCACAGTTTTACTCTTACTTATCTCAGGTTGGCAAGTCTGCCCAATTCTTCCATGTATTTGAATTCAATATGAATTATCTATATTAGGGACAATTTGCAAGCTCTATCAAGTTGAGCAATTCTCAGAGTGTTGTTTTCTGCCCAAATACACACATACATAAACAGAGTGATGAAGAAGAGTAAATAAAGGTCTACGGGGTTCTGTGAAACTCTTGCTGAGGAATCACAGCTCTGGTGAAGCCAGCCGTGTCCTGCACCAAGTCCAGGCTTCCATAGATTTGACTTTTTATCTCTACTCAACAAATACTGGGAGATGTTCTGAGGACTTTCCTGTCTGTGCTGATAACCTGTGTATGAGGAAGTAGAGAAGAAACACCTATTCTTAAACTTTTATTTCTAGACTTTCTTCAGAGTTTCTTAGCCTCTCTTTCAGTCTGTTTCTCTCTAGAATGCCAGCTATTAATAAGAATATTCAGATATACTTATCAGATAAGAGTATTGCCAAATTGGCTTCTTCCCTAAGAATTGCTTCTGAGAGGTGGTACCTAACATACTGAGGGGCATCTCACATTACTGGTCACATCCCATGTGTGAAGAACTGTCCCAAGCACTTTTAGAGACTAAGAGTCACATTCTGCGTCACAATCTCTTTTGTTTTTACTTGCTTTTCTTTAAAAATCTATCATAGTATGTTACCCATTTCCTTTAATTTTCTTTACTTTCTGGTCAATTGTTGGTTTTAAAACTTTAGTAATTAATTTTAAACTGTATATGATTTTCTCTCATGTCAGAATTTTACTCCCAAACCTTAAGAAAATATAATTTTATTAAGGGTTGCAACAATTTTTTTGGAGTTACTCTAATGCAAGTAAATTTATGAATTTCCAACCACCTAGGAAACATTTTTGCATACCTTTCTTTTGTTAAGTTTAACAACAAAATATTTGGTAATTTCATTGCTAAGAAACATTATTACAGATATAACTAATCTCAAGGATATGGCCAAAGAATCCTTAGGAATCACGAGTTAAGCAGAGAGTTGGCCTCTGTGGAGGCTCAAATCACCAGTTCCCCACGGCTCATCAGAGGTATGACCTAGATGTATCCTTTTTAAAGAAAAGCTATGTTTATAAGGAATTCAGAAGCAGACTTGTTGATATGACTTAAAAAAAACGTGAATCTCTCCGAGAAGTGACTCCTTCAATTTTACTTAGTTAAGAAAGAGGCAGGACCACGGATCTTTCAAGTCTTGGTTGTGCAAAACAAATACTCATGTTAGGGAAGATAAAAGTGTTACCTCACTTCTCAGATATTCTTGTATATTTTATGTGTTTCTTTAAAATTACTAGTGAATAATTCATTGAAATAACACAGGTATGTATCAAGAATATTGGCATACTTCATGTTGTCTGCCCCATATGATGAATTTATGCTCATAAAATAGGCTGAACGTTTCTGATTCTAGTATTTACTTCAGGTGGTATCTGAAGATCTGTGGATGACACACAGTCTGGGCTCAAAAGATTGAAAGTATAACGACACAAAAATTTCCTAGGAAGTGAACTAGTACAGGTGTTATGCATGAACGATTTATTTAGCTAGATTTTAAATACTGACTCAGACATTTCTAGGCAGAAGAGAGTTATGCTGGCATTTCATAGAAATTGAAGAATTTAAGCAAAATCAGTCCTTAAAATATTAAAACAAATGTTGAGAGGACTAGTATAGATTTTTACCATGAATAATTTCTGATATTTATTTTCTGGATATTATGAATCACGCATGCTCTATGCTGGTCATTTTATTATTTTATCTGTTTAACAATTGTTGAAGAATTAGCAATTTCACTTATGCTATTGCTGTCTACATTTTACAACCGTGAAGTAAATAATTTCTAAATACCACTGAGATAAGAAGGGGCAGGGAAAAAACCCTGAACTCTGTCTTATGCCCAAGACTATTCATTTAGGCATCATGATAAATTCTGAAGCATAATATGTAATGTAATTTTTGCATAGGTAACTTAAGAATTTGTACAGACAAGGAGAAAGATGCAATTAGAAGTGATTGAAGATGGAAAACAAGACTTTTGAGGATCAACAGCTAATGTATGGTTTTGATAAGGTAAATTTTAAAAAACTTTAGGTCTGGTTTGCATTGGTAACCTACACCAAGGTTCAATACTATAAATTTAATCATGTGATTGAGTATTGTTTTTTGGTAGTTAATAATTACCTGCTTAAAGGATTTTCTCTTCATCAGAAAAATGAAGATGAGAAACCACACAAAAACCCAAAGACTTGAAATAAAAAAACAATTAGCATATAATATTATGCCAAAAAACTGAAAAGTCATATAAATATAACAAATGTGAACACATCAAAATTATTATTATTTATCTTATTAATCATATAAAATGGTTGAAAATTTATAAAATATTTTATAATGACAGATGGATTATATTTAAATAAAATATTAACAAAAGTGCCAATTTTAACACTTTTAAAGTTTTGACACCTAGATTCTAGGTGTGCCACAGATGAAAATTAAATAGTACTGAAATTGGACTGCTCTAAAATAATTAATTTTAGCAATTAAAGAATAATTAACACCAGAACAGGATTTCCTTATAATTTGAAATGCTTCAAGGCATGCACAAGTAAAGAAGTTGGAGTAGTTATTTTTGTATGGGAAGTTTTCGAGCAAAACTACAGCTGCATGTAGGGGAGAGATCTGGACAGAGCGTTAGTACTTCATTAATTATTGGAATGCATGCCTGACAGAAGGAAGGCTGCTTTGTGAAGGAGCAGTCTCAGGTAAGATTTTTTTTTATTGTGCTATGTGCAGGTGAGGAGGTAAGTAGAGTGGCAGCAAGAGAGTTCAGGGTGCACTACCAACAGGAAAATGGCACTGATCAGATTCTGAATCAAATCTAACCTTTTATAGATGATGCTGTAAAGAAAGAAAACGACCATGCATTTGTATTCTAGAGAAAGGGAAATGAGAAAATGGTGAACCCTAACCTACGTGGTTTCATGTAGTTGAACACCATTCTTAGGAGAAGCTCAGAGCCATCAATTAACTTCATCACAGAAACACTTGCCAGGTCGCTGTCGCAAGCAGGAGGACAGCAGAAGCCATCCTAATTCCCTGGCACATGAAAAGAATCAGTGAAAGCTGTGGAGTGGTCAAACCCAGGGTGCTGACACTGAAGATCTCTTACAGAGCATTATGAGATGGCCACTTGATATTGAAGAAAATGAGAAAATAATCACAGGTTGTGTCTAGTTTAAACAGTTTAAAAAGTTTGTTTTAAAAGTTTAAAAAGTTTATTTCGCAAAAAATAAATAAATAAATAAAAAGTTATTTTGCAAAAATAGTATAAAAATGGGACTTAATACCTGAAATGTTGTGAGTTCTTCATTTCATTTTAAACTCTTTCATGGCTTAGATTCTCTGACCCTATTCATGTTGAAGTTATATCTCAGGAGAATTGGGAAAAAACTTCAAAGAAAAATATGTACACTTACTGATTTGTCCATCCTGACCTCTTGGTTAGATGCCACAATGGCTGCATTTTATTTGTAGGTATTGTGGATTGTCTGACTTTGGGTTTTTAACATCCTTTTACCACTTTATTCTTTGACTCGAGGGAGACTGCAGCATATTAGCAAACATGGGCAACCTCACTATCATCACAGAATTCCTCCTCATGGATATCTCAAGCTCCCGGGAGCTCCAAGTCTTACAAGGTCTGCTGTTCTTAGTGATTTATCTGGGAGCCCTGGCTGGAAATCTTCTGACGATTATAGTCATTGTGACAGACCCACATCTTCGCTTCCCGATGTACTTCTTTATAGGCAACTTAGCCTTCATAGATCTTTGCTGTATTTCAGTTAGTGTTCCCAAATCAATAGTGAATTCCCTGACAGGTAGAAAATCAATCTCACTCAAAAACTGTGCTGCTCAGATTTTCCTGTTTATTCTTTTTGCATCTATAGAGCTTGCTTTTCTTGCAGTAATGTCCTATGACCGCTATGCTGCCATCTGTCACCCCCTGCACTATAGGCTTACTGTCACCCCACATATGTGTGCACAGGCAGTAGGGGGCTCATGGGCCAGTGGGTTGCTCTATTCTGCCATCCATACAGTCACCATGTTCAGACTTAACTTCACAAAATCCAATGTGATCTATCAATATTTCTGTGATATACCTCAAATTTTGAGGCTGTCATCTTCAGATGTTCAGTTTTCTGAATCTGTGCTCCTAGCTATAAGTGCTGGCATTGTCTTAGTATGTTTTTCCTTCATGTTTATGTTGTATATTAAGATATTTTCAAGTGTGCTTCAGATCCGCTCTGCAGAAGCCCGTAACAAAGCCTTATCCACTTGTACCCCACAGTTGGCTATTCTTCTTTTGTTTGTAATTTCTGGGTTAACTGCTGCTTTAGGTCCTATTGCAAATAAGGCATCTCTTAAAAATCTTCTGACAGCTATGTTATACACCATGCTGCCCCCCTTTATAAATCCCCTCATCTATAGTCTGCGGAACAGAGAGATTAACAGTGCTCTTCGCAGAATGCACAGAAGATACTCTGAGTTCCCAAGCAGGGCTTTATTTGATTAAAATGCTTACAAATAAGAAAATTTGAAAGAAATTTAATTTATATTTTCTATATGTTCTTAAATTTTAATCTTTACCTGTAAAATATCTAGTATTTAGTTGTGTGATTTTATTTTTGTTGCTTACATGTGATTATGAGTTATAAATCTCTGTGTCTTAGTTTTTCTTTCAAAACAAAACAAACCAGTTGCCTACGGAGTCACATCCAGCTAACAGACACCTCATTTGTGTCAGAGTAGAACTGGGCTCCATTGCTTCATAACTAGATCAATGGGAATTTCTTCCTAGGTAACTCTAAGTGGAGAGGAACCACCAAACTTTTGGAGCACCACCCAGGGACTCCTAATTTTTCTTTTCATTTCTATATTTGTATAATTTATGCATATTTATTGAAAGTACTAGAAATCTGACCCACATTGTCCAAATGTATTTGAAAATATTTGGCATGGTTTTGAACTATGACCAAAGAATAACATCATTCAGAGAAATCATACACTGTGCGTTAGTACTTTCCCAGGCGCTTACACACTTGAAAGAATTTCATGTGACTGGACACTGCCAACCTGGAAGACAACGTTAAGTGATTTTCAATAGAGAAGACTACTGTTTAATTTACTCTTTTTCCTTAATCCTTAGAGGAATGCCTTGGCTAAGTAATAAAATGATTAGAAGTTAGGGACAACTGAGGGATTAAAGACATAATCGGGAGATAGCACTGACAGCCTCTGCTAAAGTTGGAACCCTCAGTGAAAAGGTGGACTACAAAAACATGGACTTTCAACACAGAATATGGTTTGGAAGCTTTTGATCTCTCTCTGAGCTCTAGATGAGAAGATGTATGCCATGCTCAATACATTCAAACTTTTTGCATGATGCAGATCAAGGAATCAGTATACAGAGTGAAGTGAGATGCAGCAGTAAATGTATTAGAATTTATCTGTGGAATACCAGATATTGTTTGTACTATATGATACACATGCCCCCCCCCATAAGACATAAAAGCTTATCTTTCAAGATGGAAAGTTTTATTTTTATAATTCCCAAGTGCTGAGCCTGCATGAGGAGGGCTAAAGTTTAATAAAAATTAAAATTTTTATGTCTCATAATTTAATCCCAGGAAGACTGCCTTTATAGTTTAGAAGCCCTATCTAGAAAAGGCTCAGCATTTAGGAATTTATGCTCATTGAACTGCAGCCTGGTATTGGTACAGCTAACACGTCAGACTCATCATGGCTCAGCATGTATTATTCAATGTAGAATTCAGTGGTGCATAGACATCTCATGTCGTATAAAAATAATAATTCTTGCAAATATCTGAACTTCTGTAATACTCCACCAATGCCTGAAGTATATCCTTAAATTTTCAAAATTTTGATAATTGAAGACTCTATCCAATTTCTTTTTAAAATTTATTTGTTTCCACCTGGGTCATCTGCATAGCTGTCTCCTGGAAAGAAGACATCACTACCCAATTTTATATTCAAGAAATACTCGCACACAGGTTGGAAATTACATTTCTGAGTCTTTGCATCTGTGCATATGACTTTGTGTTGCCCTTGTCTTGATTTATATTTAAATTTACATTTATGTATAGAATTTCAGTTCAGGGTTATTCTACTCCAGATGTTTGAATACCTAGATCCATTTGTTTCTAATCCACAGTCTTCCTGACAAAAATCGAATTTCTTTCAGATTCTTCTTCATTTTGATTTTTTATTATTTTAATTTAAGGATTTCTGAAATTCTACATTGTTATTTCTGAGTGTGTGTTTTTAATTAACATGCCTGTCATAAGGTGGGCTATTTCAATTATGAAACTTAAGACTTTCTCCCACAGGAAAAGTTTTCCCTAATTTTATTTTTGTAAATTTTTATCTCTAATTTAATTTTTCTCTCATACTTAGAATGATGATTTATTTATTCTATGTACTCAAACTATTTGTATTTTAATTCTGTTTTATTAGTAATGTTCTTCAAGATCTCTTCATACACTTTTAATGATTTTTTTCGTGTTTGAAATTATGTATATAACACATATATAATTTTCCTTAGCACTCCAGTTTTCTTTGCTTTGTGATTTATATGTCTCATAACAAGATATGGTTGCAAAACCATCTTTTATCTCCGTGTATACTAACTAGAGGTTTTAAAATGTTTCACTGTCCCCCTGCTTATCTTAGTATATTGGATTCGTTAAAAATATTTGCATATCTTTTGTTTTTCATTTAAATTCTGATTTCTTTTTTTTATGCTGAGTGATGTCTGTTCACAATTTTGAATGCAATTGAAAGCTGATTAGGAACTCTTTACCTTGAAGCTGATTGCTTAAACAGCTTATGTTTGATGATGTGTAGGTGTGGAGCAGTTCATGATTTTAGGAATCCTCGCAATGTCACATTGCAGAACTCTTTGCTCTCAGTTTTCCATGCACATAAAACTGCCCATGGTCCCCTTATTTGTTCAGTTTCTGTTTCAATGGAGAAGAACCCCAGATATTTTTTGATCTTCCCAAAGCAGCCTATTGAGTGTTCTGGGTGTTGGCATGGTGAGGCTAAGGGAGTTTTCTTAGTAAAAATCTCAATCAATGCACCAGGAGTCATCATTACATGACCTTTCTCTATCCCATAGGCTCCATATTTTCAATTCTAAGATGCCCAAAGGCATTTGTATCTCTTTCTGCTTCCATATATACCTAAGACCTCCTTCCATTCATCAGACAGTAATTTTCATGTCTCTTCCAAAATTTCCTAAGATCAATTCACGAGTACCTTTCCATTGCTTCATTGCTGGGTTCATAACTTTTGTTTTTCTTTACAATTCTTTTAATGATGTCTCAATAAGACAAAAATGTATTTGTCTTGGACTAGAAGTCAATTGAAGATTGTAAGCTGCTATACGTGAAGATGCTTGCATTTCAGATTAAAAAATAAATTCTTCTTGAACAGATGAAAACATGGTTAGAACATGATGTAATTTCAGTCAACTGATTGCCAGAGAAACTCAGTTCCTACTGCGGAAATCTCTAGCGAATTTAAAATATGATTTCTCTGATAATTAATATTTGTGTTGTCAAGTATAGGGAATAATTATGCAGAAGGTGATCCAAAGCAAATACATATTTATGAAGTTTACATGGTGAGGTGGTCATAAGTGATATTGGGATTTTATTCCACTTACATGGGTTAGTATCAACTTGGTATGAAAGAATTTTCTTCTTCTGCTTGTCCATCATGTTCAGTACTGGATTCATGTAATATGTTGTTCTATCATGAACAAATGAGAATAAAACAAATGTACTTCCTCTCCTGAGTTAGATTAACCACTTAAAGTAAACGTGACATACCCTAACATAAAGGAATTTACAAAACTGAGAGGCACTCTTATAGGGAAAAGCATACATGTTAAGAAGAAAGATAATAAAGGGTAGAAAATGGAAATTTCCACATGCCAGCCCTTTGAAAAATATGGATATTATTGTGCTTCTGTGGCAAGTAGGCAAAATGTTCTATTTAGTGAAAAGTTTTTCATTCTCCACCTTCTACTTGTTATCCCCTTTAAATATTCTAATTCTTTAGTAAAACCTGATAAATCCCATGGTCCTTCATCCCCTACACAGGTGATGCTTAATAAGAAGGGAAATTGTTTATTTCTTGGACAGGTAAATGCATAATTTCCATTCTATGAATAATGTCTGTTAAAAGGAACATAACCTTAACTTCAAAACTAATACAATCAATCCTGATCTTGAAGACAAAATAAACAGTATGAATGTCATTGAAGCATTCTTATTTTTAAAAATCAGCTCTGTAAAGAATGTGAATTTTAAAGGATCAGATGATATGTGAGAAATTTTTATCAATTATGTATGTATATGTAGGTTCATACGTACGTATTTTAAAAGCAATTCAATGGAAATGATTATGTGAAATTCTGTAGATAATTTTTTTTAAATTTTGACTAACAGTTGTTTATTTAGTTTGTTAAGTGTGCCTTTACTATATTATGAAATACAGAATATAGAAATCAAGTTTAATAGTGCTACATTTTTTCATTTTCAGAACATATGAAATCACATAAATTGATGTTGTTCTTAGGTGCCTCTGGGTTGGTTCTGACTCATAGTAACTCTATATACAACAGAATGAAACACTGCCCAGTCTTGTGCCATCCTAACAATCATTGTTGTTTTAGCCCATTGTTGTAGCCACTTTGTCAATCCATCTTGGTGAGGGTCTTTTTCTTTTTTGCTGACCCAAGCATGATGTCCTTCTCCAGGGACTGGTTCCTTCCTGACAACATGTCTAAAGTATGTGAGGCAGAGTTTCACCATCCTGACTTCTGAGGAGCATTCTGTCTGTACTTCTTCCAAGACAGATTTGTTTGCTCTTCAGACAATCCATGGTGTATTCAATATTCTTTACCAATACCGTAATTCAAAGGTGTCAGTTCTTCTTTGGTCTTATTTATTGTTCAGCTTTTGCATGCATATGAGGTGATTGAAAATACTATGGCTTGAGTCAGATACACTTTAGTCCTTAAAGTGACATCTTTGATTTTCAACACTTTAAAGAAGTCTTTTGCAGCAGATTTGCCCAGTGCAACACTTCATTTGACTTCTTGACTGCTGCTGCCATGGGCTTTGATTGTGGATCCACGTAAAATGAAACTCTTGATAATTTTAATCTTTTTCTCCATTTATCATGCTGTTGCTTATTGGTCCAGTTGTGAGGAGTTTTGTTTTCTTTATGTTGAGGTTCAATGCATGCTGAAGGCTATAGTCTTTGATCTTCATCATAGTGCTTTAGGTCCACTTCACTTTCTGCAAGCAAGGTTGTGTCATCTGCAAATCACTAGTTCTTAATGAGTCTTCCTCCCATCCTGATGCTGCATTCTTCTTCATATAATCCGTCTTAGATTATTTGCTCAGCATATAGATTGAATAAGTATGGTGAGAAGACACAGCCCAGATGCACACTTTTTATGACTTCAAACACAGTATCCCCTTGTTCTGTTCAGAATATTGCCTCTTGGACTGCGTACAGGTTCCTCATGGGCACTATTAAGTGTACTGACATTCCCATTTTTTTGTAACCTTATCCATAATTTGTTATGATCCACAGTCAAATGCCGTTGCGTAGTCAATATAACACAGGTAAACATCTTTCTGGCATTCTCTGCTCTCAGCCATGACCCATCTGACATCAGCAATCACATCACTCATTCCACGTCCTCTTCTTAATCCAGCTTGAACTTCTGGCAGTTCCCTGTCGATGTTTTTGAAAGATCTTCATCAAAATTTTACTTGCGTGTGATATTAATGATATTGTTTGATAATTTTCACGTTCTGTTGGATCACCTTTCTTTGGAATGGGCATAAATATGGTTATTTTCCAGTCAGTTGGCCAGGAAGCTGTCTTCCAAATTTCTTGACATTGATGAGTGAGCACTTCCAGCACTGCTTCTGTTTGTTGAAACATCTCAATCGGTATTCCGTCCATTCCTGGAGCCTTGTTTTTCACCATTCCCTTCAGTTCACCTTGGACTTTTCCCTTCAGTACTATCACTTCTTGATCATATGCTACCTCCTGAAATGGTTGAACATTGACCAGTTCTTTTTGATACAGTGACTCTGTGTATTCCTTTGATCTTCTTTTGATGCTTCCTGCATCATTCAGTATTTTTCCCATAGAATCCTCAATATTGCAACTTGAGGCTTCTGTTTCTGATATCACATACATAATATAATTTAGTAATGTATAGTAATGCAATTTCAGAAACAGAATTAACTTAAAGATACACATTTATTGATGATGTTTAATAAGTTGTTCTGCTACAATGACATCACAGAAGAGGATCAGGCCCCATGAATCAGTCACAGAAATATATCAATCACCAGAATTTCTCGGCTCCTGGGAGGATATGATTTTTGCCAAGGAAAGTGTCAGAATTTACAACCTACTTTGAAGTTCTTCTTATTGTAAAATAAAAGTGGTTCAAAAACAAGTCAAATAATTAAAATTATTGTCCAAGAAATGTCATTCCTTCTCCACTATTTCAAATAATACACTCAAATCTGAAGAAGAATTTGGAACTCCTTATTTAACCTAGACCCTGGAGATTGCTGTTGTTGTTCTTATTAGGTGCCATTGAGTCAGTTCCGGCTCATAGTAATCCTATGTACAATATAATGAAACACTGCCCGGTTCTGTGCCATTCTCACAATTGTTGCTATGTTTGAGACCATTGTTACAAACACTGTCAGTCCATCTTATTGACGGTCTTCTTCTTTTTCGCTGACCTTCTACTTTACCAAGCATGATGTCCTTCAGAGATCGGTCCCTCCTGATAACATGTCCAAAATACATGAGACCAAGCCTTGCCATCCTCCCTTCTAAGGAGAATTCGGGCTGTACATCTTCCAAGACAGATTTGTTCATTCTTCCGGCAGTCCAATATTCTTCACCAACACCAAATTCTTCTTTAGTCTTCCTTATTCATTGTCCAGCTTTCACATGCACACGAGGTGATTAAAAACACTATGGCTTGGGTCAGGTGAACCTTAGTCCTCAAAGTAACGTCTTTGCTTTTTAAGACTTTAAAGAGGTCTTTTGCAGCAGATTTGCCGAATGTAATATATATCTTTTGATTTCTTGATTGCTGCTGCCATGTGCTTTGGTTGTGAATGCAAGTGAAATGAAATCCTTAACGCTGTAGGCCATGGTTGGGGAAAAAATACATTCTTTGACATTCAGGGGAAAGCTGACAGAAGAATCTAAGCAGGGGAAGACAAAATTTAATAGAACCTAGATAAAAGCTTAATTGGTAGTTTTTTAATACATATGGGACTGAAATTAGTGGGACAAATGGTTAAATATAGAACAAAGGCCATCTTTTACTGTGTAAAGTTAGGTACTTTACCAAAAATCACCATTTTTTTATTTCTGTAAGGTTGGTAATAATGTCTATACTCTATAATCTTAGCTATTTGTGTCTATCTATGTTTTCTTGGGGCCCTGATGGGGCAGTTATACTCTGTCCTATAGGGTCTCTATGAGTCAGAAACAAGTCGACGGAAGGTTTTTGTTTGTTTGTTTGTTTGTTTTTTGTATATTATCTTAGTCTGTGTAGCTAAAGGTTTGCCAATCTCACTGATGTTTGTTAAAGAACCAAATTTTGGTTTTTATTAATCCTTTCTATTGGTTTTCTATTCTTTATCTGTTTATCTCTTTTCCAATCTTTATTATTTTCTTCCTTCTATTTCCTTTGAAATTCATTTGTTCTTCTTCTAGTTCCTTAAGGTTTAAATTTAGGTTAATTTGAGATCTTTGTTTTTTGTAACGATATTTAGAGCTATACGTTTTCCTCTAAACACTGCTATCACTCCATTCTATAAGTTTTGGGTACTTTGCATTTTCATCATTTGTCTTTTTTTTTTTTTTAATTGTTGTAATTAAATGAAGTTTACATTTCAAGTTAGCCTCCCATACAGAATTTTTTTTTTTACATACATTGTTATGAGACCCCAGCCGCTCACCCCATTCTACGACAGCACACTCCTCCCCTCCGCCCCTGATTCCCCATGAACATTCAACCAGCTCCTAAATCTCTCTACCTTCCCATCTCACCTCTGGACAGAAGCCGCCCCTTTGGTCTCTCATAGCTACTTGACTAAGAGGCACATTCTTCACAAGTATCACTTTATGTCCCACAGTCCAGTTCAATCCCTGTCTGAAGAGTTGGCCTTGGAAATTGTTTTAGTTCTGGGGTGATAGAGAGACCAGGGGCCATGCTTTCTGGGGCGCCTCCAGTCTCAGTCAGACCATTGAGTCTGGTCTTCTTACTAGAATTTGAGTTCTGCATCCCATCATTCTACTGCTCCATCAGGGACCCTCTGTTGTGTTCCCTGTCAGGAAGTTCACTGGTGGTAGCCGGGCACCATCTAGTTCTTCTGGTCTCAGGCCAATGAAGTCTCTGGTTTATGTGGCCCGTTCTGTCTCTTGGGCCAATACTTTCCTTGCGTCTTTGGTGTTCTTCATTCTCCTTTACTCCAAGTGGTTGGGACCAATTGATGCATCTTAGATGGCTGCTTGCAAACTTTTAAGACCCCAGACGCCACTCACCAAATTAGGATGCAGAACATTTTCTTAATAAGCTTTGTTATGCCAATTGATATAGATGTCACCTGAAAGCATGGTCCCCAGACCCCACATCCCTGCTACTCTGTCTTTCAAAGTATTTGATTGTATTGAGGAAATGTCTTAGCTTTGGTTTAGTCCAGTTGTGCTAGCTTCCCCTATAGTGTGTGCTGTTCTTCCCTTCACCTAAGATGATTCTTATCTACTATCTAGTTAGTGAATAACCCTCACCCTCCCTCCCCACCCCCATAACCATCAAAGAATGTTTTCTTCTGTGTTTAAACCTTTTCTTGAGTTCTTATAATAGTGCTCTTATACAGTATTTGTCCTTCTGTGACTGACTAAATTCACTCAGCATAATGACCTCCAGCTTCCTCCATGTTATATGATGTTTCACAGCTTCATCATTGTTCTTTATCGTTGTGTAATATTCCATTGTGTGGATATACCATAGTTTGTTCATCCATTCATCCATCGATGGGCACTTAGCTTGCTTCCATCTTGTGGCTATTGTGAACAGTGCTGCAATGAACATGGGTGTGCATATATCTATTCATGTGATGGCTCTTGTTTCTCTAGGATATATTCCAAAGAGCAGGATAGCTGGATCGTATGGTACTTCTATTTCTAGTTTTTTAAGGAAGCACCAAATCAATTTCCAAAGTGGTTGTATCGTTTTACATTCCCACCAACAGTGTATAAGTGTTCCAGTCTCTCCACAACCTCTCCAGCATTTGTTATTTTGTGTTTTTTGGATTAATGCTAGCCTTGTTGGGGTGAGATGATATCTCATTGTAGTTTTGATCTACATTTCTCTAATGGCTAATGATCGTGAGTATTTCTTCATGTGTCCGTTAGCTGCCTGAATATCTTCTTTGGTGAAGTGCCTGTTCACATCCTTTGCCCATTTTTTAATTGGGTTATTTGTATTTTTGCTGTTGAGGTTTTGCAGTATCTTGTAGATTTTAGAGATTATACGCTTATCGGATTTGTCATAGCCAAAAATTTTTTCCCAGTCTGTAGGTTGTCTTTTCACTCTTTTGGTGAAGGCTCTTGATGAGCATTAAGTGTTTGATTTTTAGAAGCTCCCATTTATCTAGTCTCTCTTCTGGTTCTTATGCATTGTTACTTATGGTTTGTATTGTGTTTATGCCATGTATTAGGACTCCTAGCATTGTCCCTATTTTTTCTTCTATGATCTTTATAGTTTTCAATTTTATATTTAAGTCTTTGATCCATTTTGAGTTAGTTTTTGTACATGGTGTGAGATATGGGTCTTGTTTCAGTTTTTTGCATATAGATATCCAATTATGCCAGCAAAATTTGTTAAAGAGACTGTCTTTTCCCCAATTAATGGACTTTCGGCCTTTGTCAAATATTAGCTGCTCATAGGTGGATGAGCTTATATCTGGATTCTCAACTCTGTTCCATTGGTCTATGTATCCGTTGTTGTATCAGTACCAGGCTGTCTTGACTACCGTGGTAGTATAATAGGTCCTAAAATCAGGTAGTGTAAGGCCTCCAACTTTGTTCTTCTTCTTAAGTAATGCTTTATTTATTTGGGGCCTCTTCCCTTTCCATATGAAGTTGGTGATTTGTTTCTCCATCTCATTAAAAAATGCAGCTGGAATTTGGATCAGGATTGCACTGTATCTGTAGATTGCTTTGGGTAGAATTGACATTTTCACTATGTTGAGTCTACCTATCCATGAGCAAGGTACATTTTTCCACTTATGCAGGTCTCTTTTAGTTTCTTGCAGTAGTGTCTTGTAGTTTTCTCTGTAAAGATCTTTTACCTCTCTGGTTAGATTTATTCCTAAGTATTTTATCTTCTTGGGGGCTATTATAAATGGTATTGATTTGATGATTTCCTATTCAAGGTTTTCTTTTATGGTGGAAAGGAATCCAATAGATTTTTGTATGTTTATCTTGTAGCCTGAAACTTTGCTGAAATCTTCTCTTAGTTCCAGTAGTTTTCTTGTGGATTCCTTGGGGTTTTCTGTGTATAAGATCTTATCATCTGCAAATAGAGATACTTTGACTTCTTCCCTACCTATTCGGATGCCCTTTATT
This sequence comes from Dugong dugon, assembly GCA_030035585.1. Classification (NCBI taxonomy): domain Eukaryota; kingdom Metazoa; phylum Chordata; class Mammalia; order Sirenia; family Dugongidae; genus Dugong; species Dugong dugon. The sequence continues at coordinate 197,630,204 of CM057463.1, read as the reverse complement.
TCTTTTTCTAGCCTCACTGCTCTGGCTAGGACCTCAAGCACAATGTTGAATAATAGTGGTGATAAAGGGCATCCTTGTCTGATTCCTGTTCTCAAGGGGAATGATTTCAAAGTCTCTCCATTCAGGATGATGTTGGCCGTTGGTTTTGTATAAATGCGCTTAATTATATTGAGGAATTTCCCTTCTCTTCCTGTTTTTTTGAGAGTTTTTATCATGAATGGGTGATGGACATTGTTGAATGCCTTTTCTGCATCGATTGATAAGATCATGTGGTTTTTGTTTTTTGCTTTATTTATGAGATGGATTACATTGATTGTTTTTCTAATGTTGAACCATCCCTGCATACCTGGTATAAATCCCACTTGGTCATGGTGAATTATTTTTTTGCTATGTTTCTGAATTCTATTGGCTAAAGTTTTGTTGAGAATTTTTGCATCAGTGTTCATGAGGGATATCGGTCTGTAATTTTCTTTTTTTGTGGTGTCTTTACCTGGTTTTGGTATCAGGGTTATGCTGGCTTCATAGAATGAGTTTGGGAGTATTCCATCCTTTTTTACGCTCTGAAATACCTTTAGTAGAAGCTGTGTTATCTCTTCTCTGAAAGTTTGGTACAATTCTCCAGTGAAGCCATCCGGGCCAGGGTTTTTTTTGTTGTGGTTATTGCCAGTTTTCTAATAACCTTTTTAATCTCTTCTTTTTTTATGGATCTGTTTAGTTGTTCTACATCTGTTTGTGTTAATTTATGTAGGTAGTGAGTTTCTAGAAATTTGTCCATTTCCTCTAGGTTTCCAAATTTGTCAGAGTACAATTTTTCATAGTATTCTGTTACGATTCTTTTAATTTCGGTTGGGTCTGTTGTGATATCCCCCATCTCATTTCTTATACGGGTTATCTGCTTCCTCTCCAGTTTTTCTTTTGTCAGTTTGGCCAATGCTTTAGCAATTTTGTTGATCTTTTCAAAGAACCAGCTTTTGGACTTGTTAACTCTTTCAATTGTTTTTCTGTTCTCTATCTCATTTAATTCTGCTCTAATTCTTATTATTTCCTTCCTTCTGGCACCTGTACGCTTCTTTTGCTGCTCTCTTTCTACTTGTTCCAGTTGTAGGGTTAGTGTTTTGATTATGAGCCTTTCTTGTTTTTGAATGTGTGCATTTATTGCTATAAATTGACCTCTGAGCACTGCCTTTGCTATGTCCCAAAGGTTCTGGTAGGATGTGTTTTCATTCTCGTTTGATTCTATGAATTTCTTTATTCCATCCTTAATTTCTTCTATAACCCAGTAGTTTTTGAGCAAGGTGTTGTTCAGTTTCCATGTGTTTGTTTTTTTTCCTTGCTTTTTGTGTTGTTGATTTCCATTTTTATGGCTTTACGGTCAGAAAAGATGCTTTATAATATTTCAATGTTTTGGATTTTGTTAAGGCTTGCTTTATGGCCTAATATGTGATCTGTTCTGGAGAATGTTCCATGTGCATTGGAAAAGAAAGTATACTTGGCTGCTGTTGAGTGCAGAGTTTGGTATATGTCTATGAGATCAAGTTGGTTGATTGTAGCATTTAGCTCTTCTGTGTCTTTGTTGAGCTTCTTTCTGGATGTTCTGTCCTTTACCAAAAGTGGCGTGTTGAAGTCTCCTACTACTATTGTGGATCTGTCTATCTCTCTCTTCAGAGCAGTTAGAGTTTGTTTTATGTATTTTGGATCCCTGTTGTTGGGTGCATAAATATTTATTATAGTTATGTCCTCCTGGTGTATTGACCCTTTAATCATTATATATAGTGCCCTTCCTTATCCTTTGTGGTGGATTTTACTTTAAAGTCTATTTTGTCAGAGATTAATATTGTCACTCCTGCTCTTTTTTGAGTGTTGTTTGCTTGATATATTTTTTCCATCCTTTGAGTTTTAGCCTGTTTATGTCTTTAAGTCTAAGGTGTGTCTCTTGTAGGCAGCATATAGATGGATCTTACTTTTTTATCCAATCTGCCACTCTTCGTCTCTTTGTTGGTGCATTAAATCCATTTACATTCAGCGTAATTATTGATAGGTATGAATTTAGTGCTGTCATCCTGATATCTCTTTTTGTGTGCTGTTCACAGTTTCTTTGTTTTCCTCAATTTTTTGTGCTGAGTCTTTTTTCTTTTTATTTTTTTTTTTTTCATCTTTTTCTTTATTGTAGATTTTTTGTTTGCTGGATCTTTATGTTTTTCTACTTTTTTATTTTTATTTGTAGGATTGTTAGATTCCTTTGTGGTTACCTTAATATTTACCCCTATTTTTCTAAGTTTATACCAGTCTTTTATTACTTTATATTGCCTTAACTTCCCTGCCATATAGAAAATCATGTTTCCAGTTTTTAAGTCCCTCTTTTTTTGTTTTAATATTATCCTTTTTTACATATTGATATCTGTTTCCCTATTTTCAATGTTTTAGCTTTGATGTATTTTCAATTTCCGTATCTGAGTCAATATCTGGTTGCTCTGTCCTGTGTTCTAGTCTTGTGTTGTTAGCTGGTGTTATTGCTCATCTAACCGTAGGACTCCCTTTAGTATTTCTTTTAATTTTGGTTTGGTTTTTGCAAATTCCCTGAACTTCTGTTTATCTGGAAATGCCCTAATTTTGCCATCATATTTGAGAGACTGTTTTGCTGGATATATAACTCTTGGCTGACAGTAATTTTCCTTCAAGGCTTTAAATATGTCATCCCATTGCCTTCTAGCCTGCATGGTTTCTGCTGAGTAATCCAAGACTATTCTAATTGACTCTCCTTTGTAGATGACTTTTCTTTTATCCCTAGCCACTCTTAAAATTCTCTCTTTATCTTTGGTTTTGGTAAGTTTGATTATAATATGTCTTGGTGACTTTCTTTCGGGATCTACCTTATGTGGAGTTCAATGAGCATCTTGGATAGATATCTTCTCATCTTTCATGATATCAGGGAAGTTTACTGTCAACAAATCTTCAAAACTTTTCTCTGTATTTTCTATTATCCCCCCCCTGTTCTGGTACTCCAATCACTTGTAAGTTATTTCTCTTCATTGAGTCCCACATGACTCTTAGAATTTCTTCATTCTTTTTAATTCTTTTATCTGATTTTTCCTCAAATAAGTTGGCCTCAAGAGCTTTATCTTCAGTGTCACTAATTCTAACTTCTACTGCCTTGATTCTGCTCCTATGACTTTCTATTGAGTTGTCTAATTCTGAAATTTTATTGTTAATCTTCTGGATTTCTGATTGCTGTCTCTCTATGGATTCTTGCAGCCTATTAAATTTTACATTATGTTCTTGAATAACTTTTTTAAGTTCTGCTACTACTGTGTCTGTATGTTGCCTGGCTCTTTCTGCATTCTGTCGAATTTCTTTTCTTATTTCTAGAAGAGTTCTGTATATTAATCTTTTGTATTCTGCCTCTGGTAATTCCAAGAAGTTCTCTTCCTCCAGAGAATTTATTGGTTCTTTATTCTGGGAGCTTGCTGAAGCCATCATGGACTGCCTCTTTATATGACTTGATATTGACTGTTGTCTCTGAGCCATCAATAATTTATTGTAATTTTATTTTGTATTTGCTTAGTGAGACCGAGCTTCTTATTTTGTTTTGTTTTGAAATGCCCAGATAGGCTGCTCATGTGCACTAGTTTGATTTTTGACACCTTTGGATTTCTAACGTCCTGTCACCAGGTAGTTAGTTCTGTAACTAAGTATGTGCACACAGGAGTCCGTTAAATTTTCCTATATGTGTTCAGCTTGGGTGTTCAGGCAGTCGGTCACCAGGTGTGTTATGCAGGCTTTCACCCCCAGTCCTAGAGAGGCATGGGTGATTGGTGCAGGCACTGGACTCTGGCTGTAGTAGGGGATCAGGTGATGAGCCAGGCAGGGGGCTGATGGCTACTCCTGAGAGTCTGAAAGGAAAGGATGTCCCTATTCTCTAGGGTGAGTAGGTAGGTGAGTTTTGCAGCCAGACTATGAGCACCCCACTCTGTTGTCTGTAAAGACTCAAGGGCACCACTTTTTCTTGAACTCCTGTAGCAGGTGACTAGGAAGTTTAGGTGCTAGCACCAGTCCTCAAGCCCCTGCTGCAGATCGATAAAAGTGCCTGCTTAAGGGGCAGGGCTGTTTTGAGGGTCACAAATCTGCCAGTTCACAGCTGAAGCAGTTGAAGTTAAACTTCAGATGTTTGCCTTGTTGTACTGTGGCAGTGAGGACTAACGCTTTTGAGATGGGTCCCCACAAGTTTATATAGGGGTGTAAGGCACTCAGAGTCTGCGGACCCCTGATACCTGTGGCCAGCAAAGGAGCTGTGCCGACCCTGTGTTCCTGGCCTAGGGGAGCCAGCAGCTCATTTGTTCCCTCTCCAAGGCCAGCAGAAGGGGTCAGGGTACCTTTTGGGATCTACTTTTGGCCCAGCAAACTTCCTGTGCAGAGCACGAAGGGAGGAGGTAAAAGGGAGAGAGGTTTTTCCCAAATGGGCTTTTTTTTTTTTTTTAATCCCCTTGAAAGGGTACACACACATACTTATCCTAGCCTCTTGGGAGCTGCTCTTCACTGGTTCAGAGTGTCCAAGCCAAATCTCTGCTGCCTGGTCTCTCTCGATGTGGAAACTGCTCCCTGAGCGCGTGCACAGCACAGTTGTTTGCCTGCTTCACCGCGGACCGGCATGGCTATGGCACTGCAGTTTCACCTCCGTGGCTCTAGCCCTCCTCACCTCTTCCAAACAGTCTCCCTCTCCAGTATCTCTGAGATGGATTTCTTAACCTTGCCTTGTTCAGGGCTCCCAGATATTCACATCGAATCAAATCACTTGTTTTTCCAGGTCTTTGTTGTAAGAGGGATATAGGAAGTGTCTAACTACTCCGCCATGTTGACCACACCTCCTCATCATTTGTCTTGAAGTATTTTCTAATTTCCATTTTGATTTCTTCTTTGATGCATTAGCTGTTTAAGAGAGTGTTGTTTAATTTCTATGTGTTTGCCAATTGTTTTTTTTTCTTTTAATTTTCATATGTTATTGATTTCTAGCTTCATTTTCTTGTGGTTGGAGAAGATACTTTGTATGATTTTATTCTTTTTAAATTTATTGATATTTGTTTTATGCTCTAACATATAGTCTACCCTGGAGAATATTTATTGTGTACTTGAAAAGAGTGTGTATTCTGTACATATCTGATAGGTCTAGTTGGTTTATATTGTTCAAGTCCTCTATTTCTTTACTGATATTCAGGCTAGATGTTTTATTCATTAAAATTTAGTACTGACATCTCCAACTCTTATTGGAGAACTAGCTATTTCTCTCCTCAACTGTGTCAATGTTTGCTTCATATACTCTGAGACTTTGTTTTCTGGCACATATATGTTTGTATTTGTTATATCTTCTTGAATTGCCCCTTTCTTTCAATATGTCCTTTTTTGTCACTTGCAACAATTTTTACTTAAATCTATTTTGTCTGATATTAATTAGTCAATCCAGACATTTCTGATTATTATTTGCCTTGATTATCTTTTGCAATTTATCCACTTTCAAACTATTTGTGGTTTTGAACCTCAAGTGAATCAGTGAGTCTCTTGTAAGCAGCATTATCCAAGCAGTTAAATCCTGTTTGTTTGATTGCTTTTTAATTCTGCCAACTTCTGTCTTTTGGCTGGTGAATTTAACCTGTTTATATTTAAAGTCCCCATATGTGTGTAAGTTTGTCCTACTGCGGTGGCTTGTGTATTGCTGTGATACTGGAAGCTATGCTACCAGTATTTCAAATACCATCAGGGTCACCCATGGTGGACAGGTTTCAGCAGAGCTTCATTACTAAGATAAACTAGCAAGAAGGACCTGATGGTCTAGTTCTGAAAAAATTGGCCAGTGAAAACCTTATGAATAGCAACGGAACATTGTCTCGTATAATGGTGGAAGATAAGCTCCATAGGCTGGAAGGCACTCAAAATATGACTGGTGAAGAGCCACCGCTACAAGGTAGAGTCAACCTTAATGACATGGATGGAGTAAAGCTTTCGGGAACTGAGGTGGCATGACTCAAAATGAGAAGAAACAGCTGTAAACATCCATTAATAATTGGAACGTGGAATGTACAAAGTATGAATCTAGGAAATTGGAAAACAAAGCCAAACCAAACCCGTTGCTTTCAAATTGATTCTGACCCACAGTGATTTTATCGGACCGAGAAGAACTACCCCATAGGGTTTCCAAAGAGGAGGTGGTGAATTTGAATTGTGGACCTTTCGATAACAGGTGAGCTCATAACCACTGCACCAAATGGAATGCATAAAAATTGATATCTTAGGCATTAGTAAGCTGAAACAGCTGGTACTGGCTATTTTGAATCAGATAATCATGTGGTCTACTATGCCAGGAATGACAATTTGAAGAGAAAGGACATCAAATTCATCATCAAAAGGAACATTTCAAGATCTGTCCTAAAGTACAACACTGTCAGTGGTAGGATAATATTCATATGCCTACAAGGAAGACCAGTTAATATGACTATTATTCAAATTTATGCAATAACCACTAAGGCCAAAGATGAAGAAATTAAGGATTTTTACCAACTTCTGCAGTCTGAAATTGTTCAAACATGCAATAAGGATGCATTGATAATTACTGGTAATTGGAAAGCAAAAGTTGGAAATGAAGAAGGATGGGTAACTGGAAAATATGGCCTTGGTGATAGAAATGACGTCTGATATAACACGATAGAATTTTGCAAGACCAACAACTTCTTCACTGCAAATACTTTTTTTCAAAACATAAATGATGACCATACATGTAGATCTTGCCAGATGGAATATGCAGGAATCAAATAGACTACATCTGTGAAAAGAGATGATGGAAAAGCTCGATGTCTTCAGTCCAAAAAAGGCCAGAGGTTTTACAAATTGAACACCAACTCATGCCAGGAACGTGGGCCTCCATCCCCATGGCTGCCTGTGGTGAGGAAGGGGTATGGGAGATAGTAGTTTCTATGAAAATTGCCTCAATTCACTGAAAAGTGCCATCATTTTTTTCATAAAGCACTCCCTTAATTGCTAAAAGTGTTGAACTAGACTCCAGAGTTGTGAAATAGTTGACTCTTGATTGATCCTGCCTGCTCGATAGTTGTTTCAACGAAAGATAACAATTCCTGTAGCTTTTTATTTTTCTACCTTCCATGATGGCACTTCACTAAGAGCCTTATTTCTGATATTTATTTTTTAAATGTCTGTGCAAAGTCTGTGGGGACATGTAAAGTGAGCACGTGAATGGACTAACAGCTATTAATTAATTTATACAGTGTAGATTTAGTAAGTGTATGATATGTGTAAAACAAACTTTTCTGGACTTCATAGATAGAGCAATGAAGAAAACAGAGAATGAAAATGTCTCCATAATAATTATACACTAGTGGTGGGTACTTTCAATTGTCCTATCTTAGGACAGATAGAAACTTAAAATAATTTCAGATTGTGTGTGTATACACACACACACACACACACACACACACACACACACATAAGCCCTAGTAGTACAATGGGTTAAGCACTCAACTGCTAACCAAAAGTTCAGCAGTTCGAACCCACCAGCTGCTCCACTGGAGAAAGATGTGGCAGTCTGCTGCCATAAAGATTACAACTTTGAAAACCCTATAGGGCAATTCTACTCTGTCCTCTAAGGTCGCTGTGAGTTGGAATTGACTCAATGGCAATGGGTTTGGTCTGGGTTTACTTATATATGCATATGATAATAGGACATATAAAGAATTATGATTTAGAAAAGATAGCCCAGGAGGCCCACGTTTCACGCTTCATGAGACATGGATGATGAGAAGGATTCAAACATATGATGACTTGAGGGAAAAGATTAGCTGACAGAGAAACCAGCCAAAGTAATTAATTGGACTGAGGAAGGTCTTGCACAGGCAAGCCTGAGAATGATAGGAATCAGGATGGTTGGAGACTAGAAAAAACATAATTGTAGTGAGACAGGGCTGTTTGAAGACCAAGTGCAGAATTAGAATTAAGACCAGCTGCAGGCTCATTAGTTTAAAGTAGCATTAAAAAATTGTGAATGGATACAGGCTCGTAGAGAGAGAGTATATAACGAAGAAAGAGGCAAATATATACACAGCAATTCACTAACTTGTATAAATTACAGATTGGAGACTGAGTAAGAAGATGAAGACCTAACAGTCCCCACTGTACTTAGAGTTCATCCATAACCTTGACAAGTAGTGTTTCAGTCAGGTCAGAGGGCAGTAACCAGATTATAGTGGAGTCAAAATAATGATAAATAATACACACAGGCAATTCTTTTGAGAAGCATTGCTACATAGTGAGGTAAAAAATGGAGAATTTTTTTGGAAAAGAATAAAGTATCAGTGAAGGTGTCCTTTTTTTTTTGTTAAAATCAAAGGAATTGATATACATTACATTCTTTATATATATATATATATATATATATATATATACATATTCTTTATATATATGTATATTTGTGTATGTGTGTTTGTGTATGTTTTGGTCACCTATGAATATGTTCTGGGATTGAAGATTTTGGTGTGTTTACTCAAAAATTAACATGATGTTTGGAAGTAGAAACCAACAAGTTTAAGATTCAATTTAAGTTCTGCTCATCATCATTATGAAATTTCCCATGTGCTGAGAATATTTTTGAGTTATTGAACACATCCTATCTGGAACAATGCCCTTCTGGTTTTTTCTCTACCCCAAGCACATCATGAGAAAAGCAGAGCCTAAGAAAAATACAGTGGGGACACAGATGGTTCAGTGGTAAATTTTTCACCTTCCATGAAGGAGACATAGGTTTAATTCCCAGCCAATGCACCTCAAGAGCAGCCACCAGGCATCTGTCAGTGGAGGCTCTGGCGTTGCTGTGATGCTACACAGGTTTTAGCAGAACTTTCAGACTAAGACAGGTTAGGAAGAAAGGCCTGGTGATCTGCTTCTGAAAATCAGCCAGTGAAAGCCCAATGTATCACAGTGGTTTAATACTCAACCTATCATTGGGATGGCATAAGACCAGGCAGCATTTTGTTCCATTGTGCATGGGGTCAGCATGAGTCAGAGCTGACTAGTCATCTAACCAACAAATGGAGTCAGCAGCTAACAACAACACCCACAACAATAATTCACATAAGTAATTTTACAAGTAAGAGAAGAATAATCTCAGTTGATTTGCACTAAAAAACATTTAGAAATTAATAGCAAAAATAAATTTAAAAAATCAAAGCAACAAAATAAATCCACAATTTCTCAATGATTGAAGATTTCTAAACACTTGGGGGAAAATGCATAAAATTCCTCTGAAGGTAAATTGTGGCCAAATGACTCACTCGTTCTTCACAAGCATTCACCATAAACAACCACAATTCAATCCTGTTCACTTTGCTGAAAGTTCAAGTTCTTGATAACCACAGTGACAGACCGAAGTGATGGGAATGCAGAAATGAGATTGTTCTCTAATGGTCAATAATGGTCTTGCTGCTGACCAGAAACATAAGTTAACATTTTCTTTGAATATGTATGGTTTAAGATTGATATTCTTTCAAGCATGGCTATAAAAGTTCATATGATGGGTCAAAATTTTGATCTAGTTAGACTAAAATAATTCCATATTTTTAATGCAATTTTGAAAGATGCAATCCAGTTTCAGAGATGTTAAAATTTAAAAATTATTCATCTTAGAAAAGATGAAATATGGTAATAGCAAGTGTAGGACTTGTTATCTTGTGATAAGTTGTTTAACCCATTATAGTTTATACATTTGATCCAGATTTATTGTATATAGTAGAGATAAAAGAAAGTACATGAGCAAATATATACTGCATGTTCTTCTGTTTCTGCACGTAGGATACACTAAGGTGAATAACATAGTGTTGCTCACTCTTAAGCTCAGGGTCTAGGGAACTACATGGGTAAACGGAGTGAGTACTGAATATAGGTTGGTAGGTATATATTTCTTTTATTTAATTACCTAATTTTTTGCAGGACTAGAAGGTTTCTTCTAGTGAAGAAGTTTCTCACCATAATTCTTCCCAGAGCGGCTTGAATCTCCCTGCTTCGTAGGCCATAGATGATGGGTTCATGAATGCAGACAACATTGTATAGGCCATAGCTATGATAATATCCTGAATTGACCATGTGTCTGAGATAGGACCCAGGAGAGCAATGAGTCCAGAAAGAAAAACAAAATGAGAACAGCAAATTGTGAGAAGCAAGTGGATAAGGTTTTATACTGGCCCACCACAGAGGGCATCTTGAGCACAGCAGAGAAAATGTGAACATATGTTATAATCAAAAAGACAAAGAATGATAAACTTACAAACGTACTTATGACGAGGAGCATGTACTCAACAGTACACACTGGAGGATAAGACTCTTAGAACCTGCACAGTGTCACAGAAGAACTGATAAATCGCATTGGAGCCGAAGAAAACACCTGAATATATTCCCCGTGTGAAGAGCTGCGTAGAGCAGGCCACTGAGCCAAGAGCCATTGCTGCCCTCAGGTACAGGCCTGGGGTGACAATAACCCCATAGTGCAAAGGGTGGCAGATGGCGACATAGCGATCATAGGACGTAGCAGTGAGGAAGAAAAATTGTAGCTGCAAAGAAGACAAAGAAGAATATCTGTGCAACACATTCCAGGAAGGAAATAGATTTACTGCCTGTCGAATTCCTGATGGTTTTGGGAATAGCGACTGAGATGTAACATATCTAATAAGATAAGCTGCTAAGAAAGAGGTACATGGGAAAATGAAGGTGTGAGTCACTGACAATGACTGTAACGGTGACAAGACCCCCCATCAGTGTACCTAAGTAAATCAGCAATAGCAACAAAGCAAATAAAATCCCAGTGTCTGGATTGGTGGATATTTCCATGAGGATGAATTAGGAAATGATGGTGAGGTTTGTCGTTGATTCTGATATGCTGGGTTTACTCTATAATAAAAGGAAAAGACATAATGAAAAGCTCATTTAAGCTCAATTACAAAGCGCTTAAACTGATAAAAAGCAAGATCTACGTTCCTTCATGGCATGTGTGATGTAAACCAGGCAATAGTGTTTGTAGTCAAGCAACATTCTGTATTTGGTTGTAAACCAAAAAACTGGGTGATTTTTTATGGCTGTCTTTCTTTCATGGCTTAGAAAGTCTTCTGTAGTCATTTGACATTAACAGAGGCAAGCACTAGATTTCTCACTTGTGCTGTTCAGTTTGGAAACTCTTAAAATAATAGCTCTCTCTATATAGTGAAGAGCTCCAACAGGGCCACTAAGAATCTTTTGTTCTGTTTTGGTCACAAACACACAAATCTAACACCTTCACTATTGCAGAGGTGCTGCTCCTGTTGTTCCCTGGCCAGAGTATCTGACCAAATGACCTCAGCAGTCACTGCCAGCAGGTCACCCTCAGTGACTCCCACCTATCTTACTCTTGAGCCTTTTGACAGAAGCAAGTCTATTTGAGAAACAATAGTCTAAAATTCAAGTCTATTTAAGAAACAATAGTCTAAAATTTTATACATAATAGTTTTATTGTTCATATTGCAGGCGGTCGGTGCCTCTGCTTTGTAAATATATGAAATACTACTGAAAAAAATTTAAATATATTTGATCACAATTTAAGAACTTTTGAACTGTTAGCCTATAGTTTCTGTGCTTGAGTCTACAGTAAAAAAAAAAAAAAAAAAAAACCAACTTAGAAATGTGCATTCAAAGGAACATCCCTTTGTGTCTCCTGGACTAATATCAGAATTAAAAAATTAAAAATGTGAATTATCCTATAAAACAATGAAATATGTAAGGGTCTTAGATATTCAAAGTAATCTGGCCATCTCTAGGAAACAGAAAAACAAACAAAAACCCAAGTAAAAAAGAGACAAAAACTGCATTAGATCATACTATTCTGATCAAACTTTCAACTGGCCCATACATTAACTGGAGACTTTCTCTTTTGTTTTATTCAAGTCCTTGCTAGTACACAAATACATCTGCCCTTTTCTCTGCTTTATTTTGCTTTAATATGCTATAATCGCAATTTTACTACCATATCAAAATCCATCCTTTCACACTGCAATTTCTAATAAAAATCAAACCATTCTGGTTACACTATCAAATATAGCTACGTGTATATCACTGGCTTTTTAAATCCTATACAGCTAAATTCAAACTTTAACTTTGCATGCCTACTTCTATGACAAATGAACACTGTTACTGGTTTTGGGTAACTATTACTCCTTTAAAAACTAATATGTGGCCTAGAATCTAGAATTCCTGCTCATAAATTCATGTACCTGTCCATTTTCCTTCATTATTCAACATTATTCAATACAGCATCATATATAATGTTTAATTAGGGGTAAAATTATAGATATTAACAGGATAGTCCTTACCCGCAAAATATCCCTTTGTCAATTAAGGATATAGAAAAATAAGCTAAAGATTTTAATTTCGTATTCTGAATACCATACTAAAAAACAACAAAAAGCGGTTGTCTTCCAGTTGATTCCGACTCATAGCCACCCTATAGGGTGGAGTAGAACTGCCCCATAGGGTTTCCAAGGAGCAACTGGTGGATTTGAGCTGCTGGCTTTTTGGTTAGCAGCTAAGCTCTTAACTTCTCTGCCACCAGGGCTGCACTATAGGGAGGGGAAAAAATGTGAATGGGCACTCAGTGGAAGAACTTTTAATGGTATGAGGTGGTATATCAGGGATATTTCCCCCAAGGGAATTAAACCATAGCTATAACTTAAGGGAAGTAAGATGTTTCTCTGGCAAAAATGGGGCAAAGGCCTCTAGAATTAAGTGGGAAAGCAAGCAATCAGAGGTAGGAAAGCACAATCCTAACTGGAGGTGAAAGCAATTTGACACCAAGGGCCCAGGGTAGACTTTTCAGGGGCAACTGGGGAGTGGAAGAGGCCAGTGTTGAAAGGCATCCTGGCTCTCACATACAAAAAGAGGTACAGATGCTTGTTGTGGACCTCGTAGATGCCAGGTTCTGTGCTCTTTTTTGTTTTTTAGTATATGCTATCAAATTTAACACACACATATGAAATAACACTAAGAGATTGTTATATCTATTCAAGAGAAATATTTGTAAAACTTGAAGTCTTCTTTTAACTAACAGCAGTTATTACCACATCCAAGAACCACCTGAAGCAGGATTTTAGCACAGGGTTATCTGACTCCAGTGTGGCAGTGATACTACACATTCTCACAGGTTTTCGTCCTCTGCATGTATTCTCACACGTATCCATCCACACATGCACCTAATTTCTCAGATGTGGGCCATCAGCACTTTCCCCAAATTATACTGTACAGCCGGGATGTTATAATATCTGAAGTTTACGAAATAGTAATTAGAAAAAAATGCGTTTGATGTTTAATGCAAATGAGGATTTTTATTAAATTGAATTTTGCATGTGCAACTTGGTTGTTAAATGCATAGAAGGTTTATGTGAATGAAAGTATTATTTATTGAATTTTAGCTAAATTATGTATTAACAACAGTTAAAGTTGTATTGTGAACAAAGTAGGTGATTCACAGACAAAGAGTAAAACATTAATATACTCTTCAGCACACAAAATGATGGACTAAAAAGTGTCAGATGTAAAAGTGAAAGTTTGTATTTCCTATTTCAGTTTTGCTCTTTATCTACTGGAAAGTAACTCTAATTTATTACAAGACTTGGCAATTTAAATGTTTTACAAATATTCGTTCAAGGTTTTCAAAATTCTAGAAAAATCATACTATTATGCTTATTTCACAGTTTAAAGAACTGAACCTCAGGAAGATTGAGTTATTGCTATGATCACCCAGGTAATTAGGTTCTAACACGAGATGGAAGTCCAGGTTTTCTGCCATAAACCTTATACCCGTCTGTTTTGCCAAAAATGATTGCCTCTAAAGCCATCAAGCTGTCATAGAATACTAGGATTCATATTTCTAAGTCATTTGCACTACTCACATCTCAAGAACAGTTTCAGACAGTTTCTATATAGTGTCATGATCTATATAGTTTAAATAAAATTAACAAGATGAATATACTAGCAATATCTTATTTCACATGGAAATCATCTCCAGAGAGTAAGAGCCACAAGCTCACTTTCACAAACTTGATTGATCCATTCAATAATTAATCAATTAATCATATAATTACACTATTTTCACTCTAAATGAAATATGTATATATAGCAAACATTTTCTAATTATACTCTAAAGAAGTCCTTCAGTTTTACTTATCCATATTTCTGTTGCTTAGTAATTCCCTACTATTAAAGAGTTGGAAACCCTGGTGGCATAGTGGTTAAGTGCTATAGCTGCTAACCAAAAGGTTGGCAGTTCGAATCCACCAGGCCCCCCTTGAAAACCCTATGGGGCAGTTCTACTCTGTCCTATAGGGTCTCTATGAGTCAGAATTGACTCAACAGCAAGGGGGTTGGTTTTGGCATGAAAGAGTTACTTCAGGGTGGTGCCCTAGACAGATGCATCATGCTACCCGTCTGCAGCAAAGACCCAAACAACTAAGTAAAACAGATACAAATGTCAATCCTGGAAACCTAAGCATCAAATGAAGGCCTAAAGAACTAGAACAAACACCAAATGGAAGAAGAGACTGAAGGAAAACAGGTATAGAATAGAGATACAGAGTAAAAGTTCCCTGGCAGCTAACACAGCACAACGTCACCATCTTGGAACACAGTCAACAATGACCCCAAACAGGGAGTACAGGAAGGCAAATTCACGGAGCTCCCAGCTGGAGATAGAGCACCTGGTAACCAGAGAAACACACTTTCCCATCCCTCACCCTTCTGCTCCATACGCAACTTCAACCTCTTCCTGACAGGCCACATCTCTCAGCTAGAGAACTACCAGCCCAATGTTACCCTGAGCCTGCCCCACCCCACCTGCTGGCTCCTGCCATATCATTTTTTCCCTTTCTTCCTTTTCTTTCTCCCTCACACCTTGCCCCGTATGCCACCTCTACTACTTCTCACCAGGCCACACCACACCGCCATGGGTAGAAAGCTCTGGCCTGTTACCACCCTAGGTCCCCCCCACCCCCACCCACCAATACCCTCTGTTCCATTTTTTCCCCTTTCCTCCTTTTCTTTATCTCTCCCACCTAACCTAGTATGCCACCTCTACCCCTCCCAATCAGGCCTCACCACATCGTTCTGGGTAGAGAGCCACTGGCTGTCATCCCTGGTTCCCTTTCCTCCACTCATCAGCTCCCATCATACCATTTTTCCCCTTTCCTCCTTTTCTTTCTCCACACCCCCCCATCTAGCCCCATATGCCACCCCTACCCCTTCTTGCTAGGTCATGCTATGCTACCTTGGCTAGACAGCCACTGGCCCACCACCACCCTCAGTCTGCCCCACCCACACCTACCAGCCCCCACCATACCATTGTTTTTCTTTATCCCCTTTCATTCTGTTCTTTATCCCTCCCACCTAACCCCAGGCACCACCTCCCCCCATTACTGGTGGCCTCCAGTTCTGTCCCACCCCCACCTGCCAGCTACCCTTTTCTTTCTCTCTCTTTTATTTCTTCTCCCCATCTAGCCCTGTAAGCCACCCCTCCTTCCTGCCAGCCCTCCCAGTGCCACTGCAGCTAAAGCATCCCCAACTCAGACCTAGCACCACACCAGGCTCACACTGCCCCTCCCCTCCTGCCATTCAACCAGCTGCTAAGCAGTGGGAAGTGAGCCCACACCACTACCCATCTGATACCCCTGCCTATCTGGTGAGCAGCTGTGAAAGCACTGACACTGCTGGACCAACATCAGGAGAGAGACAGCTCCAGACAAGTCTACCCTCAGCTACCTAACCAAACTAGAGTACAGTGAAGTGGACTCCTCCTGCCTGCTACTCCCCTGCCTGTCAGAACAAGGTGGTGAAATCTATCATGCCTATAGATGATCCAGCAGCAAAGCATGCCTGGCCACTCACCCTGACATATCAAAACAAAACAAATGAACATACAATCCATCAATAAATAAAATAATACATTATTGTAATGAAGACAGTAGACAATACCAAAACATATAAAGAAGTGGGACAAGATGGCTCCAGAAAGTGATCAAAATAAAGAATTAGATGACATTTTGGTAAAAGAAAAGGCAGTGGAATTATTGATATGAAATTCAAAAGATTAATATTTATCGCTCCCCAAGAGATTAGGAAAGAGATTGAGGAAAACACAGACAAAAACCAAGTAAAAAATAGACAAAGTAATGGAAAACACAGATGAAAACATGGACTAAATCAAGGAAAACACAGACAAAGTAATAGAGGAATTCAGGAAAATAATACAAGAACAAAACTTCAAAATAAATAAACAATTAGAAAACATACAAAAACAGCAATTAGAAACCCAAAAGAGAAACAAAATTTCAAAAATAGACAACTCAGCAGAAGGTTTAGGAGAAATTTTGTAACAATGGAAGACAGAATCAACAACACTGAAGAAAATCCAAGAACATCACTTTGTTTGATGAAGAATCAGAGAAAAGAAAGGAGAAAACCTAAGGATTATGTGGGACACAATCAAGAGCAAAAATTTGTGAGTGATTGGATTTCCAGAACAAGGGGAGAAAATGTAAAACACAGGGAAGACTGTTGAAGATTTGCTGGCAGAAAACGTCCCTAATATCATGAAAGATGAAAAGTTTACCATCCAAGAAACCCAACAAATCCCATATGGGATAGATCCCAAAAGAAAGTCACCAAGACATATCATAATTACACTTGCCAAAACTAAAGACTAAAAAGAATTCTGAGAGCAGTTTGAGAAAAATGAAAGTCACTTACATAGATGAACAATAAAACTAAGTTCTGATTACTCAGCAGAAACTATGCAGGCAAGAAGGCAATGGGATGACATATAAAAAAACCCTGAAAGAAAAGAAATTTAAAAAACTGCCAATGAAGAATAATATATCCTGCAAAACTCTCTCTCAAATATGATAGGTAAATTAGGACACTTCCTGACAAAGGTAGTTCTTCAAAACCATAGCAAACTGAAAAGAAATATTAAAAGGAGTCAGTCTTTCAGACGAGTTGTGGAATGACATCAAGGACATTATACATGAAGAAAGCAAGAGGTCATTAAAAAGACAGGAAAGAAATAAATGACCAAAATGGATGTCAGAAGAGACTCTTAAACTTGTTTTTGAATGTTGAATAGCTAAAGCAAAAGGAGCAAATGATGAAGTAAAAGAAGTGAACAAAAGGTTTCAAAGGGCAGCTAAGAAGACAAAATAAAGTATTATAATGACATGTGTAAAGAGCTGGAGGTAGAAGACCAAAAGGGAGAACACATTTGGCATTCCTCAAGCTGAAAGAACTGAAGAAAAAATTCAAGCCTAGAGTTGCAATAGTGAAGGATTCTGTGGGGAAAATATTAAACAATGCAGCAAGCATCAAAAGAAGATGGAAGGAATACACAGAGTCATTATTCCAAAAAAGAATTGGTCAACTTTCAACCATTTTAAGAGGTAGCATATGATCAGGAACTGATGGTACTGAAGGAAGAAATCCAAGCTGCACTGAAGGCTTTGGCAAAAAACAAGGCTCTAGGAATTGACAGAATATCAATTGAGATGTTTCGACAAACGGAACAGCACTGGAACTGCTCACTCGTCTATGCCATGAAATCTGGCCAATTGACTGGAAGAGATCCATAATTACGTCTGCTCCCAAGAAAGGTGATCCAACTGAATGTGGAAATTATCAAACAATATCATTAATATCACAAACAAGTAAAATTTTGCTAAAGATCATTCAAAAGCGGCTGCAGCAGTATGTTGACAGGGAACTGCCAGAAATTCAGGCTGGATTCAGAAGAAGGCTGGGAACCAGGGATATCATTGCTGATGTCAGATGGATCCTGGCTGAAAGCAGAGAATACTAGAAAGATGTTTACCTGTGTTTTATTTACTATGCAAAGGTATTCGATTATGTGCATTATAACAAATTATGGATAACATTGTGAAGAATGGGAATTCCAAAACACTTAATTGCTCTCATGAGGAACCTGTACACAGATTAAGAGGCAGTTGTTCGGACAGAACAAGGGGATACTGTGTAGTTTAAAGTCAGGAAAGGTGTATGTCAGAGTTGCGTCCTTTCACCATACCTATTCAATCTGAATGCTCAGCAAATAATTCAAGAAACTGAACTATATGAAGAAGAAAGGGGCATTGTGATTGGAGGAAGACTAACAACCTGCAGTACGCAGATGACACAACTTTGCTTGCGGAAAGTGAAGAGGACTTGAAGCACTTGGTGAAGATCAAGGGCCACAGCCTTCAGTATGGATTACACCTCAACATAAAGAAAACAAAAATTCTCACAACTGGACCAATAAGCAACATCATGATAAATGGAGAAAAGATTGAAGTTGTCAAAGATTTCATTTTACTTGGATCCACAATCAACACCCATGGAAGCAGCAGTCAGGAAATCAAAACACGCATTGCACTAGGCAAATCTGCTGCAAAAGACCTCTTTAAAGTGTTGGAAAGCAAAGGTGTCACCTTGAAGACTAAGGTGCACCTGACCCAAGCCATGGGATTTTAAATCGCATCATATGCATGCTAAAGCTGGACAATGAATAAGAAAGACTGAAGAAGAATTGACACCTTTGAATTGTGGTGTTGACAAAAAATATTGAATATACCATAGACTGCCAAAAGAAGGAACAAATCTGTCTTGGAAGAAGTACAACCAGAATGCTCCTTAGAAGGAAGAATGGGGAGACTATGTCTTACATACTTTGGACATGCTGTCAGGAGGGATCAGTCCCTGGAGAAGGACATCATGCTTGGTAAAGTACAGGGTCAGTGAATCAGAGGAAGTCCCTCATGGAGATGGACTTACACAGTGGCTGCAACAATGGTCTCAAGCATAACAACGATTGTGAGCATGGCACAGGACCAGGCAATGTTTCTTTCTGTGATGCATAGGGTTGCTATGAGTCGGAACCAACTTGATGGCACCTAACAACAACAACAACAGTCCTTCAGTTAGAGAATAAAAGACATTAGACAACAGCTGGAGTGTAAGACACAGGACAGGATCAGCAAGATACCAACCTAGGTAAAGAAATTTCAATAACTCTCAATAATAAAGCAAAGTGGAAGAATTAAAGCAGGGAAACAGAGATATCAATCTGTAAATGATGATAATATCCAAACAGTAAAAGGAGGAATAAATAGTATAGGTATAAAACTTTCAAATGGGGAGTAATTCAAGGCAATATCAAGTAATAAAAGACTGGTTCAAACTTTGGAAAATAACAGTAAATTTCAAAGTAACCCAAAAGAAAGTTAACAAACCTACTCATCAGAAAAAAAAAGAAGAAAAATATAAAGTCTCAGTAAACACAAAATCTATAATAATGAAAGAAAAGATAATCTAACAAAAAAAGGGAACTAAGCACAGGAAAGTAAGAGGAACAAAGAAAATGTCAGCACAAAAAAAATGTACACAGAAAAATATAACAGCAATACACTCATACCTGTTGATAATCATGCTGAATGTGAATATCTTAAATGCACCTGTAAAGAGTAGACAGAGGCAGAATGGATAAAATAGCACAAACTGTCAATATGCTGTCTGCATGAGACACACCTTAGACACAAAAACATAAATATATTGAAAATCAAAGGATGGAAAAAATATATATCAAGCAAAGAGTAACCAAAAAAGGGCAGGAGTGGCAATACTAATCTCAGATAAAATAGACTTTAAATCAAAATCAACCATAAAACACAAGAAGGATATTATATAATGATTAAAGGGACAATTCACTGAGAAGACATGACCATAATAAATATCTATGCACCTGATGGCAGGGCTCCAAAATACATAAAACAAAATTTAATAGCACTGAAAAAAGAAATAGATACTTCCACAATAATAGTAGGAAACTTCAACATACCATTCTCAGTAAAGGACAGACCATCTAGAAAGAAGGTCAACAAAGATACAGACTATCTAAAGGCCAAAATCAACCAACTTGATCTCATGGAGCTATATAGGACACTCCACCTAACAACAGCAAAGTGTACATCCTTTTCCAATGCACATGGAACATTCTTCAGAATAGATCATATTTTAGGTCACAAAGCAAACTTCAATAAAATTTGAAACACTGAAATAATACAAAGAATTTTCTCTTATCACAATGCCATAAAAGTAGAAATTAATCACAAGAAGAGCGAGGAAAAAAAAATCAAATAAATGCAAACTGAACAACACCTTGATTAAAAACAACTGGGTAATAGAAGAAATCAAAGAGTGAATTAAAAAAATCCTATAATTAAATGAAAATGAAAACACATCATACCAAAACCTGTGGGACACAGCAAAGGCAGTGCTCAGAAGTCAATTTTTAGCAATAAATGCACACATTACAAAAGAAATATGGGCCACAATCTAAACTTAAGCCCTGCAACTTGAACAAATAGAAAGAGAAACAGCAAAAGAAGCTCACAGATACAAGAAGAAAGGCAATAACAAATACTAGAGCAGAAATAAATGAAATAGAGAACAGAAAAACAATAGAAAGAATCAAGACCAAAGGTTGGTTCTTTGAAAAGATCAGCAAAATCGACAATCCACTGGCCAAACTGACTAAAGAAAAACAGGAGGGGAAGCAAATAACCCACAAAAGAAATGAGACAAGGAACACCACAATAGAATCAACTGAAATAAAAAGGATCATAACAGAATATTACAAAAAAATTGTACCCCAACAAATTTGAGAAACTAGAAGAAGTGAACAAATTTGAGAAACTAGAAGTAGTGGACAAATTTCTAGAAACACACTATTTACCTAAACTAGCACAAACTGAGATAGAAAATCTGAACAGAAGAGCTTGAAGAGGTAACAAAAAAAAACTCCCAACAAAAAAAAGCCTGGGCCCGATGGCTTCACTGGAGAATTCTATCAAACATTCAGGGAAGAGCTCATACCAATACTACTCAAACTATTTTGGAGCATAGAAAAGGAAAGAATATTCCACAGTTCATTCTACGAATCCAGCATAACCCTGATACCAAAACCAGGAGAAGACACCACAAACAAAGAAAATTACAGGCCAGTGTCCCTCATGAATATAGATGCAAAAATTCTCAACAAAATTCTAGTCAATAGAATTCAGCATCATATCAAAAAGTAATACACCATGACCAAGTGGATTCATACTAGGTATGCAGGAATGGTTCAACGTTAGAAAATCAATCAGTGTAATCCACCATATGAATAGAACAAAATAAAATAATTACATGATCATCTTAATCAATACAGAAAAGGTATTTGATAAAGTCCAGCTTTATAAAAACTCTCAATAAAAGAAAAATAGAAGGTAAATTCCCCAACATAATAAAGGGCATTTACACAAAACTAACAGCCAACATCATTCTCTGTGAAGAACAACTGAAAGCATTCTCCTTGAGAATGGGAACAGGACAAGGATGCCCTTTATCACCACTCCTATTTCACACTGTGTGCTGGAAGTCCTTTATAGGGCCATAAGGCAAGAAAAAGAAAATAAAGGACATCCAGATACGAAAGGAAGAAATAAAATTATCCCTATTTGCAGATGATATGATCGTATGCATAGAGAACCCCAAAGGTTTCATAAGAAACCTGCTAGAGCTAATAGAAAGATTCAGTATAGAAGTAAGATACAAGATTAACATGCAAAAATCAATTGGATTCCTATAGACCAACAAAGAGAACTTCAAAAAAGGAAATCAGTAAAATAATACCATTTATAATAGCTGCTAAAAAGATTAAATACTGTGGAATAAATCTAACCAGGGATGTAAAGAAAACTACAAAACACTATTGCAAGAAACCAAGAGACCTACATTAATGGACTAGTGCTATTTGAAGACACTTGCCTGAAATATACTTGGATGTTTCACCAGTCAGTGTTCTTGGGGACTATGTCCTTGCAGATTTCAAAGAAAAGAAAAAGAGAGAGAGAGAATGAGATCAATTACATCTTTGGCTTTTGTCCAGATTTTTTATATTAATTAGAAGAGGTACAATATTCTCTAAGAAATTGTTATTGTTAGCTGCTGTCTTGTTGGCCCCTGACTGATGGTGACCCCATGTGTTACAGTACAGGCTTTTCTTGGCTGTAATCTTTACAGAACCAAAGAGCCAGGACTTTCTTCTGCAGAACCTCTGGGTGAGTTTGAACCACAAACCTTTGATTTAGAAGCAGATCGCAAACAATTTGTGCCACACATGCTCCCTAAGAAATGTATTAGGACAGTGTTTGTTTTGAGACTGACTTCTTTCACTTACGTTTTCAAGATTATTCCACATTGTAGCATATGATCATTACTTCATTCCTTTTATTTATTAACAAGTACTATTCCATTGTATGGCTGTACCACAGTTTTTTTATTCGTTTTTCACATTCTGGTTTTTTTCCCCTTTGTGGCTATTATGAATAATCCTGCTACAAACACTGCTGTACAAGTATTTGTGCAGATACACCCTTTCATTTCTCTTGGACTCATAACTAGCAGTGGAATTGCTGGACCCTTTGGTAATTCTATGTTTAACTTATTAAGCAACCACCAAACTACTTTCCACAGAAGCTTCATCTTTTTAAAGTCACACCAACAATATACGAGAATTCTAATTTCTCCGTATCCTTACCGAAGAGTACAGCCAAGAAAATCCTATGGAGCTGTTCTACTCTGAAACACACGGGGTGGCCGCAAATTGGGTACTGACTCAACAACAACCAACAGCAACAACCGTATGTTGAATTCTTATTTTGTTCCAAAGCTTATACATTAATTATATGTATTTCTTTTTATTATATTCTATGGTTCTTCACATTGTTATTCGAAGTTTACAAGATAATTGTCATATAACGCAACCAATTAGCAAAATATTATTCAACTAATAAATATAACAGTCCACTTGAAATCTAGGACTGTCAGAATAGGAAATATACTTTCTATTCTAACACATTGACTTCAATAGTCATCACATTAAAATTGTAAGATATCATTATTCCTTATTTTTTTCTATGAAGAGAAAATGCAGTTTCAGAAATATTAATTAAAGTTGGCAACCACCATATCTTAATGTCTTTTAGAAGGTATCTGAAGTGTTTTGCAAACTATCAAGTGACCTAAATAGATGTGAAAATTTTACCTATATTTATTAATTAAGCACCAGAATGTGTTAGGGTGGGTTCTCAAGAGAAGCAAAACCAGTACAGCATATATGTATAGAGAGATTTATACACAGGAAATTGCTCATGAGGTTGTAGAGACTAGAAAATTCCAAGTTCATGGGTCAGGCTGGAGGCTTCTTCTGATTCACATAGCTGCAGGTGCTAGTGAGTACAAGATCAGAAGATCAGATAGGAGGCCTCTGGCTCATAGGCTGTGGAGGCTGACAAATTCCAACGTAATGCCAGGTAAGACAGCAGGTAAGCTGCTAGCTCAAGTCCCAAGAACTGGAGGTCAGATGAATAGGAGCCAGCTTCAGGATCCAGAGCAAGCAAAAGGCAGCCGGCTTTGCCAGAAAGTCCACCTATATGCAGTCCACACCCCCAAGGAAACCTCCTTTCACCTGATTGGCTGCACACAACAGATCTCATCATGGAGGTGATAACATTATATCAGATCTCATCATGGAGATGATTACATCATTAAAAAGCTGCCAAACTACATCATAACTACCAAACCACTGGGGATCGTGGCCCAGCCAAGTTGACACACAACCTTAATGATCACACTTCACCCCTTGTCGACTTGGCACTTGTACACAGCTCCTTAAACTATACATAATCTCTGAATAAAGACAATTATAAAGTCATACTTGTACCTAACATGATACAACTAACATGTGTACAACTGAAAATGGTCTAGCCCTGTTTCCATCTTATACTTGATAAGTGAAGGAAACAAAAATAAGTGATGCACACTGTCTTAGTCATCTAGTGCTACTCTAACAGAAATACCGCAAGTGGATGGCTCCAACAAAGAGAAATTTATTCTCTCACAGTCTAGTAGGCTAGAAGTCCAAATTCAGGGCATCAGCTCCAGGGGAAGGCTTTCTCTGTTGGCTCTGGAGCAAGGTCCTTGTCATCAATCCTCCCCTGGACTAGGAGCTTCTCCACGCAGGAACCCCAGGTCCAAAGGATGCACTGTGTTCCCGGCACTGCTCTCTTGGTGGTATGAGGTCCCCACTCTCTGCTTACTTTCCTTTCCTTTCATCTCTTGTAAAATAAAAGGTAGTGCAGGCCACACTCCAGGGAAACTCTCTTTACATTGGATCGGGGATGTGAACTTAGTAAGGGTGTTACAATACCACCCTAATCCTCTTTAACGTAAAATTACAATCATGAAATGGAGGACAATTACACAGTACTGGGAATCATGGCTTAACCAAGTTGACACATATTTTTGAGGGACACAATTCAATCTATGATACCCACATACAAAGAAGAAATACTCATAACAATTACAGTCCTCGTTTCTGCAACTGGTCACGTGGTCATAACTGGTATTTAGAACTTCCATCACCCACTCCATATTCCCTTTGCCCTCAGCAAGCACCTCAGCTGGTCATGGTCCTTTGCCACATGGGGTGACCCAAATCTTCATTTCTGAAGGGTCTGGGCCATTAGTAGACATGTCAGAATTGAAGTTCCTGTAGTTTTCCAATTACTTTAATCATAGGGCATGGGATCTGCTGCATTCCAGACCTACTCTTCTTTACCTCCATTATGTAATATCAATCCAATTTCCTCTTGGTAATCAGGATCACTCACACCGGCCAATGTGGTAACTCCCTTTTTTGCTTGTTGATCCAGAGGCATAAGCAGCCCAAAGTGGCTAGGTGTCATTCTTAACTTCCAGATCAATGGAATCAGTGATGTGTCTCCTAAAGGAAGCATTCCTTCCTTTAGAAATAAGTCCTCTAGACCCGCAGAGCATAGGTCACGAGGACAGGAAGTAAAAATTTTGTGAGTGGGTCACTAACGGTAATAGTAAGTCGTGCCACTCCCATTTCCACTCCATGATTCTTGGACCCATGAATCTTGGCTATGGGAAAAACAGCACCATATATTGGATGCTGGTTTAGAACATGCACAGCCTCCTGGAGAATATTGCCCCAACCTGCAAGGTATTGCCCCCTAGCTGGCACTGTAACTGTCTTTAGAAGGTCATTCCATCGTTGTATCAAGCCAACTGCTTCAGGATGATGGGAAACATGGTAAGACCAGTGAATTCCATGAGTATGGACCCACTGCCACACTTCATTTGCTGTGAAGTGAGTCACTTGATCCAAGGCAATGCTGTGTGGGATTCCATGATGGTGAATAAGGCATTCTGTAAGTACATGGATGGTAATTTTGGCAGAAGCATTGCATGCATGGAAGGCAAATTCACACCCAGAGTAAAAGTCTATTTCAGTAAGAACAAAACCCTGTCCTTTCCATGATGGAGGCAGTCCAATGTAATCAACCTGCCACCAGGTTGCTGGCTGACTGCCTCAAGAAATGGTCCTATATCAGGAACTCAGTGTTGCTTTCCACTGCTGGCAGACTGGGCACTCAGGAGTTGCTGTAGGCAAGTTGGTCTTGGTAAACGGAAGTCCATGTTGCTGAGCCATGCATAACCTCCATCCCTGCCACCATGGCCACTTTGTTCATGAGCCCATTAAATAATGACAGGAGTGGCTGGGAAAAGAGGGTGACTGATTTCCACAGAATGCATTGTTCTATCCACTTGATTGTTAAAATCCTCCTCTGCTGAAGTCACTCTTTGGTGAGCATTCATATGAGACACAAATATATTCAGTTCTTTGGCCCATTTAGAGCGGTCCATCCCCATACCTCTTCTCCATATCTCCTTGTCTCCGATCATGTTCCTTCTAAATCCTTGACCATTCAGCCAAACCATTGACCACAACCCATGAATGAGTATGCAGTCCCACATCTGGCCATTTCTCCTTCCAAGTAAAGTGAACAGCCAGGTGCACTGCTTTGCACTGCTTGAAGTTATGCCCATTGGGAGGATTTCCCTTCACCACTGTCCTTCAGGGAGGTCCCAGAAAGGGGCTGTAGTGCTGCTGCTGTCCACTTTTGATTGGTGTCTGCATATTGCACAGAACCATGTGTAAACCAGGCATGAGTTTTTTCTTCCTAAGTCAACTGATCATAAGGAATTCCCCATGAAGCCATAGGGGCAGACAGGAAAATAGAAAGTAATGTGACAAGAGTAGAGATCATGGGCATTTGGGCCACTTCCTCATGTGACTCACTTGTGCCTTCAGTTCTTGCTCAGGCCCAGTCTTGTATACACCACTTTCATTTAATGATGGAGTGCTGGTGTGCACATTCAAAATCATGGTTCTGTGGGTCAGATAATACCTAGTTCATAATGGGCAGCTCAGGCCATATGACGACTTGGTGGCCCACGGTTAAGCATTCAGTCTCTACTAAGGCCCAGTAACAAGCCAAAAGCTATTTGTCAAAAGGAAAGCAGTTATCTGCATAGGATGGCAGAGCTTTGCCCCCAAATCCTAAGAGTCTGTGCTAGCTGTGATTCACCAGTAGGGGCCTGTCAAAGGCTCCAAACAGTGTCTCTATCTGCCACAGACACTTAAAGCACCATTGCATCAGAAGGATCATATGGCCCAAGTGGCAGAGCCACTTGCATGGCAGGCTGAACCTATTGCAAATCTTTCTCCTGAACTGAGCCCCACTCAAAACTAGAAGCTTTTCAAGTCACTTGATAAATAGGCCACAGTAGCACACCCAAATGAGGGATATGTTGCCTCCAAAATCCAAAGAGGTTCACTAGGCATTGTGCCTCCTTTTTAGTTGTGGAAGAGGCCAGGTGCAATAACTTATCCTCCACTATAGAAGGAGTATCTCAACATGCCCCACACCACTGGACCGCTAGAAATTTCACTGAAGTAGAAGGCACCTGAATTTTGGTCGGATTAATATTCCACCCTCTAGCATGCAAATGTTTACCAGTAAGTCAAGAGTCACTGACATCTCTTCCTTACTAGGTCCTATCAGCACAATATCGTCAATATAATGGACCAGTGTGACATCTCGTGGAAGAGAAAGGCAATCAAGTTCCCTGAGGACTAAATTATGGCATAGGGATGGAGAGTTGTTATACCTTTGAGGTAGGAAAGCGAAGGTGTATTTTTGGCCTAGCCACCTGAAGGCAAACTGCTTCTGGTGGTCCTTCAAAACAGGTATGGAGAATAAGGTATTAGGCAGATCAATAGCTGTATATCAGGTACTAGGAGATTTATTAATTTGCTCAAGCAATGAAACCGTATCTGGAACAGTAGCTGCAATTGGAGTCACCACCTAGTTAAGTTTTCAAAAATCCACTGTCATTCTCAAGATCCATCTGCTTTTGCACAGGCCAAATAGGCAAGTTGAATGGAGATGGCGCGGGAACAATCACCCCTGCATCCTTCAAGTCCTTGATGGTGGCAGTAATCTCTGCAATCCCTCTAGGAATGTGGTATTACCTTTGCTTTAGTATTTTCCTAGTAGGGGCAGTTCTAATGGCTTCCACTTGGCTTTTCCTACCATAATAGCCCTTACTTTATTTGTCAGGGATCCAATGTGCAGGTTCTGCAAGTTGCTGAGTACATATATTCCAATTATGCATTCTGGAACTGGGGAAATCACTACAGGATGAGTTCAGAGACCTAGTGGATCGACTGTGAGACGGACATGAGCTAAGACTCCATTAATAACCTGACCTCCATATGCCTCCACTCTGACTGGTGGGCCACAGTGACGTTTTGCGTCTCCTGCAATTAGCGTCAATTCAGAGTCAGTATCCAGTACTTCCCAAAAAGTCTGATTACTTCCCTTTCCCCAGTGAACAGTCACTCTTGTAAAAGGCCATATATCCCTTTGGATAAGTCTGGGAGAAAGATTAACATTATAAATTTTTGACAGTTTAGTAGGGCCCTTCCTCAAGGGGATGCAGCCTCCCCTTCATTCAAGGGGTTGTGGATGTGTAAACTGGCTTAAGTCTGGGAATTGATTGAGGGCCCGTGACTCTCTACTTTGGCTAGTCGAATTAGACTGCCATTCACTTGACCTAGCATTCTTCTGCTTGTACAGATTAAGTAAATATTTAGGAGATTTCCTATCTATTTTACTCCTAGGGACACCATAATTAAGTAGTTAATGCCGTAAGTCCATACTAGTCAGACTATTCTGATAACTGCTTTGACTCTGCTGTCCAGTATGATAACCATGCCTACCTTGTCTTTGTTCACTGAGTGAGACCACTTGGCCCCTACTACCACAGGGTCCAATCAACCCTATTGTATTTCGGTGTCTTAATCCAGTTAGGGCAGTTCCCACTGTCAAATCTGACTTACATAAAATAGCAATCACAGCAGTCTTCAAGAATGCTGGGGCTCCCTTCACAAATTTGTTCCTCACCATTGTGATAAAGGATGTGCCCTCTGGGTATTCCATGTGTGGATCTGTGGATCTAACCTGATAAATCTACTCTAATATGCCAATTTCCCTAAGTCTTTGGATATCTTCTTCTAAAGTATAACAGGGAGGTCTGGTACTTCAACTTGACTTAATGCAGGTCACTGCGTAATCCATGCTTCAGCAACCCAACCAAATAAGCTATTAGATCCTTTCCTAACTTCTTGAGCTGAAACACTGAATGAAGAATCTGTGCTTTCTGGGCCCGTATCAGTAAACTCAGACTGATACATCTTTAAGTTCGTTGCACCAATATCCCACACCCTTAATAGCCACATATATTCCCCAGGTTTCTGCTTGTATGTATTAGAAAAGTCAAGCAGTTATTTTGGACTGTAGCATACCTCCTCCTGGGCCACCCTATGTACTTCACCTTTTGAGGCTCACTGGGACTTAATTCTGTGGAACCCTGGTGGTTCAGTGGTTAAGAGCTCATCTACTTACCAAAAGGTCAGCAGTTCCAATCTACCAGCTGCTCCTTGGAAACCATATGGGGTGGTTCTACTCTGTCCTATAGGGTTGCTGTAAGTCAGAATTGACCCAGCAGCAACGGGTTTGGGTTTGTTTTTTGGGAGACTTAAGTCTAGATGTAGGTCTAGAAGCCAAAATGGGTGTTGGGAATATGTTTTGAGAACATTCAACATTGTCTTGTAAGACATCTTCCTCAGGCTATGCCCCAAGCAGTGACTCAGACAAAGGCTCTTCAGACACAGCTGGTTTAACTCATCATATGGCCATGGAGTTGCTAATTGTTTTACTGGAGAGGGTGGTTTAGCAGACAAAGATGAAGTAATTTCTTCAGATGGGAATGAATGGGTTGGTTCTGTTGGTAGGAGTGATTCAATGGAATTTAGGAGCTTAGTGTCCCCAGCTTCCTGTTTATCTGCCTATATATCCCCTTTCCAAGTTTCAGGGTTCCATTTCTTCCCAATCAATGCCCTCACTTTAACCTCGGACACCACTCGAGGTTGGAAATTGAGTTGGCATTGTAATTCAGCCACTCTTACAATAAGACTCTGGGTTTGGTTTTCGGTAATACTCACTCTGTTGCTACAAGAAATAAGGCTTTCTTTAAAGGCAAAAGTGGAAACTTTGAGGTCATTTATGCAGTTCTTGAGCTTTGACTCTGAAGTTATGAGCTCATCTCTTTCTTTCACCACCTTGTCTAGTGAAGGTAGGACCAATCAACCAGATTTCTTATACTTCTCATTATGACAAAAGTGTAGAAAGGTATCAAACATGTGATCACCCAGAGCCTCATCTCTTACCAATACCTGATCTATTGGTGGTGATAGTGTACATATTTCTATTGCCACCTCATGTCATGGTTTAGCAGTGCTTTCTTTACTACTTACTGCAAGCAGGGTCATTAACATTTTTAAGACTAACAAGACTTGAGAACCAATTGTTCCTTACAATTTTGTTTCTCTAGAAATACTGTTGGTGCCAAATGTCTTAGGCTGGGGTCTCTAAAGAAGCAAAACCAGTGCAGAACATAAATAAATATAGAGATTTTTATACAGGAAATGGCTCATGTGGGTGTAGAAGCTGGAGAGTCCCAAATTCGTGAGTCAGGCTGGAGGCTTCTCCTGACTCAGGTAGCTGCAGGTGCTGGTGAATCCAAGATTGGAAGATCAGATAGGTAGCCTCTGGCTCACAGTGTGTGGAGGCTGATGAATCCCAAGATCAGCAGGTAAGACAGCATGTAAGCTGCTAGATCAAATCCCAAGAACCAGAGGTCAGAT
Source organism: Dugong dugon (assembly GCA_030035585.1). NCBI lineage: Eukaryota > Metazoa > Chordata > Mammalia > Sirenia > Dugongidae > Dugong > Dugong dugon. The sequence goes on along the minus strand of CM057463.1, from coordinate 197,599,918 downwards.
GAACAGGAGCCAGCTGCAGGATCCAGAGTGAGCAAAAGTCAGAGAGCTTTACCAGAAAGTCCACCTATATTGAATGCAGGCCATGGCCTGAAGGAAACTCCCTTTCAACCAATTGGCTGCTCACAAAAGATCTCATCATGGAGGTGATCACATTATATCAGACCTCATCATAGAGGTGATTACATCATTAGAAAGTTGCCAAACTACATGATAACTGCCAAACCACTGAGGATCACGGTCCAACCTTAATCATCACAAGAATAAAACTGTTTTTCCTTTGTTACGTATTTGCCCTCAGTTCTGAGTCTTGTTTTGACTTTTTTCTTTTTTTTTCTGGTAGTTGCTGACTCCAGTTCTCAAATCCATTATTTACAGTCTGAAAAACAAGGATGTGAAAGTGGCTTGGAGGAACAGACTAGAACTTCCCCATAGAATTTCCGTGGCTGTAAATCTTTATGGAAGCACATTGCCATATCTTTCTGTCATGGAGCGGCTGGTGTGTTTGAACCACTGACCTTTTTTTAGAAGCCCATTGCCTAACCACTACATCAATGGGGCTCCTTGTGAATACGTTTAAACTAAACTAAACTAAATATATTTTAGTTTAGAGAGATTCCTTGATTCTCAGGCACGTTTTATTTATTCTCACTTTTCTGGACTCAAAATACGCTTATGGTGAGCAGAACCTCACAATCATTGTGTTGACATTGTCTATTCATGGACAGACATCAAAGGCACTAACATCAAACTTGAAGAACAGGTGTTAATACCTGTGAAGAAAACACTGGTGCCAAAGGCAGGATGTTCTTAACTCCAAAAGACCAAATGATTGTGAGTAGGGGCTGAAACAGATAGATTTATCAACTTTAAGGAAGAAGAGGCCCATAAAAGACACTCTGCTAATTATACAGCCAGCTTACAGATCATCACCAATAGACCTCAGTTCTTTCATTGTAACTTTTTGAGAATGTTGTGTCTTCAATACTCCTTCTTGCACAGTAAGTGATTTCTCTGTAAAATACATTTATTAACAAATTTAAAAATTATTTAGATGAGTCATCAGAGTGAAGAATACTTAATAGTAACTAAAACTATTTATTTCATTTATTTTCCTTTCTACACATTTACAAGAGTAATGGAATTTTTTTCCTTAAGAAAGCCTTAAATTTCTCTTTAAATGAGTGTAAACTAAAAATTATACAAGTATTATTTTTCTTTACATTGTATTTTATAGAATTTATTTTTAAATATAAATCAATAATATAACTTAAAATTGACCTTGTCTTAGATTCAACAAACTGGAATACATTATAACTCACTATAGCTTTGCTACCAGATTGTAAATTCTCTGAGAAAGTACAAGCACATCAGTCCACAAATAAATGTCTTTTTTTTTTTGTTCTGTCACTGACTTATGACTGTGTTACAATATTTATCTTGAGTATGATGGATTGTGTGGACCAGTCAACTCCATATACGGCTGATTAAATTGGCATTCCAAAGTAATTGTGTGAGTAACGGTGCCAGGCAAGAAGTTGTCTAACTCCTATTTCATTCAGTAAACTTTCTAATGTGGTTTCAAAGTTGTTAAGAGAGCAATACGCTCAAAGCAGTATCTGAAGTTCATCACTACAATGGAACTAAAATGTTTATATAGGCTAGGGTTAAGAAAAATTATAAGAAGTCTTCCATAAATGCTTTAATACACAATAGTAAATCTATTTTCCTTTAGGTTAAGGATGGAGCCCTAGTGGCACAGTGGTTAAGACTTTGGCTGTTAACGAAAAGGTCAGCAGTTCAAATCCACCAGCCACTCTGTGGAAACCCTATGGGACAGTTCTACTCAATCTTATAGGGTCACTATGAGTTGGAATTGACTTGACGGCAACGGGTTTGGTTCTTGGTTTTTTCAGTTAAGGATAATCCTTGAACGATATTTTTTCCTCTGAAAACAGTCAAGTACAATAATGTATATAACCTCAGCACATTTTAATTAGCATTAAGAAAACAATTTTGATTAACATTACTTTCCAACCATGCATTTTAAAGACCCTTTTCCATTTAGGCAAGGATATTTGTGACTATGGGACTGAACTCCAGCACATCTCAAGAAAATAAACCAACTGATGCATTAACCATAAGGTGTTGTTGCTGTTGTTAGGTGCCATCGAATTAGTTATGACTCATAGCAACCCTATGCACAAGAGAACTAAACACTGCCCTGTCCTGTGTTGTCCTCACAATCGTTATGCTTAAGCCCTTCCTTGTAGCCACCGTGTCAATCCATCTCATTGAGGGTCTTCCTTTTTTGATGACCCTCTATTTTACCAAGCATGATGTCCTTCTCCAGGGACTGGTCCCTCCTGATAACATGTTCAAAGTACATAAGACAAAGTCTCACCATCCTCTCTTCTAAGGAGCATTCTGGTTTTACTTCTTTCAAGACAGATTTGTTTGTTCTTCTGGTAGTCCGTGGTATAGTCAATATTCTTTGCCAACATCATAATTCAAAGGCATTATTTCTTCTGTGGTCTTCCTTATTCATTGTCCAGCTTTTGCATGTATATAAGGCAATTGAAAATGCCATGGCTTGGGCCAGGTGCACCCTAGTCCTCAAAGTGACATCTTTGCTTTTTAACACTTTAAAGAGTTTTTTGCAGCAGATGTGCCCAGTGCAATACGTCTTTTGATTTCTGACTGCTGCTTTCTTTGAGGTTGATTGCTGATTCAAGTAAAGTGAAATCGTTGACAACTTCAATATTTTCTTCGTTTATTATGATGTTGCTTATTGATCCAGTTGTGAGGACTTTTGTTTTCATTATATTGAGATGTAATCCATACTGAAGGCTATAGTCTCTAATTTTCATCAGTAAGTGCTTCAAGTCCTCCTTGCTTTCAGCAAGCAAAGATGTGTAATTTACGTATTGAAGGTTGTTAATGAGTCTTTCTCCAAACTTGATGCCACATTCTTCTTCATATAACCCTGCTTCTCAGATTGTTTGCTCTGTATGCAGGTTTAATAAATACAATGAATGAATACAACCCTGGTGCACACTTTGCCTGGTTTTAAATCACGCAGTATCCCCTTGTTCTGTTCAAACAGCTACCTCTTGGCCTCTGTACAGGTTCTGTAAGAGCAAATTTAAATGTCCTGTAATTTTCATTCTTTGAAATGTAATCCATAATTTGTTATGATCCACATAACCAAATGCCTTTGCATAGGCAATAAAACACAGGTAAACGTTGTTCTGGTATTCTCTGTTTTCAGCCAAGATCCATCTGAAATTAGCAGTGATATCCCTCATTTCACTTTCTCTTCTCAATCCAAATTGAATTTCTAGTAGTTCCTTTCATTGCACTGCTATAAACGTTTTTGAACTATTTTCAGCAAAATTTTAGTTGCCTGTATTATTAGTGATATTGTTTGATAATTTCCACTTTCCATTGGATCACCTTTCTTTAGAACAGGCACAAATATGGATCTCTTCCAGTCAGTTGACTAGGTAGCTGTCTTCCAATTTTCTTGGCATAGATGAGTGAACACTTCCAGCGCTGCATCCATTTGTTGAAACATCTCAACTGGTATTCTGTCAATTCCACAAGCTTTGTTTTTCACCAATGCCTTTAAGTGCAGGTTAGACTTTTTCCTTCAATACCATTGATTTTTGGTCATATTTTACCTCCTGAAATGGTTGAATGTCGACCAATTCTTTTTGGTACAGTGACCCTGTGTATTCTTTCTGTCTTCTTTTGATGCTTCCTGAGTTGTTCAATATTTTACCCATAGAATCCTTCAATATCACAGCTTGAGCCTTGAATTTTTTCTTAGTAAAGTGTATGTATGGTACAATAAGGAGAAATGATTTATTGTAGGATCAGATTAATGCACTTAGCAGAAACCATCTGATGATCTTTCAATGTATTTCTACACCAGTTGATATATCTAAACATTAGATCCTTGTATAAAAGGTTAGTATTTGTAAGTGAAATATATAAAAAATAGTGAAGAGTATTCATGTGATGTATATAAATAACCCTCAGGGTAATGTAATTTTTATAATAAAACCCAAGAAGCATGCCTTCTAAAGGCAGATATTAGTTTGATGACACTTTTTAGGTTTTCCACATATGATAAATATTCAAATATATGTATGCATATTTACAAGTAAGGTTGTAGAGAAACATTAGATTAACATTTACTTATAAAAATGACTGTTCTTGATAACAGATTTTGTATCAAACAAATGGGGTATTTCATGTAGTGAAATGATTAACTTGATATTTGAGATTAACGGATTTTATGTCTCTTGTATATATCCTAGCTTCCTCCTTGACTACTTTGTTGAAACTCTTATCTCTCGACAATGAGCATCATAAAAATAAAAAAAAAAAAACTTTGCCATTGATTGGTCCTATGGGGTTGATCTCTTGTCTGTGTTTCTCCAGATCTCCAAACTGCAATTACTTTCTTTGTCTCTTTTGTCCCAGCTCGGTCTCTCCTGGGTGTCCTTGAAGCTATTTAGGATAGATATTTCAGTTTCTGAAATGTAATCTTTAAGCCTTGAATTTTATCTCTTCCTTAGAGAAACTTTGTGGCGATGTTTCTCTCAGTGAGGGTGAATTAAGTTCTTTCAGTTCCTGTTGCTATAAGAGAATGTTACTTCTATTACATTGCATGATAGCAAACACTCATGGATGAAGACAATCAATGAAGATTGGAGAGTTCTAGTCACATATGAAAGTGAAAAAGCTGTAATAAGGAAACAGACTAATATTATCTTTTATATCGCAGCTTTTCAGAGATTAATACACAATCATCATGTAAGTATCATCTATTGGCACTCTTTGAGGGATAATATACTTCTCTATAGAAGAAAAAAGTGGGCTTTTTTCTAAAATATTATTAAATTAATTGACCAGGTATGATCTTTAGATATACAGGTACTGAATTCCAAACCTAGGTTTATTTTAGGTTTGGATAATCTCTAAATATTGATATATTATTGAAAATTCTGATTATTTTGTCTAAGATGCATTTAAGATAAGGCAACCTCAGAGTGGAAAGAAATGACAGTTGGAGGCATAAAGGAACACATGCACACACAAGAATAGATGAGTAGAATTCGAATTGTGTTATTGAAAGAGTCACTTTGTCAAATTACACTCAGTTCTCTGACATATTAATAGAATAATTGAAACCCTTTTTCCTCTGAAAGACTACAATTCTAAACAGCTCTAAATTTTTTTGTCAGTAAAGTTAGTCTAAATCAAAATATATTTTCTTATTTCTTAAAGGATCTTCTGATTTTTTGTAATCTTGCATATATATGCTTAAAACACTTCTCCAAATAGTTATAAATAAATTCTAATAATATTTTGCGTTTATCTTGACCAAATTAACAGTTATATGAGCATTTTAAATTAATGTTACATTTTCACAATGTATTCTAATGAGAGTAGCTATTTTTTGTTTAAATTGTTCTGCATATCTGAAAGAGAGATAGTTCTTGAGTTCTCTCCAATCTTGATATCAACAATCATTAGAGGCAATGTTTGTCAAAAGTGTTATACAGCAGACAGATTGGGGCTCCTTTCTGAGGCATATGTCCCTCTCCTGAACAAAATACTTTTTGTCAATTCTCTCATTTATAAAATCTTCTCTAATAAAAAGAAAATATATACTAAATTTATTCACAGTTATCAACATGTATTGACATTGAGAAAAAATGTGCATTTTAAAGTATTATCTCAATTAGAAGATTGTGCTTTATCCACAACATAAAATAGACTATGCTAAGGATTTTAGCATGGAATTACTTTGGAGTTTAGTGAATTGAAATGTGATGACTGAGATACCGTATTTTTATGTAGAGTTGCTATAGCAATTCACCCCACCACCAAGATAAGTAGTGCCCCAACGCCAAAATGTGTCACCAGCATTTCATTCCGAGGACTGTCTATGGCAAGGAGTGCCAGACCCCTGTGGATTAAACACACTGGGAGCATCTGACGTGAGAACAAGCTAGAACACACTTCCTTTTGGCAAATGCTACAACATTAATCCACTGTTTATCAAGCCTTTAGATCAGTTACAGAGTTTTCTAGGGTAAGCAATAATTGATACTGTGACATGTGATATGTTTGAAATATATGAAACCATTCTGAGTTGGGGAAAAAAGAGACTAACTCTCTGAACATAAAGGCAGAAGTGCAGGCATGAGACATGAACAAAAGTTAGGAACTGAGGCTTTAAATAATGAATACTGGACAGGGTCAAGGTTAAGACCATAGTAAGAGCACGTGTACATTTGTATTTAGTCCTGGACTTTTGAGTTAGGATTTTTGTCATTCCTCTGGTTTAAGACACAAAATTTCCTTTAGATCAGGATACTGGTAAAACTATAGGTGGTTGGTAAAATTATAGCTGCACAATGTTGTACAGACCCTGGCTGGGAAGAAAAATCATAAAAAATTATGATATAAATAAAATGTAATCCATGGTTAATGTTTGTTTTAAAAACTCACACATATTAACATTATGGGTAATGTGACTCTAAATTGGGAAAACGCTCTCTTGTTTTGTCCCCTCACTCACCAACGATTACATGTACATGCTGCGCAAAAACACAAACTTTTTCTCTAGCGAGAATGGCAGTAACTATTGAGAATCGTAGATTAGCACCATAAAATGACTGGATCGTATTATTTTATTATTTAACATGCATGAGGCTTTCCTACTACTTGCCAAAAACTCTGCATGTTGCACACTTTGGGGAGAATAGCCAGGCCACTGTCAAAATAACCACATTCCAGTCCCATCTTTGACATTTATTGACATTGGCGATAATGTTGGGGTGAAACAATTAGCCTGTCTCTGCCTTATTTTCCTGAGCTCTTAAACTGGAGGTATCACAGCACTGATTGCCTCCTTGACCGTACAGATAAAAATCATTAGTATGCACTATCCTCAACAAAATCAACATCACCATTTGCCAACATCTTCTCATTAAAAGAATAAGTGAGAGACTTATAAGATCTTAATATATATTAACTAACTAAGTCATCAGAATGCTCCTCAGACAGAATTATGAAACTTAGGTACAGAGAGGTTAAGTAGCTTGTCATGTAACTATAGCCAATAAGTTAAAATGAGCATACACACACTCAGAAATTCTGGATTCAGAAGCCTTGCCTTTAACCACTACATTTATCTTTGCCTCATGTACAGTAAATACTAAATAAATGTTAACAATTTATTTAATTTCATTTACTCATCCAGTAGCTATAGACATACAATGAATCTCTAACTATGACAAATACTTTGTACACATTTTGTCTCTTCCTCTTGATATGGTCTAGTGGACATACTTACACCACGGTAACTGGCAAGCACTACTATCAGCACCCCCTCCCTTTGGAGCTATTGTTAAACATGCATCAGCACATAACTGTAATATAAATCAATGCATTTCTGCCACTTGGAATATGAAACGCTAATACTCCTCCTTATAAGTAAATCTTCAGCAGTCTTACTTCTATGTGTTTGATTACATACACAGATTGCACTTGGTGAAGATGCCAAGATGGAGATGATCAATCATACAGCAGTCACTGAGTTTCTTCTTCTGGGATTCTCCACTGACCCAGGGATGCAAAACCTACATGGTACCCTGTTTCTAATGGTTTACTTGGCAGCCCTGACAGGAAATGGGCTCATCATCTTCCTAATTACTTGTGATCCTCGGTTTCACACTCCCATGTATTTCTTCTTGAAGAACTTGTCATTCATAGATTTCGGCTACATTTCTGTCACTGTTCCTAAGTTTGTTCTAAACTCTCTGATGCACAGGAGCTCAATATCCTTCCTTGGGTGTGTTTTGCAGGTGTTTTTTTTTTTTTTTTTTTTTCCGTAGTTTTTGCCTGTGCTGAATTAGCCATTCTCACAGTGATGTCCTACAACCGCTGTGTGGCCATCTGCCGTCCACTGCACTATGAGGTCATCATGAGCACGGGCCTGTGGACAAATGGTGGTGGCTTCATACATCAGTGGGGTGGTCTTTGGAGCAATGCACACTGCAGCGACATTCTCCATAACTTTTAGTTCTAATAGAATCCATCAGTTTTTCTGTGATATTCCACAAATTATTTTGATTGCAGATTCCCAATTGAACATAGGAGAACTTGGAATCACTGCACTTATTTTCAGTGCCTCACTAGTTTGTTTTGTGTTTATTGTTTATTCCTATGTTCACATTTTCTCCATAATCCAAAAGGCCTCCTCTGAGGGTAGGAACAAAGCCCTTTCTACTTGCATCCCTCTTCTGGTTGTTGTAACCTTGTTTATTCTAACTGCTTCCTTGGACTACCTGAAGCCACCGTCTAATGTGACGTCAGTTCTTGATCTCATTTTGTCTGTGTTTTACGCTGTGCTATCACCAACATTAAACCCCATCATATACAGTCTTAGAAACAAGAAAATGAATGCAGCTCTGGGGAAAGTGTTGGGCATGGAAGTATTTAAATCAAATTAACCACATTTGGAAGGGTTAAAGAGAGGTCATTTTTCTTCAGTTCCAAAACACATTTATTTTCAAATTTTTATATTTATAATATGTAGATTTGTCTTAAACGGATGTAATCTTTAGGTGAATTTCGTAAGTCGCATAGTTATCATTACAGAATGGCTTTTAGAGGCATAGAAAAAATAAAACCAGAGATATCATTGGTTACCTCTCTCACCTCTGCTAACCACATGATTCTGAGTAGGATTGGATAATCTGGTGAACAAAACATATTTAGAAATATTAAGACATACAGTTCAAAAAGGCTGGCTTTCCTAATTGAAAAGTTTGCTTGAGAGGTTAGTGAAAATATTTTTTAATATAAATTATTTTAGAAAAAGTTGTACTATCAATTATCTTGATTTAAAAAAAAAACACAATTAATTGGTTTAACTTGGGCATCCACAATCCATAGAGATTCTGCACAAATCACACTAAGATTAACTTAGAAGTAAATTCATAAATTTAACTGCTTATATTTCCTAGATGATGAGTAACCTTATTGCATGGCAGACAAAGGCACCTTAAGAGAATGTATGGTGTGAAATCCTCACCCTTGATATTCATACTCCCTACAGTTGCTCCCAGAGCAAAAGTCCCCCTTGTAACTTTATGATGCATAAATTAAGTTTTCCCTTCACTTCTTAGGATAATGCTATATAAGTAGACATTGCAGGGTGTGTGGGGGTGAAGGGTTTCTGTCTTGTGTTCTTCCTGACATCAGCTTACTGGCCTAACTGTACCCCTCTACAGAATGACTGTAGAATCTGTGCCATTCCACTGATACCATATGATATTATCAAAGCATTTTCTTAAAAGAACCCTGTGTTCTTCTAAGTGTTTGGTTGTGTTCAAGAAACTTCTTAGCTTTTTGTTTAGTCCAGTTTTCAAACCAAGCACTTCAACGGACAGAGTAGCAGGGGCTGGGGTCTGGGGACCATGGATTCTGAGGGCATCTAGGTCAGTTGGCATAACAAACTTTATTAAGAAAATGTTCTGCACCTTCCTTTGGTGAGTGGCCTCTGGGGTCTTAAAAGCTTGTGTGCAGCCATCTAACATGCATCAACTGTTCCCAACCCACCTGGAATAAAGGAGAATGAAGAACACCAAAGACACAATGAAAATATTAGCCCAAGAGTTAAAAGGGCCACATGAACCAGAGACTCCATCAGCCTGAGACCAGAAGAACTAGATGGTACCCAGGTACCCCTAATGACTGCCCTGACAGGGAACACAGCAGACAGTCCCTGATGGAGCAGTAGAAAAGTGTGGATCAGAATTCAAATTCATGTAAAAAGACTAGACTTAATGGTATGACTGAGACTGGAGGAACCCTCGAAACCATGGCCCCTGGATGCTGTTAACCTAGAACTAAAACCATTCCTGAAGCACGTTCTTCAGATGAAGATTAGAGTGTACTATACAACATAAAATAATACTTGTGGAGAGTTCTGGAAAAATGACTCTAGGCAGAAGGACCATGCCGTCCCTCCATAGCAAAGATCCAAAAAACTAAGCCGAACAGAGAATACAACAATCCTGAAACCCTAAAACATCAAATGAAAAGATAAAGAACTCAGCAAAGCACCAAATGGAGTGAGAAAACTGACAGAGAACGGGCGAGGAGAGATTCATGCAGAGATCCCCTACCAGCTAACGCAGTGCAGATCTGCCATCTTGGACTTCTATCGGAGACCAGGAAACAGGGGGTACGAGAAAGCAGCCTCATGGAGCTTCCAGCGGGAGACAAAACAACCAGTAACTGGCGATATACGCTTTCCCACCGCCCACCCTTCTTCACCCCGACTCAGCCTCCTCTGCTTCCCGCAGCCACAGTCTTTTAACCAGGGAACAGCAGCTGCTGAGATTCCACACACCCGAACAGGCGGCTCTCTGAGTGCGATTTGTTGGCTGCTGGTGTAGCTTTTTTTCCTCTTCTTTTTATTTCTTCCTTGCCTCTCCCCACGGCCCCCCCCCCCCCCGCCACCTTTCGCTTGAGTACCTCACTCCATGCGCCATCTTTGCTTCTTCCGGAGGGGCTACAGAGCTCCGGTAATTTGTGATATATGCTTTCCCACTCTCTACCCTTCTTCACCCACACTTGGCCCCCTCCGCTTCCCACGGACACAGTCTCTTGTCCAGAAACACCAGCCCACACTAGCTGGCTCTCTGAGTGCCATTTGTTGGCTGCTAGTGTTGCTTTTTTTTTTTTTCCTGCTTCTTTTGATTTCTTACTTGCCTATCGCCACCTCCCTCTCCCTTCGCTCAAGTACTTGGCTCCGTGCACCATCTTTGCTTCTTTCTGAGGGGCTGCAGAGCTCCGTTTGAGTGTGGCGCTGCTTCCTGGTTTGGGCTGCCATGCTGGTGGGATCCCGGGGCTTTTGTTTGTTGGTTTGTTTTGAATTGTTTGTTTGTTTCCTTTTCCTTTTCTTGAGTTGGGAGCCCTTTCTGGCCAGGCTGAGCTGTGTGGCAGGGAGACTCCCCTTTGGCTTCCACAGGCGTGCAGAGGGATCCCTGAGTGCATTTCTTTTTATGTTGGTTTTTTTTTTTTTTTTTTTTTAATGTTTCTTTGGGGGCCTTTCTTGTTTTTTGTTTTTTGTTTTTAATTTGTTTTGTTTCTTTTTCCTCTTTTTCCCTTTTTGTCTTTCTTCATGGCTCAGTTTCTCCTCTCTATATCTTCCTTCTCTTTATATTCCCTGAATACCTGGCGCTGTATACCTCTACACCTTCTAGTCAGGCTGTACTGCAACAACTGAGAGCAACTTCCCCAGACCTGATAGCTGCACCAGTGGGATCCCTGGGAAATTTTCGGTTCTTTAACCTTTCTGATTCTTATTTCTTCATTGTTTTCTTTTCTTCCTCCTCCCCTTTCTGTATTTCTCCATTTCCTAGTCTCTCATCTCTCCACTCCAATGGCAAGCTCCCCTAGCATTCTTTTATGTTTGTATGTTTTTGGCTCCTGTTCCACTCTCCTCTCTCCCATATCCATCTTAGCTCCACACATAACAATCTCCCCACTGCATCCTGCCTACCTCCACCGGGCACTTGACATCACACCACCAAGCAGCACAGGCACGGCCTACTGGAACCAACCCTGCACTGATTACCAACCCGCTCTGGTGGCTGTAGTAAGTGCCACAAACAACCCAACCCAGTAACTCCTCTTCAGATAGACCTGCCCTTCCGTACCATATCTGAGTGACTGACCCAGCCAGTTGAAGGAGGCGAAAAGTATTGTGCCCACAGATGAGCAAACAACAAAGAACACACGGTCGGCCTGCTCAGACATAGATAAATTATTTTAAAGAAAAAAGGGACAAAACAAACAAATCTACAATCAATAAACGAGAGAAATAACTACTGAATGCCCCGAAGACAGCAGACAATAACAAAACACTTACAAAACCAGGACGGGATGTTTCCAGTAGGAGTCCAAAATAAAACACCAGATGAAAATCCTCTGGAATAAAATGCACTAGAACTACCTGATAGGGAATTCAAATCTCTATTGCTCAGAATTCTCCAAGAACTGAGGCAAAAAGCTGACAAACATGAGAAAAAAATAGACAAATTCATGGAAAATACAGACAAAAAATTGGAAGAATTCAGGAAGATGATGCAGGAACAAAAAAATGCCAAAATAAATTCACAACTAGAAATTATAGAAAAATACCAATTAGAAATCCAAAAGATAAACGACAAGATTTCAGAAATGGATGATGTCATAGAAGGGCTGAGAAGCAGATTTGAAAATGTGGAAGACAGGATCAGTGGAACTGAAGACACACACTTGGATACAACTCTGTTTCAGGAAAACACAGAAAAAAGAACAAAGAGAAATGAAGAGACCCTGAGAGTTATGTGGGACACAATTATAAGCAAAAATTTAGAAGTGATTGGCATTCCAGAACAGGGGGAGAAAACAGAAAACACAGAGAGGATCATTGAGGAATCGCTGACAGAAAACTTCCCCAATATCATGAAAGATGAAAAGCTGGCCATCCAAGAAGCTCAACGAACCCCATATAGAAGAGACACCAAAAGAAAATCACCAAGGCATATCATATTCACACTCGCCAAAACCAAAGACAGACAAAGAATCCTGAGAGCAGCTCATGAAAAACAATAAGTCACATAAAGAGGAGAAACAATAAGACTAAGTTCAGATTATTCGGCAGAAACCATACAGGCAAGAAGGCAATGGGATGACATATATAAAACGTTGAAAGAAAAAAATTGCCAGCCAAGAATAATACATCCTGCAAAACTCTCATTCAAATTTGATGGTGAAATTAGGTCATTTCCAGATAAACAGAAATTAAAGGAATATGTAAAAGTCAAATCAAACTTACAAGAATTCTTAAAGGGAGATCTTCTATCTGAGGACAAACAACTTCAGCTCATAGGCAGAATCTAGGACGTAGGATCATACCAGCCAGATACCAATCTAGGAAATGAACTCTCAAGGACTATTCAAAACCAAAAGAAATAAAACAGGGAATCAGAGCAGTTAATCAGTGAATTACAACAACATCAAAACAATAACAGAGGGAATAAACGGCATAGGTATAGAAACTTCTAATGGAGAGGAAGGCAAGGTGATACCAAGTAATTGTAGACTGCTTCAAACTTAGAAAGATAAGGGTAAAATTTATGCTAACCACAAAGAAAGTTAACAAACATAGTCATAAAATAAAAGAGGAAAAACATAAAGTCTCAGCAAAAACAAAACCTACAAAAACAAAAGAAATGAAAAAAAAATCCACAGACAAAAGTAACTCAGCACAAGAGAGTGAGAAGAACAAAGAAAACTTCAGCACCACAAAAAAAAAGCACTACAAAATGACAAGAAACCCACATCTATCAATAATTACACTGAATGTAAATGGACTCAATGCACCAATAAAGAGACGGAGAGTGACAGAATGAATAAGAAAACAGGATCCATCAATATGCTGTCTGCAGGAGACAAACCCTAGAAACAAAGAAGTGAATTTATTCAAAGGTTGGAAAAAAATATATCAATCTAACAACTAACAAAAAACAGCAGGAGTGGCAATTCTAATCTCAGATAAAATAGACTTTAAAATGAAATCTACCATAAAAGACAAAGAAGGACACTATATAATGAATAAGGGGACGATAGATCATGAAGACATAACCATAATAAACATCTACGCACCCAATGACAGGGTTCCAAAAAACTCTAACAACACTGAAAAGATAAATTGACAGTTCCACAATAATAGTAGGAGATTCAACACACCACTCTCAGTAAAGGACAGAACAACTAAGAAGAAACTCAGCAAAGATACAGAAGACCTAAAGGGCACAATCAGCCAACTTGACCTCACAGAAATATATAGAACAATCCATGGAACCACTGCAAAGTGCACATTCTTTTCCAATGCACATGGAACGTTCTCCAGAATAGACCACATCTTAGGCGACAGAGCAATCCTCAACAAGATCAAAAACGATGAGATAATTCAAAGTAACTTCTCTGACCACAATGCCATCAAAGTAGAAATTAACAATAGAAAGAGCAAGGAAAAAAAATCAACTACATGGAAACTGAATAATACCCTGCTTACACATCACTGGGTAGTAGAAGAAATCAGAGATGGAATCAAAAAATTCCTAGAATCAAATGAGAATGAAAACACATCATACAAAAACCTTTGGGACACAGCAAAGGCAGTCCTCAGAGGACAATTTGTAGCAACAGATGCACATATCACAAAAGAAGAATGGGACAAACTCAACACATTGACTACAGAACTCAAATAGAAAGAGAACAGCAAAAAAAAGCCCACAACCACCAGAAGAAAGGAAATAGTAAACATCAGAGCAGAAATAAATGAAATAGAGAGTAGAAAAACAATAGAAAGAATTAACAAAACCAAAAGTTGGTTCTTTGAAAGAATCGACAAAATCGACAAACCACTGACCAGACTGACAAAAGAAGAACAGGAGAGGACACAAATAACCCAAATAAGAAATGAAATGGGGGACATTACAACAGACCCAACTGAAATAAAAAGGATCATAACAGAATATTATGAAAAAATAAACTCCAACAAATTTGAAAACCTAGAGGAAATGGATAAATTTCTAGAAAAACACACCTACCCAAACTGCAACAAAGTGATGTTGAAAATATGAACAGACCCATAACAAGAGAAGAGATTGAAAAGGTAATAAAAAAACTCCCAACCAAAAAAAGCCCTGGCCCAGATGGCTTCACTGGAGAATTCTACAAAACATTTACAGAAGAGCTTGTACCAGTACTACTCAAGCTATTTCAGAGCATAGAAGAGGAAGGAAGACTTCCAAATTCATTCTATGAAGCCAGCATAACACTGATACCAAAACCAGGCAAAGATGTCACAAAAAAACAAAATTACAGACCAAAATCTCTCATGAATATAGATGCAAAAATTCTCAACAAAATTCTAGCCAACAGAATTCAGCATCATATCAAAAAAATAATACAACATGACCAAGTAGGATTCATACCAGGTATGCAAGGATGGTTCAACATTAGAAAATCAATCAATGTAATCCACCACATAAATAAAAGGAAAGAAAAGAATCACATGATCATCTCAATCGACACAGAAAGGCATTTGACAAAGTCCAACACCCATTCCTGATAAAAATTCTCAATAAAATAGGTATAGAAGGGAAATTTCTCAACATAATAAATGGCATCTATGAAAAACCAACGGTCAACATCATTCTTAATGGAGAGAGGCTGAAAACATTCCCCTTGAAAACAGGAACAAGACAAGGATACCCTTTATCACCACTCCGATCTAACATAGTGCTGGAAGTTCTAGCTGGAGCAATAAGGCAAGAAAAAGAAATAAAGGGCATCCAAATTGGTAATCAAGAAGTTAAACTGTCCCTGTTTGCAGATGATATGATACTATACATAGAAAACTCTAAAGACTCCACGAGAAATCTACTGGAACTAATAGAAAGATGCAGCAGAGTAGTAGGATACAAGATAAACATTCAAAAATCAGTTGGATTCCTATACACCAGTAAGGACAATGATGAAAAGGAAAACAATACCATTTTTAATAGCTCCTAAAAAGATAAAATACTTAGGGATAAATCTGACCAGGGATGTAAAAGACCTACACAAAGAAAACTACAAAACACTACTGCATGAAACCCAAAGGGATCTACATAAATGGAAAAACATAGCATGCGCATGGATAGGCAGACACAACATTGTGAAAATGACAATTCTACCCAAAGCAATTTACAAACACAATGCAATCCTGATCCAAATACCGACAACATTCTTCAAAGAGATGGAAAAACTAATCATTAACTTTATATAGAAAGAGAAGAAGCCCGGAATAAGTAAAGTACTACTGATGAAGAAGAATAAAGTTGGAGGACTCACACTACTTGACTTCAGAACCTACTATACAGCTACAGTAGTCAAAACAGCCTGATACTGGTACAACGACAGATACATTGACCAATGGAACAGAATTGAAAACCCAGATGGAAATCCATCCACCTACGGTCACCTGATCTTCGACAAGGGCCCAAAGTCCATCAAATGGGAAAAATACAGTCTTTTAACAAATGGTGCTGGCAAAACTGGATATCCATCTGCAAAAAAATGAAACAGGACCCATACCTCACAGCGTATATAAAAACTACTTCAAAATGGATCAAAGACCTGAATATAAAGCCTAAAACTATAAAGTTCATAGAAGAAAAAATAGGACCAACACGTCAGGCCTTAATACATGGCATTAACAGGATACAAACCATAACCATCAACACACAAAGCCCAATAGATAAGCTAGATAACCTGGATCTTCTAAAAATCAAACACCTATGCTCTTCAAAAGACTTCACCAAAAGAGTCAAAAGAGAACCTACAGACTGGGAAAAAATTTTTGGACAGTACAAGTCAGACAAAGGTCTCATCTCCATAATCTACAAGAAAATCAAACATCTCTACAACAAAAAGACAAATAATCCTATTAAAACATGGGCAAAGGAAATGAACAGACACTTCACCAAAGAAGATATTCAAATGGCCAACAGACACACGAGGAAATGCTCGCGATCACTAGCCATTAGAGAAATGCAAACTCAAACCACAATGAGATACCATCTCACCCCAGCATTACTGGCATGAATCAAAAACACTGGAAATAACAAATGTTGGAGGGGCTGCGGGGAGATGGGAACTCTTATGCACTGCTGGTGGGAATGCAAAATGATACAACCATTTTGGAAAATGATATGGCGCTTCCTCAGAAAGCTAGAAATAGACATACCATTCGATCCAGCAATCCCACTTCTAGGAATGTATCCTAGAGAAATAAGAGTTTTCACTCGAATAGACATATGTACACCTATGTTCATGGCAGCATTGTTCACAATAGCAAAACGATGGAAACAACCTAGATGCCCATCAACAGATGAATGGCTACACAAACTATGGTACATACACACAATGGAGTACTATGCAACGAGAAAGAACAACAGTGAATCTGTGAAGCATCTCATAACATGGATGAAACTGGAGGACATTATGTTGAGTGAAATAAGTCAATCACAAAAGGACAAATATTGTATGAGACCTTTATTGTAAAAACCCATGAAAAAGTTCACACACAAAATGTAACAATCTTTGTTGGTTACCAGGGATGGGGGGGGAATACTAAATAGATAATAGATAAGTGGTATCTTGGGTGAAGGGCGAGATAGTACACAATACAGGAGAAACTAGCACAACTTGTACAAGGAAAGGTCATGGAAGCCCCATAGACACATCCAAACTCCCTGAGGGACTGAATTGCTGGGCAGAGAGCTGGGGGGACCATGGTCTGGGGGAACATCTAGCTCAGTTGGCATGACAGAGCTTATAAAGACAATGTTCTACATTCTACCTTGGTGAGTAGTGTCTGGGGTCTTAAAAGGCTGTGAGCGGCCATCTAAGATACTCCACTGGTCTCATCCCTTCAGGAGCAAGGGAGAATGAAAAGAACAGGATACAAGGAAAAGATTAGTCTGAAGGACTAATTGTCCACAGCTACCAAGGCCTCCACCAGACTGAGTCCAGTACAGCTAGATAGTGCCCAGCTACCACCACTGACTGCTCTGACCAGGATCACAACAGAGGGTTCTGGACAGAGCTGGAGAAGGATGTAGGGTATAATTCTAACTCACAAAAAAAATACCAGATTTACTGGCCTAAAGGAGACTGGAGAAACCCCGAGAGTATGGCCCCCAGACACCCTTTTAGCTCAGTGGTGAAGTTATCGCCGAGGTTCACTGTTCAGCCTGGGAGTGGACAGCCCTGTAAAACCAAATGAGACTAACGAGGTACAGGAGTCCAGTGACAAGGGCCAGAAAGCAGGAGGGACAAGGAATCTGGTGATAGGGAACCCAAGGCTGAGTAAGGATATTGTTGATGTGTTGTGAGATTGTTATCCATTGTCATAGGACAACATGTGTAGTAACTGTTAAATGAGAAACTATTTTGTTCTGTAAGCCTTCATCTTAAGTGAGAATAACAGCACAATTGGAAGAGCGTAGTCAATGTCACTGAACTGTGCATGTAGAAATTTTTGAAATGGTGTATCTTTGGCTATGTGTATTTTCACCAAAAAAAAAAAAAAAAGAGGTTGAGAAGTTAGAGGGTTAATATGTTGTGGGGTTGTTAACCAATGTCATAAAGTAACATGTATACTTCTGTTTCATGAGAAACTATTTGTTCTGTAAGCCTTCACCTGAAGTACAATAAAAAAAAAATTTTTTTTAAATCATTTGGATTGCTCTACACAAAAAGAACTTTAAAGAGGAAATCACCAAATCAATACCATTTACAATAGCCCCCAGGACGATAAAATACTTAGCAATAAACCTAACCAGAGATGTAAAAGACGCATACAATGAAAAGTACAAGACACTACTGCAAGAAACCAAAAGAGACCTGCATGAGTGGAAAAACATACCTTGCTCATGGACAGGAAGACTCAACATTGGAAAATGTCAATTCTACCCAAAGCGATCTACAGATACAATGCAGTCCAGATCCAAATTCCAGTAGCATTTTTTAATGAGATGCCGAAACAAATCACCAACTTCATATGGAAAGAGAAGAGGCACTGCATAAATAAAGCATTACTCAAGAAGAAGAACAAAGTGGGAGGACTCACACTACCTGATTTTAGGAACTATTATACCGCCATGATAGTCAAAACAGCTTGGTACTGGTACAACAACAGATACATAGACCAATAGAACAGAATTGTGAATCCAGACATAAATTCATCCACCTATGAGCAGCTGATATTTGACAAAGGCCCAAAGTCCATTAACTGAGGAAAAAACAGTCTCTTTAACAAATCGTGCTGGCATCTCTGGCTATCCATCTGCAAAAAACTAAAACAAGACCCATACCTCACATCATGCACGAAAACGAACTCAAAATGGATCAAAGATCTAAATATAAAATCAAAAACGATAAAGATCATGGAAGAAAAAATACGGACAATGCTAGGAGCCCTAATACATGGCATAAACAGAATATGAACCGGAAGTACAATGCACAAGCACCAGAAAAGAGACTAGATAACTGGGAGCTCCTAAAAATGAAACACTTATGCTCATCAAAAGACTTCACCAAAAGAGTCAAAAGAGAACCTACAGACTGGGAAAAAATTTTTGGACAGTACAAGTCAGACAAAGGTCTCATCTCCATAATCTACAAGAAAATCCAACACCTCTACAACAAAAAGACAAACAATCCTATCAAAAAATGGGCAAAGGAAATGAACAGACACTTCACCAAAGAAGATATTCAAATGGCCAACAGACACACGAGGAAATGCTCGCGATCACTAGCCATTAGAGAAATGCAAATTCAAACCACAATGAGATACCGTCTCACCCCGGCATTACTGGCATGAATCAAAAATAGTGGAAATAACAAATGTTGGAGGGGCTGCGGGGAGATGGGAACTCTTATACACTGCTGGTGGGAATGCAAAATGATACAACCATTTTGGAAAATGGTATGGTGCTTCCTCAGAAAGCTAGGAAGACTTACCATTCGATCCAGCAATCCCACTCTTAGGAATATATCCTAGAGAAATAAGGAGTCGTCACTCGAATAGACATATGCACAGCTATGTTCATGGCAGCATTGTTCACAATAGCAAAACGATGGAAACAATGTAGGTGCCCATCAACAGATGAATGGCTACACAAACTATGGTACATACACACAATGGAGTACTATGCAATGAGAAAGAACAACAATGAATCTGTGAACCATCTCATAACATGGATGAAACTGGAGGACATTATGCTGAATGAAATAAGTCAGTCACAAAAGGACAAATATTGTATGAGACCTTTATTGTAAAAACCCATGAAAAAATTCACATGCAAAATGTAACAATCCTTGTTGGTTACCAGGGATGGTAGGGGAGGGGGGGGAAATACTAAATAGGCAATAGATAAGTGGTATCTTGGGTGAGAGGTAACACAGTACACAGTACAAGGGAAACTAACACAACCTGAACAAGGAAAAGTCATAGAGGCCCCATGGACACATCCAAACTCCCAGAGGGACTGAGTTGTTGGACGGAAGGCTCTGGGGACCATGGTCTCGGGGAACATCTAGCTCAATTGGCATGACACTACTTATAAAGATAATGCTCTACATTCTACCTTGGTGAGTAGTGTCTGGGGTCTTAAAAGCCTGTGAGCAGCCATCTAAGATACTACACTGGTCTCATCCCTTCGGGAGCAAGGGAGAAGGAAGAGAATAGGATACAATGAAAAGATTAGTCCAAAGGACTAATTGTCCACAGCTACCAAGACCTCCACCGGACTGAGTCCAGTACAGCTAGATGGTGCCCGGCTACCACCGCTGACTGCTCTGACCAGGATCACAACAGAGGGTTCTGGACAGAGCTGAAGAAGGATGTAAAAAAAAAAGACCAGATTTACTGGCCTAAAGGAGACTGGAGAAACCTCAAGAGTATGGCCCCCAGACACCCTTTCAGCTCAGAGGTGAAGTTACCTTCGAGGTTCACTGTTCAGCCTGGAGTGGACAGCCCAGTAAAACTAAATGAGACTAGCAAGGTACAGGAGTCCAGTGACAAGGGCCAGAAGGCAGAGGGGGAGTAGGAAGCTGATGATAAGGAACACAAGTTGAGTAAGGATACTGTTGATGTGTTGTGAGATTGTTAACCAATGTTATAGGGCAACATTTGTAGTAACTGTTAAATGGGAGGCTATTTTGTCCTGTAAGCCTTCATCTTGGGTGAGAATGGCAGCACAATTGGAAGAGCATAGTCAATGTCACTTAAATGTGTATGTAAAAAGTTTTGAAACGGTGTATCTTTGGCTATGTGTATTTTCACCAAAAAAAAAAAAAAAAAAAAGCTGAGAATTCAGAGGGTTAAAATGTTGTGGGGTTGTTAACCAAAGTCATAAAACAGCATGTGTACTACTGTTACATGAGAAACTGTTTGTTCTGTAAGCCTTCACCTGAAGTACAATAAAATATTTTTTAAAAAAAAGTAAAAAAAAAAAAAAAAAAGAGTCAAAAGACAACCTACAGACTGGGAAAAAAATTTTTGGCTACGACAAATCCAATCAGCACCTAATCTCTAAAATCTACAAGATACTGCAAAACCTCAACAACAAAAAGACAAATAACCCAATTAAAAAATCAGCTAAGGATATGAACAGGCACTTCGCCAAAGAAGACATTCAGGCAGCTAACAGACACATGAAGAAATGCTCATGATCAGAAGCCATTAGAGAAATGCAAATCAAAACTACAATGAGATACCATCTCACCTCAACTAGGCTAGCATTAATCCAAAAAACACAAAATAATAAATGTTGGAGAGGTTGTAGAGAGACTGGAACACTTAGACACTGTTGGTGAGAATGTAAAATGGTACAACCACTTTGGAAATCGATTTGGGGCTTCCTTAAAAAGTTAGAAATAGAAGTACCATATGATCCAGCAATCCCACTCCTTGGAATATATGCTAGAGAAATAAGAGCCGTCACATGAATAGACATATGCATACTCATGTTCATTGCAGCACTGTTCACGACAGCAAAAATATGCAAACCATTTAGGTGCTCATCAGCGGACGAATGGATAAACAAATTATGATATATTCACACAATGGAATACTATGCAATGATAAAGAACAACAATGAAGCCTTGAAACACCTTATAGCATGGAGAAATCTGGAAGGCATTATGCTGAGAGAATTTAGTGAGTCACAAAAGGACAAATATTTTATGAGACTACTATTATAAGAACTCAAGAAAAGGTTTAAACACAGAAGAAACCATTCTTTGATTGTTATGAGGGTGGGGAGGGAGGGAGAGGGTGATTCACTAACTAGATAATAGACAAGAATTACCTTAGGTGAAGGGAAGGACAGCACACACTGCAGGCGAAGTCCCCACAACTGGACTAAACCAAAGCTAAGAAGTTTTCTGAATACAACCAAACACTTCAAGGGACAGAGTAGCAGGGGTCGGGGTCTGGAGACCATGCTTTCAGGGGACATCTAGGTCAATTGGCATAAGAAAGTTTATTAAGAAAATGTTCTGCATCCCACTTTGGTTAGTGGCATCTGGGATCTTAAAAGCTTGTGAGCGGCCATCTAAGATGCATCAATTGGTTCCAACCCACCTGGAGTAAACGAGAATGAAGAACACCCTGGACACAAGGAAAATATTAGCTCAAGAGACAGAAAGAGCCACATAAACCAGAGACTGCATCATCCTGAGACCAGAAGAACTAGATGGTGCCCAGCTACCAGGGAACACAACAGAGTCCCTGATGGAGCAGGAGAAAAGTGGGGTGGAGAACTCAAATTCTAGTAAAAAGACCAGACTTGATGGTCTGACTGAGACTGGAGGAACCCCAGAAAGCATGGCCTCTGCACTCTCTGTAACCCCGAACGAAAACCGTTCCCAAAGCCAACTCTTCAGACAAAGATTAGACTGGACTATAAGAGATAAAATGATACTCGTGAAGAGTATGCTTCTTAGCTCAAGTAGATACATGAGACTAAATGGGCAGCTCCTGTGCAGAGGTGAGATAAGAAGGCAGAGAGTGTCAGGAGCTGGGTGAATGGACACGAGAAATCAGGGGTGGAAAGGAGGAGTGTGCTGTCACAATATAGGGAGAGCAGTTAGGTTCACATAACAATATATGTATAAATTTTTGTATGAGAGACTAAGTTGAATTGTAAACTTTCACTTAAAGTACAACAATAAAAAATTTTTTAATTCAATTAACAAAAATGGAAGTGCAACTTTAAATTCAATGTAAAGAGAAAAAAGTTTAAAACTTTAAGCTAATAAATTTGGAAATTTAGATGAAAATGGACAAATTAAAAAAACTCACTAATGTTAAGAAGGAAAGTGAATAGAAAAGTAGATTTTATAAAATATATCTGTTAATATTGGATCTATGATCAAGAGCCCTCCTAATAAATAAATGCTAGGTTCAGTTGACTGCACCTGTGAATTCTTCCAATTATTTAAAGAAAAAATAATACAATCTCACACGTTCTTCTAGGTGGTACTATATAGTACCATTATGTACTGTTCTTATTTGTCCGTGAGAACTTGATTAACGTATCAATGCTGTTGTTGTTGGTAGTTGCTCTCAAGTCAGCTCCGACTACTGGCGACCCCTCGTGTGCAGAGTAGAACTGCTGCATAGGATTTTCAAGTCCGTGACCTTTCAGAAGCAGATCCTCCTGCGTAGGCTCCAACAGCCAAATTCTTGGCTAGAAGTCAAGCGCATAACCGTGTGTGCCACCCAGGAAATCCAATGTATCACTAGCAGCCACTTTTTATATCTAAGATGTGTTGAAAAAACTTACAGTTTATCAGTTGTCATTCATTTAAGCACATCAAAGGGAAATATAATTGTTTGATTCACAGGTCAGTTTAGATAAGCCCAAATGATCAGGTGGGATGTGTTCTATCACTTAATTAAGAGCAGAAAACATCAATTTTAATTTTTTGAATGATAGAAAAAATTGTACCTTCCTGCAATCACTTATGAACATAAATGAATTCTAAAACAAAAACATGAGAAAAATAACAGATAAATTAACAAAAGAAAATCCTAAAGCTAAATCTGTCTTAAAAGTAACAATGTTAAAATAAAGAATTGAACTCCAACCAAAACATGGCAGATATAAATTTAGAACAAAAAACCAAAACCATATTCACTGCTGTCCAGTCGATTCTGACTCATAGTGACTCCAGAGGACAGAGTAGAACTTCCCCTAAGGTTTACCAAGGCTGTAATCATTATGGAATCAGCCTGCCACATCTTTCTCCCAGGGAGCTGCTGATGGATTGGAATGACCGACCTTTCAGTTAGCAGCCAAGTGTTTAACCACTGCACCACCAAACCAAAACCAAAACCAAACCTGTTGCCATCGAGTCAATTCCGACTCACAGCAAGCCTATAGGACAGAGTAGAAATGCCCCATAGGGTTTCCAAGGAGTGGCTGGTGTATTCAAACTGCCATCCTTTTGGTTAGCAGCTGGGCTCTTAACCACTGCACCACCAGGGCTCCTCAAATTTAGAAAAACAATCCTAAAATAAAGACACAGTGTATGCCCGTGCCTCAGAGGCTGTTCTTGGACTGTGTTTGAAACGTCTGAATTTTTGATTTGCCATGCACTGCTGGTGAGTCCAGAGAATAATCACAGCCTCCGTGGCCCCAAACTTCCAAACGGTGAAATGGATAATAACAGCATCTGTGCCATTAGGTTGTTTTAGCAGTTCCTGGAATATTACACATTTGAAATTAACATTTTTATTTTTATTACTTTAAAATAAAAGCATAACAGAAGTATAACAAGTTGAGGAAGACCATGTGCATTGATTTCAGCATGGTTCAACAAGGGAAAATAATTTATTATTGCATCTAATTAATAGCCCCTGCAGAAATCACTTGATAATCTTGCATTATTTTTCAAAGCGGTTTATATAACTAAGCATTAGATCCTGATTTAAAAGATAAATAATTGTAACTGAAATATATAAATAAATGCTGATTATTTTTGTGAGGAGCCCTACTGGTGCAGTGGTTTAAGCTCTGGGCTGCTAACCAAAAGGTTGGCTGTTTGAACCCACCATCCGATTCATGGGAGAAAGATGTGGCAGTCTGCTTCCATAAAGATTTATGGGTCGTTTACTCTGTCCTTTAGGTCACTATGAGTTCAAAATCGACTCTATTCCAGTGAGTTTTTTTTTTTTTTTTTTTGGTTTTATTTATGTGAATCCCTCAGGATAAAGTAATTTTTATAATAAAACTCAAGAAGCTGAGGGAGAAATGAGTTTTGATATCACATATTAGCTTATTCCATATATTATGAATATTTATTCAAATATATGTATATGTGTTTATAAGTATAGATGTAGAAAATATTAGACTGAAGCCTGGTAATTATCTTTTAATTATAAAAATTACTGCTGTAAATAACAGATTTTGTGTAAAAGGGAAGTTTTACCTTTCTTGGTTGCAAAATGATTAATTTGATATCTGAGATTCAGGAATCTTAAGTCTTACAGAGATTTCCTAGATAATTCTCCACTGCTTTGCTGAACTGCCACTCTTTCCCTTCATGAGCATTACAAAAGAAAAACAGTGTATTAAGTATTCCTGTGGGCTTAATCTCTAGTCTATATTCCCTAGATCCCCAAATTGCAACCACTTCTCCTGCTCAAACTTGTCCCACCTCCTCCTCTCTTGAGTGCTCTTGAAACAGTTTAGAATAGACATCACAACTCCAAATTGCAATCAGTAAATCCTGAGTTTTATCTCTTCCTTAGAGCAGTTTTGAGGTGGCAATTTTCTCAGTGAGAGCGGAGTTATGTTCTTGCAGTACTTGTTATATAAGCTTATTACTTCTACTACTGTGATAGCAAATACTCATGGATGGAGCAAATCTATGAAGACTGAGGAGTTCTAGTCATAATGTGAAGATGAAATAGCTGTAATACAGAATTAGAGCAACAGTCTCTATTATATCCCAGCTTTCAGAGATTAATACACAATCATCATGTAAGTAATACCTATTTTGCACTGTGCGAGGGGAAATTATACTCCATTTGTATAAATGAAGAAGCTTATTCCCCTAATATATTTTTCCATTAAATGACCAAGTGTGATCCTTTCATCTATAGTTACATAGGTCTGAGTTCCAAACCTATGCTTATTTTAGAGTTCTGCATAATTTAAAAATGAACCAGGATTTTACTGTAAATTTCCCTTTTTTGTCTTGCATACAATTAAGAGAAGAAAAAAAACAAAGCCAGAGTTGAATGCAAACCTAGTTAGAAGAATAAAGAAAGACACACACACACGTCAGCAAACAAACAAATAGTAGAATCAGGTCTGTGATATAGACAGTTATTTTGCCAAATTACAGTCAATTCAATGAAATACAATTAGTGATTTTTTTTTCTGCCATATGGTAGGGTATCTAAACCAAAGCCCAAAATCAAACCCATTGCTGTCAAGTCAATTCCGACTCATGGTGACCCCATGTGTTACAGAGTAGAACTGCTCCATAGGATTCTCTTGGCTGTTGTATTTAAGGAAGCAGATTATCCGGCCATTCTTTCATGGTACCCCTGGGTGGATTCAAACCGCCAGCCTTTAACAGTTGAGCGTGAGTCATTTGCATCACCTGGGGAGCTAGGGTGTCTAAGCATACCAGTAACGTAACAGTAAAGTTAATCAAAATCTAAACGTTTTTATTTTATATTAAGGTACTTCTGTTTTTGATAAATCTACCTGTACATTATTAAAATAATTCTCCAGATTAATTGTCAGAAATAAATTCTGATAATCTTTTGCATTTAATTTATGAGAAAGGTAACTTCTACTTTTTAAATTAATGTTACATATCAAAATGTATTCAATGAGAGTGTTTTACGTTTAAATCTGAATCAATCCTATGGATAATTCTGCAAACATGAAGGAGAAATGATTCTTGAGCTCCCTACAATAATGGTACGAAAACTGACTAGAGGCAGTGTTTTTCAAAATTATCATACAGAAAATATTTTGGCTCACTCTCGTTATTCCTTTGGGCATGGTACTCTACCAAAACAAAGGACTTGCCACTAATTCTCACTTGTTACAGCCTTCTCTTGCAGACGAATGTATCTGCTAAATTTATTTTCCAGATAAGGACATTTACTAACAGTTTATGACATCAAGAAAATGTGAATTTTAAAGCATTGTCTCAATTAGAGGGTTACATATAACCCACTGCAGAAAATAGGCAATAGTGAGGTTTTTAGCACTAAATAAGTTGGGTATGTAGGAGAATTGAAATGTGTTAAGCAAGACACCATCCTTTTATGCAGAGATGCTGCACTCTTTCAGCCCACCACTGAGACAAGCAGCATACAAAGTGTGAAAAAAATGTCAGCAGTATTTCATGTCTCAGCATAATGTTGAACAAAAGGTGTCAAACCCCAGTGGAATGGACAACCTGGGAATAGCCCGACCTGAGGATAATTCTGCCTACTTTCCTTTGGAAAATGCTGCAGCATTAGTCCATTGTTTACCAAGAATTTCCTAAGCCACAGCAACAGTTCACTCTGATCTGTAATACTGAGAAATTGAGTTATGTTTGCTAATTCATAGACGCATGCAATCCAGGCTTCGAAATCCATATATCTGGTTAGTAAGCATCAGAGAAGGCTTCTAGACGCTTCCAGACTGGACTACACAGACTAAGTTCATTGATGAATCCTTACGCATTTGTTTGAAATATATTAAACTATTCTGAGATGAGAAGGATTAAACCTCTGAAGACCAAAGCAGACATGCAAGCATGCGGTATTAACCAAAGTCAGGAACTGAGTCTTTAAAAAATGAATACTGGTCAAGGTCAAGGATGAAGTAGGAGAAAAGGTACTTTTGTTTTTAGTTCTGGAAGCCTGAGTTAGAATTTTTGTCCTTCCTCTAGTTTAAGACAGAAATTTTCCTATAGATTGTAATATTGATAAAACTACAGGTGACTTCACAATGTCACCCAGATACTGGCTAAGGTAAGGAATAGTCTGAGAAGGGAACGCCTTGAAACTGTGAGATATAAATAATATGCAATCAGTGGTTAAATGTTCATTTAAAAAACACAATTAAAATAACTGCTATGTATCTCCTAATTGAATTAATGCTTTGTTATTCCATCCATTCATTCACTGATGTTGAAATGCACACATTGCACACACACAAACACTCTTCAGTCCAGCAAGATTGACAGTAATAAATAAGAATTATAAATCAGCAGCAACAAAATGGCAGCCCAATCTCTGCCAATTACTAATGATATCCCTTAATTTTGAGGGAAGACAGTTAGAAAATCTATATCTTACTATCCTGAGCTCTGAAATGGGAGCTACCACAGCACCACTCTCTTTGGCTGTGAAGATAAAAATAAATAATATGCATCATCTTCAACATCATTATTTGCCAATATCCTCATTAATAGGTTATGAGTTTGAGAGACTTCTACTTTCTTGATAGCTAGATAGACAGATGGTCAAACAGACAGACAGGCAGATTTTGTTGTTTTAGTTGCCCTAGGGTTGGTTCTGACTCATAGCAACCCTTTGTACAACAAAACGAAACACTGCCCAGTCCCGCGCCATCTTCACAATCATTGCTATGTTTGAGCCCCTTGTTGCAGCCACTGTGCCAATCCAACTCCTTGAGGGTCTTTGTCTTTTTCACTGACCCTACACTTTACCAAGCATGATGTACTTCTTCAGGGACTGCTGATGACATGTTCAAAGTACATGAAATGAAGTATCACCATCCTTGCTTCTAAGAGCATTCTGGCTGTACTTCTAAAACAGATTTGATTGTTCTTCTGGCAGTCCATGATATATTAAATATTCTTTGCCAACACCATAATTCAAAGGCATCAATTCTTCTTTGGTCTTCTTTATTCATTGTCTAGCTTTCACATGTATATGAGGCAATTGAAAATACTACGGCTTGGGTCAGGTGCACCTTAGTCCTCAAGGTGGCATCTTTGCTTTTTAACGCTTTAAAGAGGTCTTTGGCAGCATATTTGCCCAATGAAATGTGTCGTTTTATTTCTTGACTGCTGCTTCCCTGGACTTTGGCTGTGGATTCAAGTAAAACGAAATCCTTGGCATCTTCCATATTTTCTCCATTTAACCTCATGGTGCTTATTGATCCAGTTGTGAGGATGTTTGTTTTCTTTATGTTGATGTGTAACCCATACTGAATGTTGTGGTATTTGAACTTCATCATAAGTGGTCCAAATCCTCTTCACTTTCTGCAAACAAGGTTGTGTCATCTCATAACCAGACTGTTAATGAGTCTGCCTCCAATCCTGATGCCACATTCTCCATATAGTCCAGCTTCTCAGATTATTCTCAGCATACAGATTGAATAAGAAGTATGGTGAAAAAATACAACCCTGATGTACACCTTTCCTGATTTTAAACCATGAAGTATCTGCTTGTTATGTTTGAACAACTGCCTCTTGGTCTATGTACAGTTTCTTCATGAGCACAATTAAGTGTTCTGGAATTCCCATTCTTTGCAATCTGCTATGATCTGCACAGTCTAATGTCATCGCATAGTCAATAAAACACAGGTAAACATCCTTTTGTTATTCTTTGTTTTCAGCCAGGATCCATCACATATCAGCAAGGATATCCCTCACTCCGTGTCCTCTTCTGAACCCTGCTTGAATTTCTGGCAGTTCCCTCTCGATGTACTACTGCAACCATTTTTAATTATTTTCAGCATAATTTTATTTGCATGTGATATTAATGATATTGGTTGATAATTTTTACATTCTGTTGGATCACCTTCCTTTGGAGCAGGCAAAAATATGGATCCCTTCCAGTTAGTTGGCCAGGTAGCTGTCTTCCAAATTTCTTGGCATAGACGAGTGAGTGCTTCCAGCATTGCATCCATTTGTTGAAACATCCCAACTGGTATTCCTTCAGTTCCTGGAGCCTTGTTTTTTGCCAATGCCTTCAACAGCTTGGACTTCTTCCTTCAGTAGCATTGGTTCTTGATCGTATGCTATCTCCTGAAATGGTTGAATGTCGACCAGATCTCTTTGGTACGGTGACTGTGTATTCCTTCCATCTTCTTTTGAAGCTTCTTTTGGTCATTCAATATTTTGCCCATAGAATCCTTCTATATTGCAACCCAAGGCTTGATTTCTCTTCAGTTTTTTCAGCTTTAGAAATGCTGAGCATGTTCTTCCCTTTTGGTTTTCTAACTGCAGGTCTTTGCACATTTCATTATAATACTTTACTTTGTCTTCTTGAGCTGCCCTTTGAAATCTTCTGTTCAGCTCTTTTACTTCATCATTTCTTCCTTTCACTTTAGCTACTCTAAAGTTCAAGAGCAAGTTTCAGAAGTTCCTCTGATATCTATTCTGGTCTTTTTTTTTTTTTTTTTTTTCCATTTCTGTCTTTTTAATAACCTTTTGTTTTCTTCATGGACAATGTCCTTGATATTATCCCACACTTGTCTGGTCTTCGGTCATTAGTGTTCAGTGTGTCAAATCTATTCTTGAGATGATCTCTAAATTCAAATGGGATATACTCAAGGTTGCACTTTGGCTCTCATGGGCTTGTTTTAATTTTCTTTACCTTCAATTTGAATTGCATAGGAGCACTTGATGGTCTGTTCTGCAGTTGGTCCCTGACCTTATTCTTGTTCTGACTGATGATATTGAGTTTCTCCATAGTCTCTTTCCACAGGTATAGTCAATGTGAATCCTGAGTATTCCATCTGGTGAGGTCCAACATGTATAGCTGCTGTTTATGTTGTTGAAAAAAAGGTATTTCTGATGAATAATTTTGAAAATACATATCCTAGTCAGTAGTGAGACAAAAATGTTGGCCGTTTTTAATCATACAATCATATGGTTTACTAGGCAGAGAATGACAAACGGAAGAGGAATGGCCTCTAATTCACTGTCAAAAAGAACATTTCAAGATCTATCCTGAAATACAATGCTGCCAGTAATAGGCTAACATGCACACACCTACAAGGAAGACCGGTTAATATGACTATTATTCAAACTTATGCACCAACCACTAATGCAAAAGATGAATAAATTGAAGATTTTTACCAACTTCTTCAGTGTGAAATTGATCAAACATGCAGTCAAGATGCATTGATAATTATTGGTGATTAGAATGTGAAAGTTGGAAACAAAGAAGAAGGATTGGAAGTTGGAAAATATGGCCTTGGTGATAGAAAAAAAGTCAGAGATCACATGATTGAATTTTGCAAGACCAACAACTTATTCATTGGAAATACTTTGGATAGATAGATAGAAACATAGATAGATACATAGCTACATAAATATCACCTAATTTTGTCCTCAGTTACAATGATGAGACGTAGGCCCGGATGGGTTAAGTAACTTGCCAAATGTCTATGGCCTTTAAGTGACAAAAAGAAGGTGCACAACCAAGAATTCTGGCTTAAGAGGCTTTTCTTTTAATTACCACATTTTAATTTGCCTTATTGTAAATAAATGTTAACTGTTACTTTATTTGCATTTAGTCATTCTTTAGTTATTGATATGTGTTTATTTCTTACCACATGCCAAATGTTGTATATACATTTTATCTATCCCACTTAATAATACTCCATGGTACTTAATACTCCATGGTACTCTACACAATATCATTTTTAGTTAACAAGACACAGAATGGAGTCACAGGAATATAAGGCAAATTACACAATGTTATTAATCCACTACAAATCAGATTCAGATAGAAAGCATATCTTTCCCCAAAATTTCAGTTTTTTCATCCTTTTAACTACACTATGCTGACTCTCAGAGTCCTCATTATAAAGTTTAAATTTTCCCATTCTAATCCCAAATGAGTTTGCTAAAATATATAAATTTTAATTTAATTACTTGAACATCTTATATAAAACTTGGACGAAATCTGGAAAGACAATTGAAAAGTATCTGATAAAACTGAAATTGTTTTCCTGATTGTGACTTTAAAATATGCCCTAACATTCACTTTCCATCAACTGTTCACTTCAGAGAAGAAGACATTAAAATGAGTTTCCAGGAATATCTTAGTTTTTGCTTCCTGGTTTCATTTCATTTATAACAGTTTTATAATGATGGGTTGCTATTGGTTTGCTTCAGATAAAGAGAAATTGTATGCACCACTTCCCAACTCTGTGATTGGTGATGTCACATTGGGAACTTGATATGGCCATGGCCAGGGAGGAAGTATTTATACCACAGGAAAAGGCTTAAACTACAAATCAGCCCCTTCACCCCTACCCTGAGTCAATAGTTAAACATTTATCAGCACACAGCTGTAGTATAAATCAATGTATCTCTGCTACTGGGAATTAGAAATGTTAATTCTGCTGCTTAGAAATATATTTTAGCAGCCTCACTTCTGTGTGTTTGATTACAGTACACAGATTGCACTTGGGGAAGATGCCAAGAAGGAGATGACCAACCACTGAGAAACCACTGAGTTTCTTCTGGGATCTTCCAATGAACCAGGGATGCAAACCCTACATGGTATCTTGTTCCTAAAGGCTTACCTGGCAACGCTGGTAGGAAATGGGCTCATCATCTTCCTCGTTACTTGTGATCATGGGCTTCACACTTCTATGTACTTCTTTCTGAAGAACTGGTCTTTCATAGTTATCTGCCCTATGTTTGTCACTGTTTCTAAATTTGTTCTAAACTCTCTGATACACAAGAGCTCAATATCCTTTCTTGGGTGTATTTTACAGGTTGTTTTTTGGTTTTTGGTTTTTTGTTTTTTTTTTTTCTTCATGGTTTTTCTTCTGCTTAAGTAGCCATTCTCACAGTGATGTCCTATGACCAGTATGTGGCCATCTGCCATCCACTGCCCTATGAGGTCATCATGAACAGAGGGGCCTGTGGAATGCTGCTGGCTTCATATGTCAGTGGGGGAGTCACTGGGGTAATGCACACAGCAGCGACATTCTGCATAACTTTTAGTTCCAATAAAATTCACCAGTTTTTCTGTGATATTCCACAAAGTATTTTGATTTCAGATTCCCAGAAGAACATAGGAGAAATTGGAATCATTGCATTTATTTTTTGTGTCACACTAGCTTGCTTTGTGTCTATAGTGTATTCCTATGTCCACATTTTCTCCACTGTCCGAAGAACCTCCTCTTCAGAGGGCAGAACCAAAGCCCTTTCCACTTGCATCCCTCATGTAATTGTTGTGACCTTGTTTGTTCTGACTGCTTCCTTGGACTTCCTGAAGCTACCCGCTGACTTGAGTTCACTTTTAGATTTCATTTTGTCTATATTTGATACAGTGCTGCCTCCAACACTTAATCCCCTCACACACAGTCTTAGAAACAAGGACACAAAAGTAGCTCTGAAGAAATTGTTTGCCATGGAAGTATTTAAATTAAATTAAACATACTTGGGAGATTTAGAGAGAAGTAATATTTCTTCAGTTCCAAAACACTTATTATTTTCAAATTTTAACATTTCTAAAATATACATGTATCTTAAATTCAGTGAAGTCTTTAGGCAAATTGGGATTAGTGACATAGTTGTCCTTTTGAAATGGGTTTCAGAGGCATGGAAAAAATAAAACTAGAGATATGATTGGAAGATATCTCTTACCACTAGTAATCAGATGTTTGTGGATATAGTTGGGTTGGTTGGTGAACTACATTTATTTAGTAATATCAAGAAACAAGGTTAAAAGGACCAGCATTCCTAATTGAAAATCAGCTTAAGAGGGAGTTACGCTGTCTGTCTGCATTCATCACTAAATACATATACACCTATTTTACATTGTGAAAACTGGAAACTTACACAAGGCAAAAAAACAATTTAAATAAGTGTGTTTATTCACACATTGGACTAAAATACAGCAGTGATGTTTAGCAAATTCATACTGATGCAGACAATCATAATAAAAGTCAAAACACAGACACCAAAGAAACCTTACAGTGTAGTTCCATTTTTATAAAACATGAAAGCAGACATAATAACTGATAGTTTGAAGCCATCATATTTGTTACCCATGCGACTTAAAAAGGGCATAAGGAATACTCTTAAATGCTGGTAATAATGTTTTTATTCATATGTGTGCTAGTTACATTGGTATGATTGCAAAAAAAAATTAAAATATACACTTAAGATTTATGTGATTTTGTCATATTGTTTTATGTATGAATTGGTCAAAAACAAAAAACAAACCCTAAAGCCTAAAAACAGTTGTCATCCGGTCAATAACAACTCATGGTGACCCCATGTTTTTCAGAGTAGTACTCCGTAGGGTTTTCAATGGCTGTAATCTTCCGGAAGCAGATTGCCAGACCTTTCTACAAAGGAAACTCTGAGTGGATTTGAAATGCCAACCTTAGTAGCTGAGTGCTGAAGCACTTGCACCACCCAGGGACTCCATGAATAGATTTATATATTCTATGGTGAAGGCATTTAGAGCTGCTCCCAGGATTTTCTCCAATCATGAGGAAAACTGCTATGATCATTCTCATACATGAATTTTGGTGCAGGTTTGTGGGTATTTCTGTTGCATGTGTACCCAGGAGTAGGATTGTTGTGTCATAAGGTATATGTATGTTCAGCTGTAGTAGATGCCACCAAAAGGTTTGCAAAGGGACCTCACAAAACATACACTCCCTCCAGCAGTGTATGAGAATTCCAGTTGATTCAACTCATCACCTACAGTTGGCACAGAATAACCGCTAGTGTTTGTTAAATAAATAAAAGCTAAAAATAAACTTTACTCTTAAAATTCTTGCAACTAATTCCTCTTCTCAATTCCCAATATCTCCAACACCTGTCTTCATTGTCCTATCGTCTTAAGGGGATATATTTAAGCAGCCTTTATGAGCAGCAATGCTGACGAGGCTTTGTAGAGATGATTTCTATTGAATAAAGCTATTGAGGCACAATTACCTCTCTTCTCCTCTTCCCTAACCATCCTCACCGCCACCTGAACCACATGGCCACATTCCATACTATTCTTTTTCAAGTTTACAAAGACAAGGTATTTGCCATGTGTGTGGTGTATTCGTATGTGTACGTGTATAAGTGAGAGACAGAGATCAAGGCCATAGGAAAATTAAATCAATTTTCTTTTTTTTTTAGTTTCACTAGTAAGGCATAAAACATGGAAAGTATAATTTCCATTCCTTACACCATTATGAAGCATAATATGGTTGTTGTAGTTGTTTTGTGCCATCCAGTCAATTCAGACTCATAGCAACAGTATAGAACAGAACGGAACTTCCCCATAGGGTTTTCGAGGTTGTCATCTTTACAGGAACAGATTGCCAGGTCCTTTCTCCCGTGGAAGTGCTAATGGGTTGGAACCTCTGATCTTTCCATTCACAGCTGAGCGTTTAACCATTGTGCCACCAGGGAACCTTAACATAATAGTAGGACTGCAGAATTTTGTTATTTGTAAGAGATCCAAGCAATCATTCTGTCCAATTCTCCTACAATGCCATTTATTAAGCAATCATATGTATATGTATGTGTGTGTGATGTCTCACAAATGGCCCAGTAAACAAATGCAGACTTGATTTTTGCAACTGAAAAATCTTATCATTTGTGTTTAGATGAGGTGAATAATTCTTCATAAATATAAATAATTAATTAAAAGATTTACCTACTATATTAATGAGAAAAAAATCATCAATACAAATACTACTAACACTTGTCTTATTCCAGGACATTTAAAAATATAACGGTTCTCCCATTTCCATGGCCACATGCTAAACAGCTTCCCAGAAATCCAACCATTAACATGGCATGCTCATGGACATGCTCAGTGGTTAACCGACACAAGTAAGCTTGTTGATTGTGGACACCAATTACTTCTTTAGAAGACAAAGACATCCCTGCAAGATAATTCCCAATCACCCCTTATTAGGTGATGAGAGCCCTTAACTTGGTCTCCCCATGTATAAGCCACCAAGCAGTGGGCACCATACCACCATATTCATGCCACACTTTGCAAACAGGATGAGTAGAGAGAACATTCTCCCTGCTGCCTGTACAAAGGTAGGGGGCCAATAGGCTTAAAAGATAAAGGTTTTTTTTTTCCTAGGCTCCTCTGAGGTTGACGAAGAAAATTGAAATTGACTGAAATGGCATTGAGTAGTGTTCCCAATTTGAATTTTAAGTATCATATCAAACTGGACATTGGGCAGAAATTATGAAACTGAAGATTTTAAATAAAAATGATAATTACTTACAATATCTTACAATTACAATGTAGACAGGTGTTGGAGATATTGGGAATTGAGAAGAGGAGTTAGTTTCAAGAATTTTAAGAGTAAAG
The DNA here is from genome assembly GCA_030035585.1 of Dugong dugon. Taxonomy (NCBI): domain Eukaryota; kingdom Metazoa; phylum Chordata; class Mammalia; order Sirenia; family Dugongidae; genus Dugong; species Dugong dugon. The sequence goes on along the minus strand of CM057463.1, from coordinate 197,563,920 downwards.
TTTATTTTTAGTTTTTATTAATAGATATGTTTGTGATATATGATTATATTGATTTTTATAATTAATGTTCTTTCCCTAATTAGAATGTTGTTGTTAATTCTAAGATTTTATCCTTTGCACTTTCAGAAACTTAAAACATATTTACTTTAATGGCAAGTGAATGGCAGCATATGATAGTTCTTTTTGTTTGTTTTACTTGTAATGTCAATAATTAACAAAATAAACTCTTTAGCATATACTCATACTTTTCTTAAATTGTTGTTTTGCAAGACACAAAATCTGGGCTCTATTGCTGCAAGAGAGTAAGTTATATAGCCAATTACAAACATCATGCAGGGCAATGTTCAGGGCAGTATGCTCAATAAGAGAAAACATCTCTATTTGGATGGAGCAAATAGGTTTTTCAGGGCCACCTGCATGTCTGTGTTTCTTAGACAGTAGACAACAGGGTTGAGGCTGGGTGTGAGGATGGAGTAAAACACAGACACTAGCCGTCCTTGAGTGGGAGAGTAATGGGAAGCGGGTCTCAGGTAAGCAAAGCTCCCAGTGACATAAAACAGAATGACAGTGGCCAGATGAGAGGAGCAGGTGGAGAAAGCCTTCCAACGGCCTTCAGCAGAGTGGATCTGAAGGATGGTGGAGATGATGAGAACATAGGAGATTATGGTGAGGGCACAGGCCCCGAGAATGATGCACCCTCCTACTACAAATCCAACTTTCTCATTGGTATGGGGGTCACTGCAGGAGAGTCTCATGGTGGGGGAGCTATCACAGAAGAAATGATCAATGACGTTGGGCCCACAGAACAGGAGGGAAAAGGTGTTAATTGTGTGGAAGATGGCATAGAGAGCTCCACTCAACCAGGCTACAATGACAAGCTCCGTACACAGCTTTCTACTCATAATGACCCCATAGAGAAGGGGCCTGTTGATGGCCAGACAGCGGTCATATGCCATGGATGTGAGCAAAAAGCACGCAGATGCACACAGCATTACAAACAAAAAGAGTTGAGCCACACATTCCCAAAAGGAAATGACTCCTGTGCCCATGAGTGAACTGATCAGTGCCTTGGGGATGGTGACTGAGGTATAGCACATGTCCAAGAACGAAAGATTTTTCAGGAAGAAGTACATGGGAGTGTGGAGGCGGCTGTCTATGGTCACAGCTGTGATGACGGAGATGTTCCCCAGGAGGGCAAAGAGGTAGATGAAAAGCACAAACGCACAGCTAACCAGCCTCAGTTCAAGAAAGTCTGAGAAGCCCTTGAGAATGAATTCTGTCACAGTGGTCTCATTTGTCATTTCCTTACCAAGTCTTGGAAATACAGCATCAACAAATATTCAAGATAGCTGTGTTCAAAGGACACAATCATAAAGCTATCCATGGAGGTGGTCAAAAATAAAATTGAATCCCAACCATAGTTCATGAATACCCCTCACTTTTCTTTCTCTCTGGCAGCTATTCTGTTAACTCTGGGGCATAAAAGTTTCTTAAGAAATGGAGGAGAAATAAACATATATTCTTTAAGTTGTTAGTTATCTACACGCATATATGCTATATGTCATAATAAATAACACATTTCAAACTAATTCACGTTACTTAACGCAAAAGATGAAATAGTTTGATTCGTTCGGTAATCTAGGCACTGCGTTGACTAGATGTTGTGTGGGACAGAAGCATGGAAAAGGCTATAACTGAAATGTTCAGAGAAGTGGAGCAGATAATGTGAATAATTAAACAGGTCAGGAACAGTAGTGATGAGATAGGTCCAAATAGGAGCTGCCTTTATGAGATTGTAGGCATGGTAAGGTCAAGTCTTCACATTTTTCAGTAGAAATAAATGTTCCTGATTTTAGGGTAACATTTCCCAGTCTGTCAAATAGAGCAACAGTCGGTTGGAGGCACCAAGGGCTGGGTTTCATCAAAGATGTGTGAAACCTATGTGAAATTATTCGCTACAGATTAGTAAGTAAACACAATTAAGGCCGGGCGTGCCTTGCTTAACGTAAGCCCACGCTTACCTTGCTTACTGATTCATCCACTCCTGGCTGGGTCTGATTCAGGGGCCTCTGCTACACCCAAGCATGTATACAGGTGGGGATAAACCAGTAAGCAAGGTATGGATCGACAGTGAAACACAGGTGAAAGTGTTCACTACAGATTAGTAAATACACACAGGTAAGCCTGTGGGTAACTTGCTTATTGGGTAATCTAGCCCTGCATATATCCAATCCCTGAGTTTCCTCTCACAGCAGAAATCTTATTAGACTATCATCGAAAGTCTTCTTCTGTGAAAAGCGTGTAGGACTGAGCTCAGGAACACTATGGGCAGCTGGCTTTGCATCAGTACCTACCAGTACTGCAGACTGCCTCCAACCTGCGGCACTTCAGTAGCTGGGGTTCATCTCCCTCGCTCCACCTGCAAAGCATCAAGACTTTAACAGAAATTACCATTTTAAGTAAGAATGAGAAACTGAATGTGAAGCAGTGGGGTCTGACTTGAGCAAGAGAGAATCAGCTGACCTATCATTAGGAAGAAGAGACGGTCGTTACTTGGAATCAGAGGCAGCCTCCAAAGGCTCGGTTGGAGTACGCAAACTGACAACAGCACTGAAAAAAACAAGTCTATAACCAGTTGTCCTCAAGTCAACTATGACTCATGGTGGCCCCGTGTGTCTCAGAGTAGAACTGTGCTCCATAGGGTTTTAAATGGCTGACTTTTCGGAAGTAGATCACCAGGCATTCATTCTGAGATGCCTCTGAGTGGACTGGAACCTCCAACCAGTCAGCAGCCAGGAGGTGTGCATTCAAATATGATTTTTAAAGCATCTATTTAAAATTTCTTTCGAGTCTGTCACCTCCACAACTTTTATGGCTCATATTGTATCTTACATGTTTTTATGTGACAATAGTTTTCAAAAGTAAATAATTTAATTTATTCTTCATGATAGGAGGTTTGAACTATGTTCTGTGTCCCAATCAATCATTGTATATAAAATAATAGCAGTTATCTCTGGGAATAGGGTAATAATAATATTTTTAAAAATTTAGAATTAATATGAATTGGCTTTGTATTCACAATTTTTTAAAAATAAAATATAGTGAAAAATTACTTCAAAAACAAATTGAAGAGTTCTTCTACTTTTCTAACCTCTTTAGGGAGATGGTATATGACTTAGAAAAAGGAAGAATTTTGGAGACTATCAATAGGAAACAAAGCAGATCACTGTTTGTAGTCTTTTTGGAGGAAAGAGTGGGATTTCCAAGGAGAATCAGTCTGGAAGGCAAGCTCAGCACATCTGATGAGCTGCATAAAATTGACTCCCCAGTAGGAGAGAGACAGAGAAGAGTGACTCATTCCAATTTTTTAAAACTTCTTTCCGCCCTCAAGCACTAACTGAGCATTGCTCTAATAATTAAAAGATTTAACCTTCCCTAACTTACTTTTGTCACAGTGGTTAAGAGTTTGGCTGCTAACAAAAGGTCGGTGGTTCAAATCCACCAGCTGCTCCTTGGAAACCGTATGCGGCAGTTCTAGTCTGTCCTGCAGGGTTGCTATGAGTTGGAAACAACTCAATGGCAATAGATTTTTTTATGGGTAACTTACTTTGAGGCAGTGGTAGTTCAGTGGTAAAACTCTCACCTTCCATGCAGGAGACCCAGTTCAATTCTTGGCCAATGCACCTCATGCACAGCCATTACTCATTTGTCAGTGAAGACTTGTGTGTTGCTAAATTGCTGAACAGCTTTCAGTGGAGCTTCCAGACTAAGATGGACTAGGAAAAAGTCCTGGTGATCTACTTGCAAAAATCAGCCAATGAAAACCTTATGGATCACAAGGGTTCAATCCCATTTTACTTGGTGTTAACTGTGAGTTGGGGGCCAACTCTATGGCAGCTAACAACAACAAATTTAATACACACTCAAACAGAGTAAGTGAAATTATATGCTTTGAGAGTCATAGGACTGTGGAGGCAGAGTTGTCTAGGGCAAAATTCAGCATAGAAGTTTGACAAGTTAACCTCTAACATAGTTTCTTCAGTTCTTCAGAGGAATCTTAAAGAAAATTACACCCAGATTTTAAGCTTTGTGCATTAAGCCCATTCTTTCTAATGAAGGAGTTTGAACACAATGACTATTGGATCTCATTATGAGATAATAGCTTCAGAATTTAAGTGAGTTTGAATAGAACAGATTGTTCAAGAACAGCCACAGGAAAACATGAAGCTTGTCTTTGATGCTTCCTGCTGTCCACATTGTGCTCTCCCTGCCACCACTGTGCTCTCTGCTGGAGCTGACCCTCGTGCTCAATCACTGAAAGCAAACAGGGCCTCGACCTGGCTCACCATCCCATCCCATCAACCCTCATCAGCAGAGGCAGAAGGTTGATGTCAACCCCCACACCTCGGTATGAATTAAGGGTTATCTGCCAGATAAGCTGGATTTAAAGCCCACATTTCCTTATCAGAGAAGGATGCTTACCTCTATTCTAGTCATTTCAGGCATTAATATGTTGGTAAAAATTATGACTCAACAATAAGGTAAAGTCTTCCTGACAAGCAGGATACCATATTAATTAGGTGAATCCTGTGTTTGCATAACACTCAAAAATGTGTTTTCATTATCTGCAGATTGTATACTTCTTATCTGTTCTTACTATCCATGGAGAATCAGATCTATGTGATCAAGCTTTAAATTGATCATTTCTCAAAATATTAAGTGTAGAATTATATTCTGGTGGCCTTTGTTTAAGTGTTTCTTGAATCCAAATAAATAAGCTGGTAGGTTTTGCAAACCATGTTATGAATCAGTGAAAAGAGTCCAAAACACAAAGAAAATAGAACCAGAATATTTGATTTCCAGCATTTGTTCTGCCACTTATGGCAGTCTGATTTTAGATCAGCTCTTGACCCTTCTAACCCTCAGTTTCCTGCTATATCAGACAGGAATAAGAATATATGCCTTGACCTCATTGTTTTGTTATGAGAAGTCCAATCAGATAATGTAGGTAACTACTTAGTACATTTATAATATTACTGTTTCTGTCACATAAGTATACCCAGATAGGTAATATATATGTAAAAAGATAAAGCAACATGGAGTCACAAACTACCATCATAAAGAATAATTTCTATGTAGACATAAAGAATGGTATATCTTTCATTGACTCCTTATCGTATGCTTACTAATTGTATACCTGCTATGTTAGGAACTATGCTTGGCACTTTATATCTTTATCTTTAATACTAATCAAGCCTTTCCTGTTTATTTTCCTTATAACATTGGCTCTTTATATTATGTCCTGTTGTTCACTGTGGACAAAGTCTTATCCACAAGACCAAATACAATTCAATAGTCACCAAGAGTACAGTCTCCTTTGTTTTCCTTTTATTTCATTTAGCAAAACAATATTTAATGTTTAAACAATGAAAAAGCACCATTGTGCTTCTGCATTTCAAGTATTAATAATAATTTCAAAAGTATACCCAATTACTATATATAATTATATCTAAATATTTATATATACCCAATGTAAACATAGCATATATATGCATGTTCAATTATTGTATGTATTGTTTTGAAATACATTGTGAATATTTGCAAGTCAGGAATAACACAACACACGCACATATACATACATATAGTAGAAGTCATATGCAGGGTATTGGGTATAGGCAAAAGATCCCACAAAAATTCTTAAAAAATTGTGAAATACTTTCAGGTGTGGTGTTGATGGAGTAAGTTATTAAGTTGGTATATGAAGAATGGGAAAATTTTGAATAAAAGGTTAGAGATTTCGGTTGGAGGAGAGGTGAAGGGTTATGGAGATGGGAGTATAAGTAACATAACCTGAATTAGCATATGTAGAATCTGTGAATGGATAAAAAATTAAGGAGTAATTCAAGTTGCCATAATTAATTATAAGTGCATAAATAGTGTTACTAATTACCAGTTGCCATCAAGTTGACTCCAACTCATGGAGACCCCATGTGTGTCAGAGCAGAACTGTGCTCCATAGGATTTTCAATAACTGATTTTTCAGGAGTAGATCACCAGGCCTTTCTTCCCAGGCACCTCTGGGTGGACTTGAACCTCTAAACTTTTGGTTAGCAGCCCAACACTTTAACCATTTGTACCCCCCAGGCACCCCATAAATAACACTATAGTTATGTAATTCCAGGTATACTACCATGCATGCAGCTATAGAAGTGACTTCAGTGTTTCAACTGAAATAAATTCTATTCAAAACAAATCCATTTTCATTATACAGATTTTGCCTTAGACCTACAAAAGAATAATACATGTAAGAGAAAAAATGGTTAATTTTTATTTGGGCACAATCATATATTTAGTAATGATGTGTAAAACTATCTGTATTATTTTAAAGAAAATCTTTTCAACTAGTTACTTCTGAATTAAATGCTGGCAATCAACTTCACTGTTCTAATTTTATCAAAAAACTTCATCATTTCATTAGTTCAAACCATCAATGCCAATTTGTTCATGAAATCAAAGCGTTCTCTGCCAAAATGTGTTGTAGCAAAAGGCCTGGGTTTGAATCCCTACTACGCTATTCCCTGGTTGTGTGTGCTGCTACAAACACTGTTATCATTGAGGAAGGAATAAATGCAGTGAAGAAGGAACACGCTCTGCGGGGCAACCTTGTGCTGTCTGCCACTCTGAGATGATAATAAAACAAGAGCACATACTTTGTAAGTTTTTGTGGAAGAGTTAGGTATGGTCACATCGGGGAAGGATCTTGTACAACGTTTGCTAAAAAGATCAAGATAAATCCTCAAGTTGTAATGCAGATATAGGCTCAGTCTTCACCAGGTGAATAGGTCAGGTTTACATAGCAAAATAAGAAAAGTTGACGTTTTTCTCCTTCCGAAACTAAATCAATAATCACTTTCCTTTCCCCTTCCAGGACTGTCCTAATATAATCCACATACATTTTTTTATGCACTGTGTTTGTTTATAGATTGAATAGAATATTTATATCACTTCCTGAAAGATGCACATGTGTATTTAGAAATGATTATAAAAGGGTTGTGACAATTTTTGTAAATATTCACTACGTAAAATTTATTTCATTCTTCTGTTTTTATTAATGCCTGAAACATCTTAACTTCATCCAATTATAAACATCACTGATATGTACTTTCAGTCTCCTTTCAGACTCCAATTTTGCTACCCACGTGCTTGCTATATATTTTTTCATACAACTTTGAAGGTGATCTATTTTGTTGTATTTTTATATATCTTGGAAAAACACCATTATTACCTTCATTTCTGAAAAGGAAAATAAGTAAATAAAACATTCTTGTTCATAACTTTACCTCATTAAAAAAAAAATCCTAAACTTACCTATCTTTTTAGTTTTTCTCTCTCACAAACGTACACATACACACACCAAGATCAATTAAAACAATTTAAACAAAGCATAAATTGTTTTTAAAAATGCCAAAAAAAATGAGTGTTAGATTAAGAAATATTATCATATGAAGAGTACTTATATGAATTCAGGGTGTTTCCAGTATATTACCTCATGCAGTCATCACAACAACCTGCAAATAAAAACAGATATTAACTTCATTTCATAGGTGAGAAAATTCAACATGGCTACCTCACAAAACGTCAACAACCACTCCAGAGCCTATGAACCAATTCTTAAATATACACATTTATACTTTTAAAAAATGTACTACACAGATGGTTTATTCTAATAATTGCACAAATTGATCATGTAGATATAGCAGAGAAGGGAACAATAAAAATCAAAGAATAATCAGAGATGAGACGAAAAGCAAAAATCTGGACCAGGATAGGATAGACCCAATGAGTCAAATCAAGGATATTCCCAGAGTTAAAATCAATGGCAAAGAAAACTTGGAGGCATAGCTAGAGCTAGGAGAAAAGATTTGTTTATGGAAGCAAAAATGAATCAATCCTGAGACAGACTCACCAAGATTCCTCCGAAGCTGGTAAAACATAGCCTTGGCTGAAGGAACAAAGATTCTTCCAATCAGCTGCTGAATGGCTTAGGAAATACTCTGAGACTTTCTTTCACAACAACATGACCAATAAAGCTGCCCATCAATTCTCCATATCAGTAGCTTATATTATTTAAACTCCGCTCCTAAAATCAGCTGCCAACAAAAACCCTGCAGTCCCAGAAGGCCTACGAGAGACTACTCCCTAGACCTTAGGCCAGCCAAAGTGGATAGGTTAGCTCTCCCTGCGGATAAATTGCCTACAAAACTTTCAACTAATCATCAGTTAGGTAACTCAGCCTATCCACTATTTCATCATTCAGGCTGTATGAGCATACAAATCCATTTTAAATGTCCATTTATTTTAGAAGAGAAGTCAGACCTGTTGAAATAAAAGTTAAGATCAGGCTGTCAATATGATTGTTTGAACTCTTTCAACCTATTTGACTACTTGAGTGCATTTTGCAAGGCGATGTTTCAAGAATGCACACTTTTAATTCCCATTTTTTTGTTGTTCTATGCTTTCCTAAGTGGAGAGTCAATGTAGCTCATAATTCATTCATAATTTAAGAACACTTTGGAGATATGTTGTTAAGTGCCATCGAGTCATTTCTGACTCATAGCGACCCTATAGAACAGAGTAGAATTTCCACATAGGGTTTCCAAGGAGCAGCTGGTGGATTTGAACTGCTGACCTTTTGGTTAGCAGGCATAGCTCTTAACCACTAAGCCACCAGGGCTATATATGTATATATGTGTGTGTCACTTAATGTTCGCAATATGTTCTGTGAAGTAGGATGTTATATGATTTGGACGTTGTGCAAACACCATATTATATACAGATTATATATAGCAGAGACGCATGAAGGAAGGTCACTGTTGGCGCCAGGACCCATGGAGTCACCACTGCTGCCACAGCGCTCAGGACTCTCAGTCCAGCGTGCTCACTACCAGTCTCTGTCCAGTCAGCTGCCTCTGGGCCTCACTGCGATTCCAGCTCTCTTCCCTTCCTTCCTCTCTGCCTGCCTTTCCAGTCTCCCCTAATGGGCTTTAAACACTTCAGCCTGGCCTGCCCCAACCCAGACCACTTAGAAGCCATCACCATGGAAGGAGCCAGCCTCAGGCCCCAGCTTCACATGCAGGCTGTCCATGCCAAGTGGGGCAGCAGCATCAGAGGGGACCACGCTCTGGTGGTTCCAGCAGCATCTGTGTTGTCCCTGCCTGAAGCAAGATCCATGAGACAGGCTTCTGAGGATGGGTGCCAGGACCCCTCCACCCATGTCCCAGGGCCAGGGCTGCCACAGGACCCATAAAGCTAGCGAGGGACAGATTGGATCTCCCTACTTTGCAAAGTATGTCCACTATGTCCTGTTCTCTGAATGGGATAACCTTACAGAACCATGGATATATATGTGGTTGGAAGTTGTCCAAACGGATGTTAAGCAACATATACCTGTGTATATACATACATATGTTGCTGTTTTTGTTAGACGCCATGGAGTTGGTTCCAACTCATAGAAACCTTAGGTACAACAAAACAAAACACTGCCTGGTCCTGCGTCATCGTCACAATCATTGTTATGCTTGAGACCATTGACAGCCACCGTATCAATAAATCTCATTGAGGGTCTTCCTCTTTTTCTCTGATGCTTTACTTTACCAAGCATGACGTCCTTCTTCAGAGAATGGTCCCTCCTGATAACATGTTCTAAGTATGTGAGATGAAATTCCACCATCCTTGCTTACAAGGAGCATTCTGGCTGTACTTCTTCCAAGATAGATTTGTTCTTTCTTCTGGCAGTCCATAGTATATTCAATATTCTTTGCTGACATCATAATTCAAAGGAGTCGATTCTTCTTAGGTCTTCCTTATTCATTTTCCACTTTTTGAATGCATACGAGATGATTGAAAATATCACAGTTAGGGTCAGGTGCGTCTTAGTCTTCAAAGTGACATCTTCGCTTTTCAACACTTTAAAGAGGTCTTTTGCAGCAGATATGCCCAATGCAACATGTTGCTTGATTTACTGACCCCTGCTCCAATGTCCACTGATTGTGGATCCAAGTAAAATGAAATCGTTGACAACTTCAATCTTTCTCCATTTATCATGATGTTGCTTATTGGTCCAGTTGTGAGGATTTTTGTTTTCTTTTTTTTTTTTTATTGTACTTTAGATGAAGGGTTACAGAACAAATAGTTTCTCATTAAACAGTTAGTACACATAGTGTTTTATGACAATGTTTAACAACCCCACAACATGTCGATACTATCCCTTCTCAGCCCTGGGTTCCCTATTACCAGCTTTCTTGTACCCTCCTGCCTTCTAGTCCTTATCCCTGGACTGTCGTGCCTCATTAGTCTTGTTTTGTTTTATAGGGCTGTCTAACCTTTGGATGAATGGTGAACCTCGGGAGTGACTTCATTATTGAGCTAAAAGGGTTTCTGGGGGCCATACTCTTGGGGTTTCTCCAGTATCTGTGAGTTAGAATTTTATTCTACATTTTTCTGTCCAGGACCCTCTGTTATGATCTCCGTCAGAGGTAGCCGGGCACTGTCTAGCTGTACTGGACTCAGTCTGGTGGAGGCCGTGGTAGTTGTGGTCCCTTAGTCCTCTGGACTAATCTTTTCCTTGTATCCTGTTGTCTTCGTTCTCCATTGCTCCTGAAGGGGTGAAACCAGTGGAGTATCTTAGATGGCTTCTCACAGGCTTTTAAGACCCCAGACAGTACTCACCAAGGTAGAATGTAGAACATTGTCTCTATAAACTGTGTTATGCCAATTGAGCTAGATGTTCCCTGAGACCATGGTCCCCACAGCCCCCTGCCCAGCAATTCAGTCCCTCGGGGAGTTTGGATGTGTCTATGGAGCTTCCATGACCTTACCTTGTACAAGTTGTGCTGGCTTCCCCAGTATTGTGTACTGTCTTACTGTCATGGATTGAACTGTGTCCCCTGAAAATATCTGCCAACTTGGCTGGGTCAGTATTGTATGATTGTGTAATCTGATGTGATTTCCTTATGTATTGTGAACTCTATCACTATGATGAGGTGATATGTAATTTCCTTATGTGTTGTAAACTCTGTCACTATGATGAGGTTATGCTGATGAGGTTTACAAGATTAGATAGTGTCTTAATCCAATCTCTTCTGAGATATAAAAGAGAGAAGTGAGCAGAGACACATGGGAACCTCACACCACCAAGAAAGGAGTATCAGGAGCAGAGCACATCCTTTGGACCTGAGGTTCCTATGCAGAGAGAAGCTCCCAGACCAAGGGAAGAGTGATGACACAGACATTCTTCCAGAGCAAACAGAAAAAGCTTCCCCCTGGAGCTGACACCCTGAATTTGGACTTGTAGTCTACTAGACTGTGATAGAATAAACTTCTCTTTGTTAAAGCCATCCACTAGTGGTATATCTATCAGAGTAGCACTAAACGACTAAGACACTTACACTTCACCAAACTTACCACTTAATTATTGTCTATTTAGTATTTCCCTCCATGCCTTACATCCCTCATAACCATCAAAGATTGTTTCTTTTTGTGTAAAACTTGTCATGAGTTTTTACAGTAGTGGTCTCATACAATATTTGTCCCTTTGTGATTGACTTATTTCACTCAGCATACTGTCCTCCAGTTTCATCCATGTTATGAGATGCTTCGCAGATTCATCATTGTTCTTTATTATTGCATAATACCCCATTGTGTGTATGTACCATAGTTTGTTTATCCATTCATCTGTTGATGGGCATCTAAGTTACTTCCATCTTTTTGCTATGGTGAACAATGCTTCAATGAACATGAGTGGGCATATATTTATTCTTGTGACGGCTCTTATTTCTCTAGGATATATTCCTAGGAGTGGGATTGCTGGGTCGGATGGTATTTCTATTTCTAGCTTTCCAGGGAAGCACCATATCGTTTTCCAAAATGGTTGTATCATTTTGCATTCCCACCAGCAGTGCATAAGAGTTCAGATCTTCCTGCCGCCTCTCCAACATTTGTTATTTCAAGTTCTCTTGATTCGTGCCAGTAATGCCGGGGTGAGATTGTGTCTCATTGTGGTTTTAATTTGCATTTCTCTAATGGTTAGTGATCCTGAGAATTTCCTCATGTGTCTGTTGGCTCCTTGAATGTCTTCTTTGGTGAAGTGTCTGTTCATTGCCTTTGCCCATTTTTTAATTGGATTCTTTGTCTTTTTGTTGTAGAGGTGTTGGGTTTTCTTGTAGATTTTAGAGATTAGACCTTTATCTCACTTGTACTGTCCAAAAATTTTTTCCCGGTCTGTAGGCTCTCTTTTTACTCTTTTGGTGAAGTCTTTTGATGAATATAAGTGTTTAATTTTTAGAAGATCCCAGTTATCTAGCTTATCTTCTGGAGTTTGTGTATTGTTGGTTATGGTTTGTATCCTGTTATTACCATGTATTCAAGCCTCTAGCATTGATACTATTTTTTCCTCTGTGAACTTTACAGTTTCCAGATTTAAATTTAGGTCTTTGATTTACTTTGAATTAGTTTTTTGTATATTGTGTGAGGTATGGGTCCTGTTTCATATTTTTGCAGATGGACATCCAGTTTTGCCAGCACCATTTGTTAAAAAGACTATCTCAGAGAGTTCCGGCAAAATGGCGCTCTAGGCAGAAGCACCACGCCGTCCCTCCACAGCAAAGATCCGAAAAACTAAGCCGAACAGAGAATACAACAATCCTGAAACCCTAAAACATCAAATTAAGAGATAAAGAACTCAGCCAAGCACCAAATGGAGTGAGAAAACTGACAGAGAATGGAGAGTGAGGAGAGATTCATGCAGAGGTCCCGTACCAGCTAACACAGTGCGGATCTGCCATCTTGGACTCCTATCAGAGGCCAGCAAACAGGGGGTATGAGAAAGCAGCCTCACGGAGTGTCCAGCGGGGGACAAAACAACCGGTAATTTATGACATACGGTTTACCACCCCCCACCCTTCTTCACCCTGACTTGGCCTCCTCTGCTTCCCGTGGCCACAATCTCTTGACCAGGAAACACCGGCTGCTTGGATTCCAAACGGGTGGCTCTCTGAGTGCCATTTGTTGGCTGCTGGTGTTGCTTTTTTCTGCTTCTTTTGATTTCTTCCTTGTCTCTCGCCACGTCCCCCTCCTTTGGCTCCTGTACCTCACTCCATGCGCAATCTTTGCTTCTTCCTGAGGGGCTGCAGAGCTCCAGTAATTTGTGATATACACTTCCCCACTCTCTACTCTTCTTCACCCACACTCAGCCCCCTCTGCTTCCCGTGGACACAGTCTCTTGTCTGAGAAACACCAGCCAGCACTAGCTGGCTCTCTGAGTGGCATTTGTTGGTGTTAGTGTTGCTTTTTTTTTTTTTCTGCTTCTTTTGATTTCTTACTTGCGTCTTGCCACCTCCCCCTCCTTTCGCTCTAGTACCTGGCTCCGTATGCTATCTTTGCTTCTTCCTGAGGGGCTGTGGAGCTCCCTTCCAGTGTGGAACTGCTTCCTGGTCTGGGCTGCCATGCTGGTGGGATCCCGGTGCTTTTGTTCATTAGTTTGTTTTGAATTGTTTCTTTGTTTTCTTTTCCTTTTCTTGAGTTGGGAGCCCTTTCTGTCCAGGCAGAGCTGCGTGGCAAGGAGACTCCCACTTGGCTTCCACAGACGTGCAGAGGGAGCCCTGAGCACATTTTTTTCTTTTCTTTTTTTTCTGTTTTTTTGGGGGCCTTTCTTGTTTGTTTGTTTGTTTTTTAATTTTTTAATTTGTTTTGTTTTTCTTTTCCCTCTTTTTCCCTTTTTCTCTTTCTTCATTGCTCAGTTTCTCATCTCTCTATATCTTCCTTCTCTTTCTATTCCCTGAATACCTGGTGTTGTATCCCTCTATGCCTTCTAGCCAGGCTGTACCGCAACACCTGAGAGTAACTTCCCCAGACCACATAGCTGCACTGGTGGGAACCCTGGGAACTTTGCAGTTCTTTAACCTTACTGATTTTTACTTATTCATTCTTTTCTTTTCTTCCTCTTCCCCTTTCTGTTTTTCTCCATTTCATAGTCTCTCATCTCTTCACTCCAACGACAAGCTCCCCTAGCATTCTTCTTTGTTTGCTTGTATGTTTTTGGCTCCTGTTCCTCTCTCCTCTCTCCCATATCCATCTTAACCCCACACATAACAATCTCCCTGCTGCATCCTGCCTACCTGCACCATACGCTTGGCATCACACCACCAAGCAACACAGGCACAGCCTACTGGAACCTGCCGTGACCTGATAACTGACCTGCTCTGGTGGCTGTAGTAAGTGTCACAAACCACCTGTCCCAGTAACTCCGCTTCAGCTAGACCTGCCATGCAGTACAATATATGAGTGACTGACGCCTGTCAGATGGAGAAGGAGGCGAAAAGTATTGTGCCCACAGACAAGCAAACAACAAAGAACACCGAGTCCACCTGCTCAGACATAGTCAATCTTTTTTTAAAAAAAAAGGGACAAAACAAACAAATCTAAATCAATAAATGAGAAAACTAACTACTGAATGCCCCAAAGACAGCAGACAATATCAAAACATTTACAAAAACAGGACAGGATGGTTCCAGTAGGCATCCAAAATAAAACACCAGATGACTCTCTTGTGGAAGAAAAGGCACTATAACTACCTGATAGGGAGTTCAAAACTCTAATACTAAGAATTCTCTAAGAACTGAGGCAAAAATCTGACAAACATGAGGAAAAAATATACAAATTCAAGGAAAATACAAACAAAAAATTGGAAGAATTCAGGAAAATAATGCAGGAACAAAAAGCCAAAATAAATTCACAACTAGAAATGATACAATGACAACAATTAGAAATCCGAAAGAAAAACAACAAGAGTTCAGAAATAGACGGTGTCATAGTAGGGCTGAGAAGCAGATTTGAAACAGTGGAAGACAGGATCAGTGGAATTGAAGACAAACACTTGGATACAACTCTGTTTGTATCAGAAACTCAGAAAAAAGAACAAATAAAAATGAAGAGACGCTGAGAGTTATGTGGAACACAATCAAAAGCAAAAATTTTCTAGTGATTGCAATTCCAAAACAGGGGGAGAAAACAGAAAACACAGAGAGGATCATTGAGGATCTGCTGACAGAACACTTCCACAATATCATGAAAGATTAAAAGCTGGCCATCCAAGAAGCTCAATGAACCCCATATAGAAGAGACCACAAAAGAAAATCACCAAGGCATATCATATTCACACTCGCTAAAACCAAAGACAAACAAAGAATCCTGAGAGCAGCTCGTGAAAAACAAGAAGTCACATACAGAGGAGAAACAATAAGACTAAGCTCAGATTATTCTGCAGAAACCATGCAGGCAAGAAGGCAATGGGATGACATATATAAAATCTTGAAAGAAAAAGATTGCCAGCAAAGAACAATATATCCTGCAAAACTCTCATTCAGATTTGATGGTGAAATTAGGCCATTTCCAGATAAACAGAAATTAAGGGAATATGTAAAAGTCAAACAAAACTTACAAGAATTATTAAAGGGAGTTCTTTGATCTGAGGACAAACAGCTTCAGCTCCCAGGCAGAATCTAGGATGCAGGATCGTACCAGCCAGATACCAATCTAGGAAATGAACTCTTGAGGACTATCCAAACCAAAAGAAATACAACACGAAATCAGAGCAGTTAATCAGTAAATGACAACAATATCAAAACAACAAGCGGGAATAAACAGCATAGGTATAGAACCTTCTAATGGAGAGGAAGGCAAGGCAATGCCAAGTAATGGTAGATTGCTTCAAACTTAGAAAGATAAAGGTAAAATTCATGGTAACCACAAAGAAAGTTAACAAACATACTCATTAAAAAAAAGAGGAAAAACATAAAGTCTCAGCAAAAACAAAACCTGCAAAAACAAAAGAAATGAAAAAAAAAATCCACAAACAAAAGTAATTCAGCGCAAGAGAGTGAGAAGAACAAGGAAAACGTCAGCACCACAAAAACAAGCACTACAAAATGACAACAAAAAACTCACATCTATCAACGATTACACTGAATGTAAATGGACTCAATGCACCCATAAATAGACGGAGAGTGAGAGAATAGATAAGAAAACAGGATCCATCAATATGATGTCTACAGAGACACACCTTAGAAACAAAGATGTGAATTTATTAAAAATCAAAGGTCAGAAAAAAATTTATCAAGTTAACAACTACCAAAAAAGAGCAGGTGGATTCTGATCTCAGATAAAATAGACTTTAAAACAAAATCTCCCACAAAAGACAAAGAATGACACTATATAATGATTAAGGGGATGATGCATCATGAAGACATAACCATAATAAACATCTACGCACCCAATGACAGGGCTCCAAAATACATCAAACAAACTCTAACAACACTGAAAAGAGAAATTGACAGTTCCACAACAATAGTAGGAGAATTCAACGCACCACTCTCAGTAAAAGACAGAACAACTAAGAAGAAACTGAGCAAAGATACAGAAGACCTAAAGGGCACAATCAGCCGACTTGCTCATAGACATATATATAACACTCCATCCAACCGCTGCAAAGTACACATTCTTTTCCGATGCACATGGAATGTTCTCCAGAATAGACCACATCTTAGGCCACAGAGGAATCCTCAACAAGATCAAAAACGCTGCGATAATTCAAAGTATCTTCTCTGACCACAATGCCATCAAGGTAGAAATTAACACTAGAAATAGCAAGGAAAAAAAATAAACTACATGGAAACTGAATAATAATCTGCTTACACATCAATAGGTAATAGAAGAAATCAGAGATGGAATCAAAAAATTCCTAGAATCAAATGAAAATGAAAACACATCATACCAAAACCTTTGGGACACAGCAAAGGCAGTCCTCAGAGGACAATTTGTAGCGATAGATGCACATATCAAAAAAGAAGAAAGGGACAAAATCAGAACATTAACTACAGAACTCAAACAAATAGAGAACAGCAAAAAAAGTCTACAACCACCGGAAGAAAGGAAATAGTAAAGATCAGAGCAAAAATAAACGAAATAGAGAACAGAGAAACAATAGAAAGAATCAACAAAACCAAAAGTTGGTTCTTTGAAAGAATCAACAAAATCGACAAACCACTGGCCAGACTGACAAAAGAAAAACAGCGGAGGACACAAATAACCCAAATAAGAAATGAAACGGGGGACATTACAACAGACCCATCCAAAATAAAAAGGATTATAACAGAATATTATGAAAAACTATATTCCAACAAATTTGAAAACCTAGAGGAAATGGATAAATTTCTAGAAACACACAGTCTACCCAAGCTACAACAAAGTGATGTTGAAAATCGGAACAGACCCATAACAAGAGAAGAGATTGAAAAGGTAATAAAAAAAACTAACAACCAAAAAAAAGCCCTGACCCAGATGGCTTCACTGGAGAATTCTACAAAACATTTACAGAAGAGATTGTACCAGTTCTACTTAAGCTATTTCAGAGCATAAAAGAGGAAGCAACACTTCCAAATTCATTCTATGAAGCCAGCATAATGCTGATACCAAAACCAGGCAAAGACATCACAAAAAAAGAAAATTACAGACCAATATCTCTCATGAATATAGATGCAAAAATTCTCAACAAAATTCTAGCCAATAGAATTCAGCATCATATCAAAAGAATAATACAATGTGACCAAGTAGGATTCATACCAGGTATGCAAGGATGGTTCAACATTAGAAAATCAATCCACATAATCCACCACATAAATAAAAGGAAAGAAAAGAATCACATGATCATCTCAATTGACACAGAAAAGGCATTTGACAAAGTCCAACACCCATTCCTGATAAAAACTCTCAATAAAATAGGTATAGAAGGGAAATTTCTCAACATAATAAAGGGCATCTATGAAGAACCAATAGCCAGCATCATTCTTAATGGAGAGAGGCTGAAAACATTCCCCTTGAAAACAGAAACAAGACAAGGATGCCCTTTATCACCACTCCTATTTAACTTTGTGCTGGAAGTTCTAGCTAGAGCAATAAGGCAAGAAAAAGAAATAAAGGGCATCCAAATTGGTAATCAAGAAGTTAAACTGTCCCTGTTTGCAGATGATATGATACTATACATAGAAAACTCTAAAGACTCCACGAGAAATCTACTGGAACTAATAGAAAGATTCAGCAGAGTAGTAGGATACAAGATAAACATTCAAAAATCAGTTGGATTCCTATACACCAGTAAAGAGAACGATGAAAAGGAAATCAGGAAATCAATACCATTTTCTATAGCCCCCAAAAAGATAAAGTACTTAGGAATAAATCTGACCAGGGATGTAAAAGATCTATCCAAAGAAAACTACAAAACACTACTGCATGAAACCCAAAGGGATCTACATAAATGGAAAAACATACCATGCTCATGGATAGGCAGACTCAACATTGTGAAAATGGCAATTCTATCCAAAGCAATTTACAAATACTATGCAATCACCATCCAAAAACCAACAACACTCTTCAAAGAGATGGAAAAACTAATCCTTAACTTTATATGGAAAGGGAAGAAGCCCTAAATAAGTAAAGCACTACTGAAGAAGAAGAATAAATTTGGAGGACTCACACTACCTGACTTCAGAACCTAGTATAGAGCTACAGTAGTCAAAACAGCCTGGTACTGGTATTGGTACAACAACAGATACATTGACCAATGGAACAGAATTGAGAACCCAGATGTAAATCCATCCACTTACGGTCACCTGATTTTCGAAAAGGGCCCAAAGTCCATCAAATGGGGAAAAGACAGTCTTTTTAACAAATGGTGCTGGAAAAACTGGATATCCATCTGCAAAAAAAAAAAAAAATGAAACAGGAACCATACCTCACGCCGTATACAAAAACTACTTCAAAATGGATCAAAAACCTGAAAATAAAGCCTAAAAATATAAAGTTCATAGAAGAAAAAATAGGACCAACACTTCAGGCCTTAATACACGGGATTAACAGGATACAAACCATAACCATCAACACACAAACCCCAATAGATAAGCTAGATAACTGGGATCTTCTAAAAATCAAACACCTATGCTCTTCAAAAGACTTAACCAAAACAGTAAAAAGAACTGGGAAAAAAATTTTCCCAGACTGGGAAAAAAATTTTGGACAGTACAAGTCAGACAAAGGTCTCATCTCCATAATCTACAAGACAAATAATCCTTTTAAAAAATGGGCAAAGGAAATGAACAGACACTTCACCAAAGAAGACATTCAAAAGGCCACAGACACATGAGGAAATGCTCGCGATCACTAGCCATTAGAGAAATGCAAATTAAAACCACAATGAGATACCATCTCACCCCGGCATTACTGGCACGAACCAAAAACACTGAAAATAACAAATGTTGGAGGGGCTACGGGGAGATCGGAACACTTATGCACTGCTGGTGGGAATGCAAAATGATACAACCATTTTGTAAAATGATGTGCTTTCTCAGAAAGCTAGAAATAGACATCCATTCGATCCAGCAATCCCACTCCTAGGAATATGTCCTAGAGAAATAAGAGTCGTCACTCGAATAGACAGACATATGCACACCTAGGTTCACGGCAGCATTGTTCACAATAGCAAAATGATGGAAACAACCTAGATGCCTATCAACAGATGAATGGATAAACAAACTATGGTACATACACACAATGGAGTACTATGCAACAAGAAAGAACAACAATGAATCTGTGAACCATTTCATAACATGGATGAAACTGGAGGACATTATGCTGAGTGAAATAAGTCAATCACAAAAGGACAAACATTGTATGAGACCTCTATTGTAAAAACCCATGAAAAAGTTCACACACAAAATGTAGCAATATTTTTTGGTTACCGGGGATGGGAGAGGTAGGGGGGAAATACTAAATAGGCAGTAGATAAGTGGTATGTATCTTGGGTGAAGGGTGAGACAGTACACAATACAGGGGAAACTAGCACAACTTGTACAAGGAAAGGTCATGGAAGCCCCATAGACACACCCAAACTCCCTGAGGGACTGAATTGCTGGGTGGAGGGCTGGGGGGCCATGGTCTCAGGGAACATCTAGCTCAATTGGCAAAACACAGATTATAAAGACAATGTTCTACATTCTACCTTGGTGAGTAGTGTCTGGGGTCTTAAAAGCCTGTGAGCAGCCATCTAAGATACTCCACTGGTCTCATCCCTTCAGGAGCAAGGGAGAATGAAGGAACAGTATACAAGGAAAAGATTAGTCTGAAGGACTAATGGACCACAGCTACCATGGCCTCCACCGGACTGAGTCCAGTACAGCTAGATGGTGCCCGGCTACCACCACTGACTGCTCTGACCAGGATCACAACAGACGGTTCTGGACAGAGCTGGAGAAGGATGTAGAGCATAATTCTAACTCACAAAAAAAAGACCAGCTTTACTGGCCTAAAGGAGACTGGAGAAACCCCGAGAGTATGGCCCCCAGACACCCTTTTAGCTCAGTGGTGAAGTTATCTCCAAGGTTCACCGTTCAGCCTGGGAGTGGCTAGCCCTGTAAAAACAAATGAGACTAACAAGGTACAGTAGTCCAGTGACAAGGGCCAGAAGGCAGAAGGGACAAGGAAGCTTGTGATAGGGAACCCAAGGTTGAGTAAGGATATTGTTGATGTGTTGTGAAATTGTTAACCATTGTCATAGGGCAACATGTGTAGTAACTGTTAAATGAGAAACTATTTTGTTCTATAAGCCTTCATCTTAAGTGAGAATAACAGCACAATTGGAAGAGCATAGTCAATGTCACTGAACTCTGCATGTAGACATTTTTGAAATGGTGTATCTTTGGCTATGTGTATTTTCACCAAAAAAAAAAAAAAAAGACGTTGAGAATTTAGAGGGTTGACATGTTGTGGGGTTGTTAACAAACATCATAAAACAACATGTGTACTACTTTTTCATGAGAAACTGTTTGTTCTGTAAGCCTTCACCTGAAGTAAAATTAAAAAAAGATCACAAGTCAAGATGATTAAATTTATTTTAAATTTGTAACCCATTGCTTGTTTGGTAGTGTTTTGATTCCTAGTCAAGTTTGGGATCATCATGACTCAGTATATGTTTGTTGAAGATTCTTTTTCTTGGTGATTTCTCCAAAGTCAGCCTCAGAGCTCCTTGCTGAGGTCAGTCCAGGATGCCTTCTGCAGTTTTATCTTATAATTAATTGCTCACTGATACTGTTGAAAAGTGCAGTTACTATTTTCTCAGGTTCGGAGCAAGTTCAGGGTTTCTCTGAGGTCAGTGGAGGCATCTATGGTCTTTTCAGTCACTTCATCTGCGTGTCAACGCTGGGCAGTAAAAAAACAAGACAAAAGAAGAATGGATGCAGAAAGTTGTGTTGGCGAAGAATATTGAATATAACATGGACTGTCAGAAGAGTGAACAAATCAGTCTTGGAAGAATTATAGGAGAACGCTCCCTAGAAGCAAGGATGGCAAGCTTGCAAATCTCGCTTACTTTGTACACATCATCAGAAAAGACTAATGTCTAGAAAATGAAATCCTTTTTGGTGAAGGGTCAGGGAAATCAAGGGAAACACACAAGGAGGTGAAGTGATACAATAGCTACTACAATGTACTCAAGCCCATTAAAGATCACGGACTGGCAACGTTTCCTTCTCTCATACATAAGGTAGCTCTGAGTAGGAGCCGACTTGAGGGCAACTAGAGAAAACAAATAGTTGCACTGGCCTGGAAGGTCCAATTTTGCAGTCATTTCTGGGCATCCATCAGGTACATAAGGCAGTGGGAATCAGTGTGCTATGCGTGGGCCTGGGGTTGGGCACAGCTGACTATGGAGTAAGAGAAGGAGCTTGGGCCAGATTGCGGTGTAGGGCATTGTGTGCTGGGTCAGAAGCTTGAGCTGTGTGCTCCAGGTGGGCCTCAGCATAGGGGTGGGGCATAGTCTGCCACCAAATCAGGAAAACGGGCCCCCAGATATTACCAAGGTGACTCCCAGGATGTCATCGGTTCTCAGCTCCAACATCCCCTCCTAGTGATCCACCTTATTTTAGTTTCTTCATAGCCCTAATCACTACCTAAAATGATCTTTTCCATTTGTTTGTCTGCTTTTAATTGTTATCTGCACCCTGTGCCCCCCTAGACTCTGAGTTTCAGGAGGGCAGACCTGTTTCATTTGTATATCACTACATTCCAGGCCTGGAACACCATGTGGCCCAAGGACATGCCCAATGATGATTCTTCACGTAAGGAATGAGAACATGAGACAACAGATGCATGTGTTAGGAGAGTGACTCAGAAAATTGAATGAGAGTCTGGAGAGAAGGTAGCAGGAGATCAATACTACAGATGTGAAGACTCAGGACTGAACACAGAAGGCCATGGCAGTAGAGGGGAGACAGAGGATTCCAGAAATTTTGGAATTAGAAATGATGAAAAGTATGGCCCAGGGAAGATTTTTGATGTGTATGGCTTTTTCTCTTTGCATCCTTGGGGTGGTGATGTAACTTCAGCTAACCAACTATCCCCTGAGACAGCTCAGGACACAGGAAGTAAAAGCCAGCCCCAATTTGAAATGTTTAGTGCAACCTGGTAAACAAGGAATTCACCAGGCCCTTTTCATGCAGAAATATTGCAAAGTGGGGTCGGTATTCTCCACATGTACAGCTAGGAAACACACCTGGAATATTTAATAACCTTGCCCAAGGTCACAGGACTTGGAAGTGATAGAACTGGGAGCAGCTTGGGTCTTTAACGGGAAAAAGCATCCGACATAAAATCCCGTCCGAATCCAAGTGTTTTATTGTATACCACACTGTCTCCTCCCTCTCCCCCATCGTCCTGCCTTCTTCTCTAGGGCTCTGTGTTTGTGTCATTACTGTATTAGCTTCCTAGGGTTGCCCTAACAAAGTACTACAAACTGGGTGGCTGAATAAAAACAGCAATGTATTTCCTCAGAGTTCTGGAAGCTAAGAGTCTGAAATCAAGGTGACAGCAGCGCCATACTACCTCTGAAGATTCTGGGGAAAAATCCTTCCATGTCTCTTCCTAGCTTCTGCTGGTTCTTGATCAGCTTTGGCATTCCTTGGCTTGTAGATGCATCACTCCAATGTCTGCTCCATCTTCACATGGCCAGTTTCTGTGTGGGTGTGTCTGTGTCTCTTATAAAAGGACATCACTCACACTGGAGTAGGACTTATTCAATATGACCTCATGTTAACTGAACTGGTAACATCTTCAAAGACCCTATTTCCAAACAAGCTCCCTTTCATAGGTCCTAGGAGTTAGATATTCAACATGGCTTTTTGGAGGACACAATTCAATGCATAACAATTATAAGGTTGGCTCCAAATCATCACCCTTCTCCTTCTCCCTGTATCCTTGTCCTTGCCAGGTGCTCATCCCTATTTCTTGCATTGAGGAACATGATGTTAGCAAACATGACTCAAGCAGAGATGTGTCTGTTTCTGCTGGGCTCAAGCACACTACCTTTGTCATGAAGAAATGGTTACAGTTCTGCTTTTCCTGAGCTCAAATTCTACAGGTGCATCTTTAGAAATACATTAACTTTAGCATTCTACGAAGGTTTTACTTGCACTGAATTTTGTTTTAAATATTTCGTAGAACAATGTTGTGTAAATTGAATTGATAAACCTATAATTGGCGGCCATGGCTTGAGTTAAGCAGGGAGGGGACTAGGTGTTTCCTGATGCTCCTTCACCCTCCTCACTGTTGCATGGTGTGAGATCACTTTACTAAAAAAAATAATAATTTGGCCTTTTAGTCTTGGTTCCAAAGCACCGCCCAGTAGTTGATCTATACTTGATTGGCTTCCCCCCACCACCACCTACACTGCCCAGTAATTGACCTTTTCATGGATTGGCTGGGGGACCAACTCACTGACTGATAAAAACTCTAGAGCATGGAGGCTCTTCTGGGGCTTCCTGGTTCAGGAGGGCCGAGAGAGGAATGAGTCCTTTGGATGCTGGGACCCTGCGCTTTGACTCTTCCAGATGGAATAAACCTATGATGGCAATAGAGGTCAACTATGAAAGTACTTGAAGCAGCAGAGACAACAAGCAGACTCAGACATTGGCAGCAGAGTGCAAGACCAAACTATGGCCAAGAGCTGAGAGGAGCGACTAATGGCAGAGTCTACCAAGTGATGTCGTTGAGTTTTCTGTGTAAAAGTTTCCTGATAGGGGAGAGTGAACATAGGTTTTCAGTAAGGGAAAGCAGGTCCCTTTTGAGACATAAGCTGGTCTCCTTTCAGACACTGAGGACCATGGACTGCTACCACTCCCAAACCTTTCCCTTTGCATACTTTCATCTCTGTTTACATCCTTCACTTTTTTAAAGTTGTTATTTCAGTTATGTTGTTTCCAAGAGTTCTCTAGGACCACTCCAATGAATTATCAAACCTAATAGAGAAAGAGTTTTGTGTAGAGAATGGCTAGTGGCAGAATGGCGAAGAAGTGGGGAATGGGGGTATATCTGACCTCCTCTGCCTCATAGAAACCAGCTTGGTGCTGAATCTTATGGTCAGACTTTTCCTTCCAGTTGGTATACAAGAAATTTCTCCATTTATACTCCAGTAGTACCAAATTTGACCTGAGCAGAATAGCCCACCAAGTGCTTATAGCACCCTTGTCCCACCTGGAAGCCACTAAAAAAGAGACTGTTATTGATTGAGGAAAACTATGTGTCAGGGGTGTGCTAATATCCTTATAAGCATCATCTTATTTTATCTTCACAGAAACTCTGTGAGGAAGGTATTTTTATAGAGGAGGACCCAAAATCATAAAGACGTTACTTTGCTCATGGTTATTCAGGTAAGAGTTAATAGAACAAGAATTTAATCTTTTTTTTAAGTAATCAAAGTTGTCCATGCATCTGATTTAAAAAGTCAAATAATTTTAAAATGCTTGTTAAAAGGCACCAACACACTCTATTCAGAAGTTCTCCGTGCTGTCCTCCAAGAATTACTCCATTCCCAGGTGTAACTGTCAATTGTTGTTGCTGTTAGGTGCTGTCAAGTTGGTTCCGACTCATAGCAACCCTATGCAACACAGAATGAAGCACTACCTGGTCCTGTGCTATGCTCACAATCGTTGTTATGCTTGAGCCCATTGTTGCAGCCACTGTGTCAATACATCTTGTTGAGAGTCTTCCTCTTTTCGCTGACCCTGTACCTTACCAAGCATGATGTCCTTCTCCAGGGACTGATCCCTCCTGAAGACATGTTCAAAGTATGTAAAATGGAAGGATGTCAAACGTGGAGCTATAGTCAGAAGCGCCATGCCATCCCTCTGCAGCAAAGATCCACAAAACTAAGTCAAACCAAATCACGCATCAGTCCTGAAACCCTAAGAATCAAATGAAGAGATAAAGAACTCAGCCAAGCACTGAATGGAATAAGAAACTGACCGAGAAGAGAGAGCGAGGAGAAATACATGCAGAGGTCCCCTATCAGCTACCACAGCACGGATCCCCCATCTTGGACTTCTATTGGAGATCAGCGAACAGGGGGTATGAGAAAGCAGCTTCACAGAGCTTCCAGCAGGAGACAGAACAACCAGTAATCAGTGATATAGGCTTTCTCACCTCCACCCTTCTTCACGCCCATGTAGCCTCCTCTGCTTCCTGCGGCCACAGTCTCTTTGCTGGGAAGCACCAGCTTCACCCCGGTGTGACTTGGATTCCACCCATCTGCACTGGCCAGCTCCCTGAGTACCTTTTGTAGGCTGCTGGTGTTGCTTTTTTCCACTTCTTTAGATTTCTTCCTTTCTTCCTCTCACCACCTCCCCATCCTTTCTCTCAAATACCTGGCTCTCTGTGCCATCTTTGCTCCTTCATGAAAGGCTGTGAAACACCGCTCTGCTGTGAAACTGCTTCCTGGCCCATGCCACCAGGCTGGTGGGACCCCCAGGGCTTTTTTGTTTGCTTGCTCTGATTTGTTCTGTTTTGATTTGTTTGTTTGTTTTCTTTTTCTTTTCTCAGCTCGGGAGCCCCTTCTAGCCCCTTCTGCCCCTTCTGCGCAGCTTGGAAGCTACTCCCTTACTCTGCACAGATGCACAGGGACATCCCTGGGAGCATTTCTTTTTTCTTGTTTTGGGTTTTTTTTTTGTTTGTTTCATTGTTTTGTTTTCTTCTCTCTCTTATTCTGTTTTCATCTTTCTTCATTTCCAGTTTCTTGATTTATTCATTTTTTTTCTTTTACCCTTTTACTTTTTTTTTTTTATTTGTGTTTTTCCCCATTTCTCAGTCTCTCATCTCTCCACTCCAATAGCGAGCTCCCTTAGCACTCTTTTTTGTTTGTATGTTTTTGGCTCCTGTTCCTCTCTCCTCTCTCTCATGTTTCCCATACCCATCTTAGCTCAAAACATCACAGTCTACCCTCTCCTTCCTGCCTATCTGCTTCATGTGCTGAACATCACACTCCCAAGCAGCACAGGCACAGCCTCCTGGAACCTGCCCTGCACTGATTCCCAGGCCACACTGTCAGCCCTGGTACATGCCACAAACAACCTATCCCAGCAACTCCCCTTCAGCTGGACCTTCCTTGCTATACCATACCTGAGTAATTGACCCTGCCCATTGGAGAAGGAGGTAAAAGTATCACGTCCACAGATGAGCGAACAACAAAGAACGCACGGCCCACCTGCTTGGACATAACCAAATAAAACAAAAAAGCAGGACAAAACAAACAAATCTACAATTAATAAACAATGAAAATAACCACTGAATGTCCCGAAGACAGCAGACAATATCAAAACATTTACAAAAACAGGACAGGACGGTTCTGGTAGGCATTCAAAATAAAACACCAGATGACCTTCCAGTAGAAGAAAAGGTACTAGACCTAACTGTTAGGGAATTCATATCCTTAATATTCAGAATTATCCAAGAGTTGAAGCGAAAGGCAGACAAAAATGAGGAAAAAATAGACAAATTCATGGAAAATACAGACAAAAAAAATGGAATAATTCAAAAAAATAATACAAGAACAAACTGCTAAAATAAATTCACAACTAGAAATTATATAAAAACAACGATTAGAAATCCAAAGATAAAGAACAAGATTTCAGAAATGGACAGTATCATAGAAGGGCTGAGGAGGAGGTATTAAACGAAGGAAGATAGGATCAGCGAAATTGAAGACAAACACTTGGCTACAACTCTCTTTGAGGAAAAATCAGAAAAAAGAACAAAGAAAAATGAAGAAACCCTAAGAATTATGTGTGATACAATCAAAAGCAAAAGTCTTCGAGTGATCAAAGTTCCAGAACAAGGGGAGAAAATAGAAAACACAGAAAGGATCATTGAAGAATTGCTGACAGAAAACTTCCCCAATGTCCTGAAAGATGACAATCTGACCATCCAAGAACCTCAACGAACCCCATATAGGATAGATCCAAAAAGAAAATCACCAAAGCTTATTATAATCACACTCGCTAAAACCAAAGACAAAGAATCCTGAGAGCAGCTCAAGAAAAACAAAAAGTCACTTACAGAGAAGAAACAAAAAGACTAAGCTCGATTATTTGGCAGAAACCATGCAGGCAAGAAGGCAATGGGATGACATATATAAAACCTTGAAAGAAAAAAAATGCCAGCCAAGAATAATATATCCTGCAAAACTCTCAGTCAAATATGATGATGAAATTAGGTCATTTTCGGATAAACAGAAATTAAGGGACTATGTAAAAACCAAACCAAACTTACAAGAATTATTAAAGGAAGTCCTTCAATCTGAGAACAAGCAATATCAGACCACAGGCTGAATATAGGACACAGGATTGTACTAGCCAGATGCCAACCTAGGAAATTAACTCTTAAGGACTATACAAAACCAAAAGAATTACAACAGGGAACCAGAGAGATTAATCTGTAAATGACAACAGCATCAGAACAATAAAAGAGGGAATAAACGGTGTAGGTATAGAACCTTCTAATGGAGAGGAAGGCAAGGTGATACCAAGTAATAATAGACCAGTTCAAATCTAGGAAGATAAGGATGAATTTCAAGGTAACTACAAAGAAAGTTAACAAACCTACTCATCTAAGTAAAGAAAAACATGAAGTCTCAGTAAAAACGAAACCTACAAAAACAAAACAAATGAAAAAAAAAATCCACAAACAAAGGAACTCAGCACAGGAGAGTAAGAGGAACAGAGAAAACATCAGAATCACAAAAAAAAGCACCACAAAATTCACTCCCACTCCTAGGAATACATCCTAGAGAAATAAGAGCAGTCACACGAATAGACATATGCACACCCATATTCACTACAGCACTGTTACAATAGCAAAAAGATGGAAAACAACCTAGATGCTCATCAACAGATGAATGGATAAACAAACTATGGTACATACACATAATGGAGTATTATGCAAAGTTAAAGAACAGTGATAAATCTGTGAAGCACCTCATAACATAGATGAAACTGGAGGACATTATGCTGAGTGAAATAAGTCAATCACAAATGAACAAATATTGTATGAGACCTCTACTGTAAAAACTCATGTAAAAGTTTACACACAAAAAGAAACAATCTTTGTTGGTTACCAGGGGTGGGAGGGGTGGGGGGAACTAAACAGACAATAGATAAGTGGTAACTTTGGTGAAGGGTAAGACAGTACACAGTACTGGGAAGCCACCACAACTTAAACAAGGAAAGGTCATGCAAGCTCCATAGACACACCCAAACTCCCTGAGGGACTGAATTGCTGGACGGAAGGCTGTGGGGACCATGGTCTCGGGGAACATCTAGCTCAGTTTGCATAACACAGTTTATAAAGACAATGTTCTACATTCTACCTTGGTGAGTAGTGTCTGGGGTCTTAAAAGCCTGTGAGCAGCCATCTAAGATACTCCACTGGTCTCAACCCTTCGGCAGCAAAGGAGAATGAAGAAAAGAAGATATAAGGAAAAGATTAGTCCAAAGGACTAATGGACCACTGCTACCACGGCCACCACACTGAGTCCAGTACGGCTAGATGGTGCCCGGCTACCACCACTGACTGCTCTGACTGGGATCGCAATAGGGGGTCCTGAACGGAGATGGAAAAGGATGTTGAAGCAAACTCTAGCTCACAAAAAAAATACCAGATTTACTGGCCTGACAGACTGGAGAAACCTTGAGATTATGGCCCCCAGACACCCTTTTAGCTCAGTGGTGAAGTCACTCCTGAAGTTCACTGTTTAGCCAGGGATTGGACAGCCTCATAAAACAAAATGGGACTAATGAGACACAGCAGTCCAGGGACAAGGACTAGAAGGCAGGAGGGGACAGTAAAGCTGGTGATAGGGAACCCAAGGTTGAAAAGGGACATTGTTGACATGTCATGGGGTTGTTAACACTTGTCATAGGGCAATATGTGTACTGTTTAATGAGAAACTATTTGTTCTGCAAACCTTCATCTAAGGTACAAAAAAAAAAATCTATGTGAGATCAAATTGACAACAGCAACTCAAAAAGTTTGATGGGAAACCTAGAGGGCAGTGAGTTGAAGATAATGGTGATGGAATAATTTGGGAAAGGATAGTGATAATAGTAGCACAACTGGTAGAATGTAATCAATGTCACTGAATTGTACATGTAGAAACTTTTGAAATGGTATAATTTGGCTATGTATATTTTCACCAAAAAAAAAAGGTCCTCCAAGGTCGAGAAGGGAGAGTGTTGACATGTCGTGGGGTTGTTAACCAATGTCATAAAACAATATGTGTACTGACTGTTTAATGAGAAACTATTTGTTCTGTAACCCTTCATCTAAAGTACAATAAAAAAAATTTTTTAAAGTATGTAAGACGTAGTCTCGCCATCCTTACTTTGAAGGAGCATCCTGGTAGTACTTCTTCCAAGACAGATTTGTTCCTTCTTCTGGAATTCCATGGTATAGTCAAATTCTTTGCCAATATCACAATTCAAAAGAGTCAATTCTTCTTCAGTCTTCCTTATTCATTGTCCAGGTTTTGCATGCATATGAAGCAACTGAAAATACCATGGCTTGGGTCAGGCGCACCTTAGTTTTCAAGGTGACATCTTTGCTTTTCAACACTATAAAGATGTCTTTTGCAGTAGATTTGCCCAATGCGATGCATTTTTTGATTTCCTGACTACTGCTTCCATGGGTGTTGATTGCGGATCCAAGTATAATGAAATCCTTGACAACGTCAATCTTTTCTCCATTTATCATGATGTTGCTTATTGGTCCAGTTGTGAGGATTTTTGTTTTCTATATGTTGAGGTGTAATTCCACACTGAAGGCTGTGGTTTTTGATCTTCACCAGTAAGTGCTTTAAGTCCTCTTCGCTTTTAGCAAGAAAGGTTGTGTCATCTTCATATCTCAGGTTGTTAATGAGTCTTCCTCCAATCCTGATGCCCCTTTCTTCATATAGTCCAACTTCTCCGATTATTTGCTCTGCCTACAGATTGAATACATATGGGGAAAGGATGCAACCCTGACGCACAACTTTTCTGACTTTAAACCACGCAGTATCTGCTTGTTCTGTCTGAACAACTGCCTCTTGATCTGTGTACAGGTTCCTCAGGAGCACAATTAAGTGTTCTGGAATTCCCAGGTTCTTCGCAATGTTTTCCATAATTTGTTATGAACCACACAATCGAATGCCTTTGCATAGTCAATAAAACACAGGTAAACAAACATCTTTCTGGTATTCTCTGTTTTCAGCCAGACATCAGCAATGATATCCCTGGTTCCACATCCTATTCTGAATCCAACCTGAATTTCTGGCAGTTCCCTGTCGACATACTTCTGCAGCTGCTTCTGAATAATCTTTAGCAAAATTTTACTTTCGTGTGATTTTAATGATATTGTTCGATACTTTCCACATTCTATTGGATCACCTTTCTTGGGAATAGGAATAAATATGGATCTCTTCCAGTCACTTGGCCAGGTAGCTGTCTTCCAAATTTTTGGCATAGACGAGTGAACATTTCCAGCACTGCATCCATTTGTTGAAACATCTCAATTGATATTTCGTCAATTCCTGGAGCTTTGTTTTTCGCCAGTGCTTTCAGTGAAGCTTGGACTTCCTCCTTTGGTACCATCAGTTCCTGATCATAGGCTACCTCTTGAAATGATTGAATGTCGACCAATTCTTTTTGGTATAATGACTCTGTATTCGTTCTATCTTCTTTTGATGCTTCCTGCATCTTTTAATATTTTCCCCATAGAATCCTTCACTATTGCAACTCTAGGCTTGAATTTTTTCTTCAGTTCTTTCAGCTTGAGAAATGCAGAGCATGTGCTTCCCTTTTGGTTTTCTGTCTCCAGCTTTTTGCACATGTCATTATAATACTTTGTCTTCTCGAGCCACCGTTTCAAATCTTCTGCTCAGTTCTTTTACTTCATCATTTCTTCCTTCTGCTTTAGCTACTCGACATTCAAGAGCAAGTTTCAGAGTCTCTTCTGACATCCATTTTGGTCTTTTCTTTCTTTCCTGCCTTTTTAATGACCTCTTGCTTTCCTCACGTATGATGTCCTTGATATCATTCCACAACTCATCTGGTCTTCAGTCATTAGTGTTCAATGCATCAAATCTATTCTTGCGATGGTCTCTAAATTCACGTAGGATATACTCAAGGTCGTGCTTTGGCTCTCATGGACTTGTTCTAATTTTCTCCAGTTTCGACTTGAACTTGCATATGAACAATTTATGGTCTGTTCTGCTGTCAGCCCCTGGTCTTGTTCTGACTGATTATATTGAGCTTTTTCATCATCTCTTTCTACAGATGTAGTCGATTTGATTCCTGTGTATTCCATCTAGCAAGGTCCATGTGTATAGTCGCTGTTTATGTTGGTGAAAAAACGGTATTTGCAATGAAGAAGTCATTGGTCTTGCAAAATTCTATCATCCGATCTTCAGCCATATTTTCCAACTACTGATCCTTCTTCTTTGTTTCCATCTTTCACATTCCAATCACCAGTAATTATCAATGCATCCTGACTGAATGTGTTCCATCAGTTTCAGACTGAAGAAGTTGGTAAAAATCTTCAATTTCTTCATCTTTGGCCTTAGTGGTTGGTGCATAGATTTGAATAATAGTCGTATTAATTGCTCTTCCTTGTAGGCATATGGATATTATCCTATCACTGACAGCGTTGTACCTTAGGATAGATCTCGAAATGTTCTTTTTGACAGTGAATGCAATGCCATTCCTCTTCAAGTTGTCCTTCCCGGCATAGTAGACCATATGATTGTCTGATTCAAAATGGCCCATACCGGTCCATTTCAGCTCACTAATGCCTAGGATATCGATGTTTATGCATTTCATTTCATTTTTGACGATTTCCCATTTTCTTAGATTCGTACTTCATACATTCAACCTTCCAATTATTAATGGTTGTTTGCAGCTGTTTCTTCTCATTTTGAGTCTTGTCACATCAGCAAATGAAGGTCCCTAAAGCTTGACTCCATCCATGTCATTAAGGTCGACTCTACTTTGAGGAGGCAGTTCTTCCCTAGTTGTCTTTTGAGTGCCTTCCAACCTGGGGGGCTCATCTTCCAGCACTATATCAATGTTCATAAGGTTTTCACTGGCTAATTTTTTTCAGAAGTAGACTTCCCCGTCCTTCTTCCTAGTCTGTCTTAGACTGGAAGCTCAGCTTAACCTGTCCATCATGGGTGACCCTGCTGGTATCTGAACACCAGTGGCATAGCTTCCAGCAACACAGCAACACACAAGCCCCCACATTATGAAAAACTGACAGACAAGTGGGGGCTTGTGTCAATTATTTTAGCGAAATACTATTGTATCGATACATTCTGTGTTTGCACTTCTACTTCTTGATGTCTTAGTTCTGACCCTTCTCTTTCCACAATGGAAGATGAGAACTTACACCTGTTGCTTTCCTCTACTCCCATCACAGGCTGGTACCCTTCTAATCTACATATCCTTTTAATAGAGTTCTATTATATTTTTTAGAACAGCACAGTTGATAATCAGGATTCGTAGACCCATTTACAAAATAGCCTACTCTTTAAAATTGATTTGTAATTTCCAAATCAATACTCACAGAACTTTCGTAGACATTGACAGAAATGTGCAGAGTGATGAAGAATTTGAAACTCCTAACCCACAAGTTTCCATCTGCATTTGAACAAAGACATGCTATTTTGTTTGTTTGTTTCAGCTCTCGTAATGGTAAAGAAGTGTCCTTTTCACTGTCAATTGCATACCAGGGTTTTTGTTTTATTTAGTTTTATGCATTTTTCTGTTTTTGTTTTTTTGTTTTTTTATGATTCTCCCGTTTACAATTACCCCCATGTGTAGTACTCAAGTATAGTCTAGCATTTCTAAGCACAGAAAGGCTGTGAAATGCTTTACAGAGAAAATACATATGTTAGATAACCTTTATTCAAGCAAAAGTTATAGTGCTGTTGACCATGAGTTAAATGTTAATTAATCAATGATACATGTTATATAAGAAATTTTTAAAAAGAAACACCCATAAAACAAGGTTATGTATTGATTGTTTGACAAAAGTGTTGTGACCAGAGGCTCTCAGAAAACTAACTCTGTATTTCCCTTGTAGCAATGGTTCAGTACTAATGAATTCAGTGTTCATGGCAGTTTTATAGGTTATACCTACCAAGAATAATGAGAATCATGTGTAAATGCTAGTCAAAACAAAGCCATAGGGCCAATTATGATTACCTTTTTCTTTATGCACAATTTTTTTGTTTTTCCTGGAGTCAATTACATTTAAATTTTTTTTTTTTCTGTTTGCTTAGATTTATGCCTTCCTCACAAAGTCATTGATCTTTGCCCTCAAGCACTTTTTGCTTGTTATGGATTGAACTGTGTCACTCCAGAGATGCAAAACTGTGATCGTACACTATTCCTTGATGACTGCGGGTTCCCCACGTGAAATGCAGCCACAATTTGTCAATCCTACTCCTGTGAGATATATCATTAGCAGATAACAGAACACTTTCCTGCTGAGATAACAAGCCTGAGCATTCCTCTAGAACAGTGCCCAGACAGCCAATGGAATCAACCGCATTTACCACAGAAGATCTCCTCACCACGCACGGTCTTGTGCTTCCTGAACTTGTCTGAGCACAAGAATCATTAAGAAGGCTGTTACCACAAAAGATTCCTGAACTCATACCCTGGAGATTCTGATTCAGTAGACCTTAGGACAGAACCGAGCAAATGGGGAAACACTGATCTAAGGTCAATGGGGGAACAAAGAGGAAAAGAATCACATTCTATTATATTATATCATATTACATTGCATTACTTTACATAATACTACATTACATTGTATTATATATACACATATATACATATGTATGTGTAGCTGAAGAGATAGGTAAAAAACCATAGCACATGATTCTAGATAGCTGGGTGTTTACCTACTTAAGGGTTGCGGAGCCTTGGACAGCTGATCTTTTAGGTTTCTAGATACCCCAGGGAATTGTGACCAATAAAGGAAAAGCCATTGTGAGAATCAGTTGAGGGAAACTAAGATCAGCCACTTCTACTGCACAATTTGGTGGTGGATAACAAATCTCCATCCACATGGCAACTGCCTCCAATGTAAATAACAGCTTCCCTTTCCTGTTCAGCTCAGAAGCTAGCTTCCTAAGCACCCCTCCACTTTGTCGTTTCTTTCTTCTGAAGTTGTTTTCACAGAATTTCTGCCAACAGCTCTGTTCTCTTTGAGGTTGCTTACCTGAGTTCCTTACTCCAGGTTGGCACTTAGTGTCATCCCCAAAATGGCCACACCGCGCCGCACCAGTAGGCAGGGTGTTGTCAATCCTCAAATCTCTGTTTTTTCTTTGGCTCTGTTCTATCTCTCCTTCCAATAAATGCTCAGTCTGTTTCTTCAGCTCTCCACTTGATGTTCTGGGGTCCAAGGTCGTTATTTGTGTCTGTTTTACTTAGTTTCTTAAGTCTTTGTTGTCGGCTGTCGTTATGGTGCGTGTATCTAAGGTGCCATCTTACCTGGAACTCTTTGGCTGTTGGTTTTTCATAACTGCCCTTAATCATGTTGAGGAACTTTCCTTTTATTCTTGTCTTGTTAAGAGTTTTTATCAAGAAAGTGTGCTGTATTTTATCGAATGCCTTTTCTGCAGCAATTCAGATGATCATGTCATTCTTTTCCTTTGTGATATATTACATTGACTGATTTTCTAATGTTGAACCAACCTTGCATTTTTGGTTCAGGTGACTTTTAAACTGCCTATTCTAGGAGTGGTTCATCCTGTTTCAAAGCTTACCTCCACTCTCTACCCCAGTGAAGGATTCCAGAGAAGAAAAGAGCTGAATCAAGAGTCCTGAGTCTAGAAGAAGCATGGCACTGGAGGAAGGAAGATGCCCAGGGCTAGAGCATGGGGAATGGAATGAGTCATCAAGAAGATCAAGGAGGCAGGAGAGTCTAGATCATATATGGCCTCATAGAGGTGGACAAGAGTTTGATGCAATAATAAACATTTATGAATGTTGAACAATTTCTCCATTTTAAATACCTCTCCTTAAATCTGTCATCTTCCTCCAGCTAAAGCCTCATTGCCCTCTAGAGCAAAACTCCTTTAGAGTTTTGATTCCATTCCCCTGTTACCATTCTCCATGAAATCCTCTCTAATTAGGCTTTTGTTCCCACCCCTTCACCTGCTCTTCAGTGTCACCAGTGACCTCCTATTGATAGGACCAAGGATCACTCCTCAGTTCACATCTTCCTTGACCTTGGCATCACTTGGCATGCTTCATCACTCCCCTCTCCTCCTGGAAACATTTGCTTCCTTTCCTTCACTCTCCAGGTCTTCTTCCTACCCCAATGACCTCCTTCACAGACTCCTGTGCTTAATCCTTCTCTCCTCCTGTGGGTGGAGGGCTCCAAGTCACCACCTTCAGACACTTTCTCTTTCTTTAATAGAAGCACTCTAGGTGATGTCATTGAGGCTCAGGGTTTGAAAAACCAACTACAGATGCAACACATACCTGGATACTTGAACTTCAGACACAAAAAGACGGCCCCCACCCACCATGCTTTACCATTTCCCTCAATGGAACTGCCATTTCACGTGGTGGCTCGAGCATACTTTTAAGAATCTCTCTCCCTCTTTCTACATACACACACACACACACACACACACACACATACACTCCTGATCCCTAAGCAATTCCTGCCAGCTCTACTTTCACTTTATATCCAGAAACTGACCACTTCTAGCCACCCACATAGAATTCTTTCAGGCGCCTTCTAAATATTCTTTCCCTGTTCTGCTTCTGGCCTCCTCTGGTCTGGTTTTTACACAGAAGTCAGTGGTAACCTTTTACAGTGTAACTCAGAGAGTTTATTTTTATAATCTTATGATGAATGAACAGGTCCTTCCTAAGCAAGAGAAAATAATATTTAACTACAACATTTTTAAAAGAACTATGTGTTAAGCCAAATGCAAATAATAGTTGAGAGAGAAAATTGTAATAAATTGCCAAATAGTTAATTTAAGAAAAACTTAAGCAAACAAAATAAAAAATAATCAAAGATAGAAAAATGGACAATGTGGTGCATAAGTAAAAGAAATTCAATGAACTCTTTGGTAAGCAGAATAACATTCCCCTTCCCACATCCAGGTGCTAGTCCTTGATACCTGTGACTATGTTATGTTATGTGACATGGCAAAGAGGGACTAAGGTGGCAGGTAGAATGAAGGTTGCTGATCAACTAACCTTGAGGGGAGATCAACCTGGATTATCCTAGTAAACCCAGAGTAATCAGAAGGTAGTTATAAGTGAAAGAGGGAGGCAGGAAAGAAAGTCAGAGTGAGGTGATATGATAAAGACTTAAGCTCACATTGCCAGCTTTAAATATGGAAGGGGTCAAGAGCCAAGGACGTGGACAGCCTCTAGAAGCTGGAAAAGGCGAAGACACGCATTCTTTCCTTGAGCCTCCTGAAGGAACACAGCCCTGCTGACACCTTGGTTTTGTCCAGGGACACTCATTTCAGATCTGATCTCTAGGCCTTTAAACTCATTAACTTGTGTTGTTTTAATCCACCAAGTTTGCGTTCACTTGTTACAGCAGCCATAGGAAATTAGTACAGACACCAACATGGAAAGATGTTCAACCTCACTCACCATGAAAAACATGCAAGCTCAATCAAAGAGATGATCAGTTTTGCTCTTTTTTCTACTCAATTGACATTAAAGAATTAATATATATATATCAACATACTGGTCAAGAGTGGTAAAATAATATTACGGCAACTTATTGGTGAAACAAATACAGTTCAAACTTTTAGAGGGGCATTTGGTAATGTACATAACAAAATTACATGTACTCATCCTCTGACCCAATAGATTGCTGGGAAAACACGCACAGAATTTTTTTTTTTTTTCTGAGCAGCTTTGTGTAAGTTTAATTTAAATAAACTGTGTATATTTAAAGTGTAAAATTTCATCAGGTTATAAAAAATGTGAAATCATCTCCACAATCAATATGGTGAACATACCCACCACCCTCAAAAGTTTCCTTGTTCCGTTTATAATTCTACCTTTCTGTTCCCCCATTCCCTCGCACCACTAAAGTGTTTACTATCACTATGGATTAATTTGCATATTCTAGAGGGTTTTTTAAAATATATTTTTAAAACATAATAGCTTGGTATGTATTCTTACGTGTCTGGCTTCTTCACTCAGCATAATTGTTTTAAGATTCACTCATTCTGTAATGCCCTAGGTGTCTTAATGGCAGAATTATTTCTAATGGGAAACATTATAAACCTAAATGTAAAGCAATCATATTAACTAGAAGAATTATGGTTCCCTACAAGAGAATATTCTGCAGCCACCAATAAACAAGTAAATTGGGCAGTATCT
Source organism: Dugong dugon (assembly GCA_030035585.1). Classification (NCBI taxonomy): domain Eukaryota; kingdom Metazoa; phylum Chordata; class Mammalia; order Sirenia; family Dugongidae; genus Dugong; species Dugong dugon. The sequence goes on along the minus strand of CM057463.1, from coordinate 197,526,085 downwards.
GATTAATGAGAACAGCCTCAGGATTTATTCAGCAGAGAATAAGCAGTATAGAATAATGCCTATGTTATAACCTTTTTTTGCGTATATATGAGTATAGTTTGGACAAAGAGAATTATGACATGTATTCCTGGGAAAATTACACAAGAAAGTGTGGAAAAGCATTGGTTATCTTTGGGGAAATGGAGGGAGTGGAGAAAGGTTATTACTGGAAGCTTTTTAAGCCTAGCAAATGAGTAACATCAAATCGTGTTGTCCGTGTTTGGGTCTTAAAACAAGCGAGGTTGTCGTTGTGGAGAGATTGCGTTCCAGTTTTGCCCTCTTTATGCTTTTCTCTGACACATGGGGTCGCCCTGAATCGCAATGGACTGGAAGGCAATGGGTGTTTGGTTTTATGAAGACAATAATGTTTTTCTTCCTGATGAAGTGTATTAATTGCTCCCTTCAGCCCCTCGCCTGAGGATCCCCTCTGTCCCTTCCCTTCTGGGCGGTCAGCTCAGCGGGAACCGGCAGCCGGCCTGACCCTTTGTGGGGTCAGTCATTTGTGGCGCCTGGACCCTTTGTGAGCTGGCGCCTGACAGCATTGAGGACTGGCGGAGGGCAGCTGGCAGGCTCTGTAGGTGATTGGCAGTGGTGGGTGGTGGACGGTATAGTGGATTTGGGTTTGTTGGACGGTTACAGAGCTAGTGAAGCTCTTGAGCGACTCTTCCTCGGTGAGCTGCCGGAGCTCTGTCCATGGGAACTCCAAGAGCCTGACATGGGTCCCGAGGGTCCTCAGCTACCACCTGGGGTTCTAGATTGGGAACTCTGGGAGGGGGTCGCAATTTTATGGCAATGTCCTGGCTGCGTTTCTTTGGGGGCCCCTTGGGAAGCTTCTGGACCCCGAGGGGACCAGGTTTGGTTCTGAGAGGCCCCCTTGGGGTGCAGCCTGGGGTCCTGGCTGGAGTTCAGACAGAGTCATGTAAGTCCCAGAAGGTGTGGGCCGGAGGCAGCGGAACAGGTTCATTGCCCAAGATACTCTAATTTGTCATTTAAAGGTCAGTCTGAAGCTCCTTTGCTTTGAGAGTCATTTTTCCCCCTTTTGTTTTATTCAGCGACGTGTTGTTGCGGTGGAAGAGTTGTTCTTCCGTTTTCTTCGGCAAATCTTCTGTAACATCTACCAATTCTTTACGGATTGTGCTGTACACAGAGTTTGACAATGGCCCCCTTGGGACGTGTGGTCATCATCAGACGGACGGAGATGGACGGTACCCATTTTCCTTTGAGTCGAAACTCCTGCACATTTGGACGGTAAGAGCTGTTGTGCCTGTGGACGTTTTCAACTTTAGAAAGGTGGCAACAGCCTCATCACAGTGAGCAAACTAGAACAGGGCTCTGGAATTCCTTCTTTCCCGCCAATTCCCTTGGTACTTTCTTCCTCCATAACTTTGCTAACTTGACTTAGTTGTTTATTACCAAATGGGATTTTGAAAATAATGTTAATATAGTTATGATTTTAAAACTAAACACAGATTTTAAAGTTCATTTGACAAATTCTTTAGATTAAGAAAGATGTAGGTGATTCTAAATTCTGATTCACTCAGGCAATCATGAAAAGGCAGCTACGTTCATCTTCAATCATCTGTCGTTGCCACCAGGCGTCACTATAGAGCAACCAAGGAAGGGGGCTGTACTTGACTCTGCTGTTTTGGGAAAAATGAAACTGGGAGGGAAAATCCTCCTGCTTGTGTTTGAGAACGTTTCCTATTTAATTGCCTTTCTGCTTCATGGAGCTAATAACACGATGCTCATGATCAGCTTTTCTTGACAGAATTTCCATGGCCAGATTATGTCACACATGACTTAATTTTAAAATCTTAGTGATAAAGAACTTGTATTTATTAAACGTAATTTCTCACTATTATTTCTTTAGAGCCTACAGAATAGCAATTCTTCGCTCTCAGCGTCTTGACACACCAATATGGTGCTTGTGTGTGTTGTTAGTAGTGGTAGCTATATATGTATTTGAGGTTTTTGCTTTCTTTTAAGTTGGGTTATACTTAATGGAACACAACTTTAAAATATGAATCTCACATTTTCACTTCTCTCAAATGGAAGAAAAAGTAGTTGTCTTACAACTAATGCCATAGAGATTGCACACAGCTCTGGGAAACCCAAGGGGAGAAACACCTGTGACTATCGATAGCTCTCTTGCCCACGTCATCCTATTCCCTTCCTGGACTCCCACAAGAGCCTTCTACTGATTTACCTTGCAGTCCTCTTTGTCTTCTACAGTCCCTTCTCTGTACTGCAGCCAGAGAGTTTTTTTTATTTTTTTTTTTTATTTTAATGTTTGTTATTTCCTTATTGAAACTCCTCAGACACTTCCATTAATGAATTAGCTCCAAAATACTCTGCTGGCAGTAGGGCTTAACTGTTAAAGGGGGCATGGGGAGCTGAGTTCAGACTGCCTAAGTGAGATCCCATATTCAAATAGCTGGGTGACTAGGATAAGTTTCCTCATTTACTTCCTCAGTTCACCTAGCCATTGAAGGGACAATAGTACTAACTTCATCCAGTTATGAGGATTGAGAGGGTAAGTTGCCTCATACAAACTATTAGTGTCGTATAAGTACATACCCTTTGTTCTTGATTTATCAGGGACAGTCCCTGTTTATGCCTGGTGTCTCCATATGGCATCCACAATTATTACTAGCACCCCTTCATTTTCTAACACTTTTCAGTTTGGACAAACGATAAGCTCACCCATCCTATAGAGTCTTGCTTGGTCAGGCCCCTGACACCCATTCAGGCATTCCAGTCCCACCAAAGACACACCAGGCTCCTGGTGCTTTTAGACCGTTTGGACTTAATCACTGGAATGTCCGCCCAAGTTTCCTACGTGAGTGACCCCTTTCTACTCTTCAGATGTCTGTTTAAATGTCAGGTCAGACGAACCCTTTACTGACCACTGCTCTTGTCGTTCAGAGCACCACAACACTGGTGATGAGTGCGTGTGGTTGGTCTCTCCCACTAGACTGAGCTCCACAAGGGCAAGGACTACCTTGACTAATTCATCATTATGGTGTTGTGTCTCACGGATGGAGGTGATCGATATTTAGCACCCTCATCAGTGTTGAGAAGAAACAAGGACTGAAGTTTTAGATTTGCAGTCAGCATCTAGCAGTGCTTCTCAATCAAGGACAATTTTGACATTTGCCAATGTCTGGAGACATTTTTTGATGTCACAATAGAGGAGGGGTGTACCAGTGGCATCAATTAGTGTAGGTCAGGGATGTTGCTGAACACCCTGCAATGCACAGACCGCACCCCAAACAGTTATCCAGCCTAAAATGTCAACAGTGTCAAGGCTGAGAAACAGTGATGTACAGTGATTCTAGCTGGCAGTCTCCTGAAAATCAAATTCTCGGTTCTAATCAGATAGTCTGTCTTCTGCTGGAATGTTTTGATACCTAAAAATCAAAGTCTCTTCCTTGGCTTAGAGTAGCTGTTTACTTTTAGATTCCTTTCACTTTAAAGGAAAAAAAAAATACACTTTAGTCTCAAATGGCAGTAATTTTAGTCATTATACATCAGTGATTATATGTTTATACAAGATTTTATGGTCTTTTAATAATGTTTGATTGTATAGTCGGTGAAAGTTTACACTACAAATTAGGATCCCATTTCAGAATTTCTACACAACTTTTTAAGTGACATTGGTTACATTTTTCACCCTGAGTCACCTTTCTCATTAATTTCCATTCAGGTTGTTCCTTTTCCAGTAATCTAGTTTCCCTGCCCCCTTACTCTCTCATCTTTACTTTAGGTCTCACATAGATGATTTTTTAAAGGAGCGCAGTACTCACAGGTGATGGTGTTTATTTTATGAGCCAATCTGTTATTTAGCTAAAAGTTGACCTCACGGAATTTTGGTTCAAGTTTTAAAGAGTATTTCAGGGCAATAGTCTCAGAGAATCCTGCAGTCTCAACTGGTCCAGTAAGTCTGGGCTTTTTAAGAATTTGAGTTCTGTTTCACATTTTATTCCCATTCTATCAGGATCTAACTATTGTATTCCTAATCAGAATGGTAGGTAGTGGTAGCCAGGCACCATCTAGTTCTACTGGTCTCAGGGTACATGAGGCCCTGGGTTGTGTAGATTATTAGTTCTCTAGGCTAGTTTCTTCTCTGAGTCCTTGGTTTCCTTACTTCTCTTGTACTCCAGACATGTAGTGACCAATAGTTGTATCTTAGATGGCTGCTCTTAGGCTTTTAAGACCCCAGATGCTACTCACCAAACTAGGATGTAGAACACAAACCTTATGTACTATATTATGACAATTGAACGAGTTGTCCCAGGAAACTATTGTCCTAAACCTTCAGACTCCTTAAACCTATCCCTTGAGGTGTTTGGTGAGGTCTAAGAAGTATCCATGTTTGTGGCCCCTATGTGCTTTTTTGTATATATGAATATATGTGGAAGCATACCCTTACACATACATATGTACACCTGAGTATAGATACATCTATATGTATAAGGAGCACTAACGGTGCTATGAATCAGAATTGACTCGATGGTAGCATCTTTTCTTCTTTCTGGTGGTGCAGTGGTTAAGCACCCAAGTGCTAACCAAAAAGTCAGCAGTCTGAACCCACCAACTGCTCTGTGCCATGGAAACCCTATGGGGCAATTCTACTCTGTCCTATAGGGTCACTATGGGTTGGCAGCAACTCGACAGCAACGGGATTATTTTTTATATATATATGGCCACATATATACACACATATACATAGGTATATACTTGTGTGCATGCATACATACACATGTAACCACACACAGATTTTTTAGTTTTGTTACTATTGTATGAAGTTGTGTATATCATACCATTACCAAAAACATCCTTTTGTTTCTTGTGTACTTCTTAGTGACATCATTTATTTTGGTCAAGTTGTACACACTTCACCCATATTGTTGTCACCTTTCCCATTACCAAAAATAACAAGCATCTACTATCTAGAGAGTGATCTCCCCCTCCCTCCACCCACCTATCCCTGGTAACCACCAGTGAACATTGGTTTCAGTATGTATTCCTATTTCTGTGCTTTTATAATAGTGAGATCATAAAGTATTTGTCATTTTGTGATTGACTTATTTCACTCAGCATAATGTCCTCCAGATTCATCCATGTTATAATATATTTTGTGAACTTTTCATTATACTTTTTGGCTTTGTAATCCATTATATATATGCACCACATATTGTTAATCCATTCATTGGTTGATGGGCACTCGGGTTGTTTCCATCTTTTAGTGCTGCAACGAACATAGGTGTGCATCTGTCTCTGTCTTTTGTATTAGCTCTGTAGAATCTATACCTAGAAGTGGGATTGCTGGAAGAGGACATAGTTCTATTTCTAGTTTTTGAGGAAGTGTCATACTGTTTTCCTCAGTGATCACACCATTTTACAATCCCACCAGCAATGGATAAGGGGTCCAATCACTCCACATCCTTGCCAGCATTTGTTTTCTTTTTTTTTTTTTTTATCAGTGCCGTTTTCGCAGGGGTGAGATGGTATCTTGTTGCAGTTTTGAACTGCATCCCTCTAGGTTCACTCTGACTCAGAATCAACTTGAGGGCAACAGGTTTCTTTTTTTTTTAATGGCTAATGATTGTCAGCATCTTTTCATGTGTTTTTTGGCTGCTTGAATGTCAGCTTTGGTGAAGTGTGTGTTCAAGTCCCTTGCGCATATTTTAAATGGATTGTTTGGGGTTTTTTTTGTTGAGTTGAAGTTTTCTGTATATTTTAGAGATTAAACCCTTATCAGATATGTTGTTCCCAAAGATTTTTTTTTTCCAGTCCGTAGGTTGACTTCTTACTCTTTCCATAGTCTTTTGATTTGAATAAGTATTTAATTTTATGAGACCCAGAAATCTAATGTGATATCTGTTTTTCATGGATTAATAGTTGTGTTTGACCCAAAAAATATATATATATTTATTTTTAAATTTAGTTCTCATAGTTTTATTCCAATGTTTTCTTCCAAGAACTTTATAGTTTTAGCTTTCTCAGTTAGGTTTTTGATCCATTTTGAGTCAGCATTTGTGTATGATGTGAGATGTGGGTCCTGTTTCATTGTTCTGAATGTAGATATCCAGTTTTTCCAGCCCCATTTGGTAAACAGATATTACTCGCCAGTTGAATGGATTTTGACCCTTGTCAAAAATCAGTTGTCTACTGGATGGATGAATTTCTTTCTGGGTTCTTAATTCTATTCCACTGGTCTATGCGTCTATCAGTGAATCAGTTCCGGGCCATTTCTATTACTCTGCCTGTACATATGTTTTGAGATTGGGGACTGTGCAGCCTCCTACTTTGTTCTTCTTCAATAATGCTTTGGTTGTTCAGGGCCTCTTTCCTTTCCCTATAAAGCTGGTGAATATTTTTTTCCATTGCAGTAAAGAATGTTGTTGGAATTTGGATCAGGATTTCATTGTATCTGTAGATCGCTTTGGGTAGTATGGCCTTTTTCACAATATTAAGTCTTCTAACCAATGAGCACAGAATGTTCTTCCATTTATGTAGGTCTCTTTTAGTCTCTGATTCAAAATGGTCAATGCCAGTCCATTTTAGCTCACTAATGCCTGGGATACCGATCTTTATGAATTCCATTTCATTTTGGACAACTTCTCTAGGGGTATTTTGAATGTCTTCCAACCTGAGGAACTCATCTTCCAGCACTATATCAGACAATGTTCCCTGCTATTCATAAGATTTATACTGGCCAATTTTTTCACCACGTCCTTCTTCCTAGTTTGTCTCATCTGGAAGCTCTGCTGAAACCTGTCCACCATGGGTGACCCTGCTGGTATTTGAAATACCAGTGGCATAGTTATCAACATCCCAAAAACATGCAAGCTACCACACTATTACAAAACTGACAATCATCTGGCCAACTATGCAGGGATTGACAAATTGAAAATGAATGACATCAAGTTCATCATCATAAAGAACATTTAGAGATGTATTATGAAGTCCAACACTGCCGGTAATAGGATAATATCCATATGCTTACAAGGAAGACCAATTAATATTACTATTATTCAAATTTATGCACCAACTACTAATGGCTGAGAAGAGAAAATTGAAGATTTTTACCAACTTCTATAGTTTGAATTTGATCAAAAGTGCAATCAATAAGCATTGATATTTACTGGTGATTGGAAAACAAAAGCTGGAAACTAAAAAGAAGGATCAGTAGTTGGAAAAAATGACCTTGGTGATAGAAATAACTCCGGAGATCACATGATAGAATTTTGCAAGACCAACAACTTATTCATTGCAAATAACTTTTTTCTACAACACAAACTGCAGCTATACACATGGATCTCACTAGATGAAGTACACAGGAATCAAATCTACTGCATCTGTGGAAAGAAACGGTGGAAAAGCTCAGTATCATCAGTCAGAACAAGGCCAGGGGCTGACAGCAGAACAGACCATCAATTTCTCATATGCAAACTTAAGCTGAAACTGAATAAAAAGAAAACAATTCCACAAAAGCCAAAATACAACCCTGAGTACATGCTACCTTAATTTAGAGAGCATCTCAACAAAAGATTTGATGCATTAAACACTAATGACCGAACATCAGACGGGTTGTGGGATAACATCAAGGACATCATACACGAAGAAAGCAAAAGGTCATTAAAAACACAGAAAAGAAAGAAAAAGACCAAAATGGATGTCAAAAGGGACTCTGAAACTTGCTGTTGAACGTAGAGCAGCTAAAGCGAACTTAGGAAATGATGACATAAAAGAGCTAACGAGAAGATTTCAAAGGGTGGCTCAAGAAGACAGAATAACATATTACAATGAAATGTGCAAAGATGTGGAGTTAGAAAACCAAAAGGAAGAACACGTTGGCATTTCTCAAGCTGAAATAACCGAAGAAAAGTTTCAAGCTGTATGAAAAAGAATGAAGCATTGGAATTAGTGGAAGACTCATTAACAACCTGCAATATGAGGATGACACAACCCTGCTTGCTGAAAGCAGAATACTTGAAGAATTACTAATGAAAATCAAAGACTATGGCCTTCATTATTGATTACACCCCAGCAAAAAGGAAACAAAAATCCTCACAACTGGACCAATAAGCAACATTATGATAAAAGGAGAAAAGATTGAAGTTGCGAAGGATTTCATTTTATTTGAATCCACAATCAACTCCCATGGAAGCAGCAATCAAGAAACGAAATGACATATTGAGTTGGACAAATCTGCTGCAAAAGACCTCTTTAGAGTGTTGAAAAGCAAAGATGTCACTTTAAGGACTAAGGTGTGCCTGACCTAAGCCATGACATATTCAATTGCCGTATATGCATTTCAAAGTTGGACAATGAATAAGGAATACCAAATAAGAATTAATTATGGTGTTGGCAAAGAATATTGAATAGACCATAGATTGCCAGAAGACTGAAGAAGTCTGTCTTGGAAGAAGTACAGCCAAAGTGGTCCTTGGAAGTGAAGATGGTGAGACTTTGTCTCATATGTTGTCAGGAGGAACCAGGCCCTGGAGAAAGGTGTCAAGCTCAGTAAGGTAGACAGTCAATGAAAAAGAGGAAGACCCTCAAGGAGATGGACTGACACGAAGGCTACAACAATGGGATCAAACATAGCAATGATTGTGAGGACGATGCAGGACTGGGCAGTGTTTTGTTCTGTTGTACGTTCTGTTGTACATGAGTTGGAGCAGACTCCAGGACGCCTAGTCTCTTGTACTGGTGTTTTATATCTTTTATTGTGTTTTACATCTCTGGTTAGGTTTACTCCTAGTTATTTTATCATTTTGGGGGCTATTTTAATGGTATTGTTTTCTTGATCTCTTTTTCAAAGTAAAGAAACCCAAGTGATGTTTGCATGTTGATCTTCTAACCGTAACATTGCTGAAATCTATTAGGTCCAGAAGCTTTCTCATGGAATCTTTGTTATTTTCTATGTAAAGGATTATGTCATCCACATCCGCTAACTGGGATAGTTTTACTTCTTCCTTTCCAATTTGGCTACCCTTATTTCTCTTTCTTGGCTTTTTGCTCTGGCCAAGACTTTGAGTACAGTATTGAGTAAGACTGGTGACAATGGGCATCCTTGTTTCATCCCCATTCTCAGCCTTTCTCCGTGGAGAATAAAGTTGGAAGTTTGTTTTGTGTATATGTCCTTAATTACATTGAAGAATTTCCCTTCTATTCCTATTTTGCTGAGAATTTTTATTTGGAAAGAGTGTTGATTTCATCAAATGCCTTTTCTGCGTCAATTGAGAAGATCATGTGATTCTTTACCTTGGTTTTATTTTTGTGGTGAATAACATTGATTGATTTTCTAATGTTGAACCATCCTGGCATTCCTGTTATGAATCCCATTTGATCATGATCTATGATTTCCCATGTCATTGAATTCTGTTTGCCTGAATTTTCTTAAGAATTTTTGTGTCTATATTTATGAAGGATATTGGTCTGTGATTTTCTTTTTTTTGAGTTGTCTTTACCTGGCTTTGGTATCAGGGTGATGATAGCTTCATAGAATGAGTTAGGGAGTATTCCTGTCTCTTGTATGTTTTTGAAGAGTTTCAGTAAAATTGGTGTCAACTCTTCTCTGAATGTTTGGTAAAATTCCCTGGTGAAGCCCTCTGGTCCTGGGCTTTTTTTCATTGAGAGTTACTTGAAGATATTTTTAATCTCTGTTTTCTTATGGATCTGTTTTGCTTTTCTGTCTGTATGTGTTTTCTCTCCGTATGTGTTAGTTTAGGTAGGTAGTATGTTTCCAGGAACTTTTCCATTTCTTCTAGGTTTTCAAATTTGGTACAGTACATTTTTTTATAATATCTTATTTATCTCAGCTGAATCTGCTGGAATGTTTCCATTTTTACTTTTTATTTTGGTTGTTAGCGTTGTCTTTTTTTTTTTTTTTCCTTTGTCTAGGCAGTGGTTTGTCTATTTTATTGATCCTTTTCAACAGCCAACTACTGGTCTTATTGATTCTTTCCTTCGTTTTCGGTTTTCTTGTTCGTGTATTTCTGCTCTGACCTTTATTATTTTCTTTCTTCTGGTAGCTTTGGTCTCCTTTTACTCTTCCATTTCCATTTTTTGAAGTTGCCTGCTAAATTAGTGGTTTGGGGTCGTCTTTTATAATGTGGGCCTTTATTGCTATGCATATCCTTCTGAGCATCGCATTTTCTGTGTTCCAAAGGTTTCAGTATGCTGCGTTTTCATTTTCATTTGATTCAAAGTATTTTTTAATTTTACTTTTGACTTCTTCTATGACTCAGTAGTTTTTTAGTAGTGTATAATTCAGTTTCCATCATATATTTGGTTTTGTTTTTTCTTCCGTTGTTCTTCCTGGTATTGATTTCAACCTTCATACCATTATAGTCAGAGAAGATGCTTTGTATTATCTTACTTTTATTTAATGATTGAATTTTGCTTTCTGCCTAAGATAAGATCTATTCTGGAGACTGTTCCATGTGCATTGATGAAGAATGCTGTTTGGTTGTGTGTTCTATGTATTTAGGTCCAGTCAGTTAATAGTGTTATTTATATTTTCTATATCTTTATTTTTTTCTTAGTAGTTCTATCTGTCATCTACAGTGGTATATTAGAACCTCCTATTATTATTGTAGAACTGTCTATTTCTCTCTTTGGTTCTGTTAAAGTTTGCTTTATAAATTTTGGGGCTCTGGTGTTGGCTGCATAAATATTGATAATTGTTATATTTTCATGGTGAATTGACCCTCGTATCATTGTGTAGTGCCCTTCTTTGTCTCTTATAATAGATTTTGACTTAAAGTATATTTTGTCAGATATTAATATTGCCACTTCTGCTGTCTTTTGGTTGCTATTTACTTTTTTTTCCCCATCCTTTTATTTTTAATCTATTTATGCCTTGGAAGAGGCATGGAGACCCAGGCAGGAGGAAAAGTGCTCAAAAGGAGATAAGGAGGGGTGGCTTGAGGTCATTTGCAGGGGGTGTTGCTAGCTGTGACGCTGTGGATTAATATTTAAAAGGCATCCCCAGTAAAAATGGATGGGCACTTCTGCAGACCAGCAACACCAGCCCTAGTTCCTAGTTCCCTCCCTTCTCTGCACTCACCAGGAACACTGGATCCCTCCTCCCTCTTGTCATTTCCCTTTGCCCCTCTGCAGATATGCTCGACCAGGCCTATCTATCCCTCATCCTGAGGCTCAAATGATTCAGATTACCTTAGTTTGCTCCTGTAGTACTTACTTGTATTTTTCTATTGTCAAAGTAATGGCACTCCCATGCATCGCCCTCTTGGGCTTGGTTGGCCCCAGGACAAGTTCTGCTTACCTCGTTTCCTTACAAGTTTGTTTACCCAGCATCTCCGACTCTGGCTGTGTTTTCTGTAAAGTTATCTGTCTGGATTTCTTACTCGGGGATGATGCATGTTGCCATCCCGAAATGGCCAAGCTATGCCAAACCAGCAGGCAGGTCACACAGGATGCAGGATTCTCTGCGTTCCCACTGGTTTCTATCTCTCCTCTCAGTTGTTGCTCCTTCTGATTCTTCAGTCCTCCCGTTTGATGTTCCAGGGTCCAAGGTTGCTATTTGGGTCTCTTTTACTCAGCTTCTCAAGTCTTTGTTATAGCAGGACATTATGGTGCATCTAGCTGAACTCCCAAAATATTTTATAATTTAATAACCAATTCATAAGTGTGCAGTCATATGAAATGGGTAGGAAGTGATATTCTTAGACTCCAGAGATATATACTGAGAACAGACAGACGGTCATGTAGTTTATTCCAACTTAGTTTACAAACCAAGATACTGGTAACAGGAACACCAGAAAATCACAGAAACTTGCTAATAAACTCTGGGTTAGTTCATGTATAAACTTAGGAATACTACTTTCTGGTGCTTTGTACTGATATTAGCCTTTTATAGAAAAATAAGTTCAATCTAGATAATGCTTTTTTATTGCCAATTAGTGTTTTTATGATGAAGAGATTCCAGAATCTGTCGTCTCATACAGTGTAGATTTAAAACATCAATAAAAAGCAGTAGTGGTTTTACCGTATCAGTGTGCAGGCAAATGACTCACACTGATATTCAAACATCATCAGGCTAATGCTAATGTAATACCGCTTTTCTAGAGAAGAAACTGAGGCACAAAGAGTTACAGTGCAGAAAAAAACATTTTGGGGATGATTAGATCTTTAAACATGTAATGGTTTATAGATCAAAAATCAGGTAGCGTATTAAAAATTATTAAATTGGTCATTTTTCAAACTGAGTTAAAGTACTCCTTCACTTATGGGTTATAAACATGGCTGTTTTAATAAAAATGATTAAGTTTTATATTTTTGTATATACTATTATCACAGATTTTAGTTGCTCTAAATCTCAAATATGTATAATAGTTGCTTGAATAATAGTTGTAAAAATTGCCAAAGGTGAAGTTTATTTACATTGCCTAATTTGTTGTAGCTTAATGTCATTACATTTAGGGATCCACAACACTAGTCAAGTGCTTTTTTATTTTGAAAATTTGAGGTAGTTTTTTTTAAAAGGTGCGACCACCCAAAGAGTCTTCTTCTTCTTCTTCTTCTTTTTTGAATTAAGAGAGATGGAATGTGACATCCGTATCCAACTTCCTATGGTGTCACAACAACACTATAAAATTGAAATCTGTCAGCAGGAGGTAAGTATTTTTTCTAAGTTACTTTAAACATTTTTTTTTTTTTTTTTTTTTTACTTTTTACCTATTTATTAGCTGCATGTTTCTCCCTTTTCTACTTGTAGGCACTATTGATTAATTTAAGTGCTAACATTCACACAAAACTAAATGGAGCCCATGTTACTGAACCTGTAAAACTGAGAAGCAGAGATATAATAACCATTCTTGATCGATCTTTCAGGTAGGTAAAACTAATTGGGTTTACAATAAATAGCACATTTCGATTAACCATAAATCAGTTTCAAAGTTCAACTGTGATCTTAGTTTAATGCTGATGAGTATCAGAGTGTTTCTTCTTGTCATTCTCAACCCTTTCTTCATCTTACGGCATATGGATTTAGGAGGAGCGTAAAACGAGCCTTAAGTGTGATCTAAATTCAGGGATTGGAGCACACAAGACTATGCCAAAGAAGGGTAACTTTGTCCTTAGGAAGCTTGTTATTTACCTCAGAAGACTGACAGCACGTGAAAGTCCATGAGTCTTTTAGTGTCTTTATAGGAAATGGCACAGAACAGTTTCTAGTGCAGAAAACAAGCATTTTGGGGATGATTAGATCTCTAAACATGTAATGGTTTACAGAGCAAAAAGCAGGTAGAGTAAATAAAAATTATTTAATTGGTCATTCTCCAAACTGAGCTCAATTTATCATGAAGTGAGCACCCAATGATCACCACTCATCATGAAATACAGGAGCTCCAGAAGCTTCTTTCATGGTGTATTCTAATCTCTGCTTCTTCCCCTCATCAGGTAAACCACTATTACGGTTTAGGACATCATAAAAGTTTTTGGTCCTTTACTACCTAAGCGTGCATCTCTAAACATCACAGTTTGTCTCTCTTTATTAAACTTCATCTAAATGAAATAATGTATTTCATGTGTTCTGTGTGTTTGAAAACAATGCGTAAACTACTGTTATTGGGTGCAGTGTCCTATCTACATACGTCCATTAGATTCAAACCTTGTATTTTACTCTTTTTCCTCATGTTTATTACTTACTCTCAGAGGAATGTTGAACTCTCCTGCTAAGATTGATTCTTTGTTATCTGCCAAAAATCTTCACCTTTAATTCCCTTGGGCATAGTAAATTTAGCTATTTTAATGATTGCCCCATATTACACCATCTGAATTCCAGATGAATCTGTTTCTATAGTCTATTGTTTACACCTTCAGAGGCAAAGCAGTCCCAAAGCTGGTCCAAATTATCAAGCTTTCCATTACAGAAATACATCAAATATATAGAGTGCAACTGTCTTAATCTACAGATCTAACTGTACTGTGGCCACGTATCTGTCTTTCCTCTTAAAATTAACTATCTATGTGCCTTTCTTAAGATAATCTTCCACTTATTTACAGATCCTCTCTCTTTCCCTACTGAGACCCTCACCCCTGGAGGAGAAAGAACACAATTCTAGCCATTTTTCCCTGTACTGGATCTGTTCCAACAATATTCAAACAGATTATAGCCCTCATCGATAAAACAAAAGATCATTCCCTAGAGCCTATATTCAGCCATAGAGTGCCCAAGCCATGATTTCCTTTTACTGCATATTCCTTTAATAAGTCTATTAAGAACATGAAAACCACCACATTGCCAAGACCAACACTTAATTTTACATTGTCATCCTGACTACGTCTGACTCAAATGATTACTTCCTTCTCCTTTAAACTCTTCCTTAGACTCCCACACTCTGTGATCCCCCATTACTGGCTACTCCCTGCCTATCTCCTTATTTCAGTGCTTCAAGGCTCAGCTCTTGTATCTCTTCTGCTTTCATTCACAGTCCTTTCTCAGGTGATCTCAGTCTCTCCGTGATACTCTGAACTTATATATTCAACTACCTTCTCCGCTGCTACATCAAGATGCCTAAGGGGCATGTCAAATATATGATCAAATATCAAAGACTTTATATCTTCTGTCTCCCTCAATCTTCCCCATATCCATAAAAGGGCAATTCAATTTTAGTTTAAAGCCCATAAAGCCATTCTCTTCTTGTCTTATATATAACATTTATCATCAAGTACTGAAGGCCCTCACCTCAAAATATATCTGCAATAAGACCACCATTCATCTCTTCCATTTCTACCCTCAAACAGGTATCTCCATCGCCAAGCTCCTTAAGATTGTCTCCCTGCTTCTGCCCGTACAACCAGAATTATCCTTCTAAATGAAAGTCACATGATTCCTATGCCTCTATTTTCTTCCCATCTCACTCAGAGTAAAATCCAATCTCTTTTCCATGACTTATGAGATTCTGGGTCAGTTGCCTCCTGCTGACCTCCTTAATATCATCTTTTATTTTTTCCCCTTTACACTTGTTGAAACAGCCACCAGCCTGGCTAGTTTTACTTCCAAACTAGAGGTAAAACAATTTTGCTCTAATCTGCACTAGATTCACACACAGATGGCACTCAGGATAGAGTTGAATTCTACTCAGTCTAGTCAGTGTTCAGAGATTAATCTGGGTTCCCATCCTCTGACAATGGTACTCCAAAAGAGACATGAGGCAACGTAGATCAAAATGTCTATTGTAAAAAACACTAACTCTACAGTTCCTTCCACCAACAAAGTAATAGCTGGAACAAAGTCTAAAGTTTCTTCCTTAACCTTGCACTCTAACCAGATATGGAAACTTTAAACTTAGGATACAACACTTTCATCTGGAAATAAGTCTGTAATTGTTTGCACTCCAGGTTTGAATCTGGATGTGTTCCTGAAGGAAGCAACACAACTGAATGTCTGGAAGAAAAATCTAAAGAGGTGATGGAAAATATCATCAAGGTTTGGACTTTGATTCTTTAGCATGGTCATCTAAAATCATTTATATGTACTTTAATGAATAGTTTCACACTTTGAGTCAGTGACAGGAAATATGGCTCATTGGATATGGTAGGAGAACGTGACTAGGATATTAAAAACAAATTGAACTTAGACATATTAAAATAATAAACCTATTAAAATAATAAAAAACCCATTGCCATTGTCTCGATTCTGACTCATAGAAATCCTATAGGACAGAGTAGTACTCCTCATAAGTTTTCCAAGGCAGTAATCTTTTCTATTTTTTTCATTGTGCTTTAAGTGAACGTTTACAATTCAAGTCAATTTCTCATACAAAAATTTATATACACATTGCTATGTGACCCTAGTTGCTCTCCCTATACTGTGACAGTACACTCCTCCTTTCCACCTGGGATTTCCTGTGTCCCTTCAACCAGCTTCTGAACCTCTTTGCCTTCTCATCTTGCCTCCATATAGGAGCTGCCCATTTAGTCTTATGTATCTACTTGAGCTAAGAAGCACACTCCTCACAAGTATCAGTTTATGTCCCACCGTCCAGTCTCATCTTTGTCTGAAGGGTTAGCCTCGGGAATGGTTTCAGCTCTGGGCCAGCAGAGAGTCTAGGGGCCATGTCCTCCGGGGTCCCACCAGTCTCAGTCAAACCATAAAGTCTGATCTTTTTACTAGAATTTGAGATCTGCAGCTCACTTTTCTCCTGCTCCGTCAGGAACTCTCTGTTGTGTTCCCTGTCAGAGTGGTCACTGGTGGTAGTTGGGCACCATCCAGTTCTTCTGGTCTCAGGCTGATGCAGTCTCTGGTTTATGTGGTCCTTTCTGTCTCTTGGGCTAATATTTTCCTTGTGTCTTTGGTGTTCTTCATTCTCTTTTACTCCAGGTGGGTTGGGACCAATTGATGCATCTAAGATGGCCACTGACTAGCTTTTAAGACCCCAGACGCCACTCACCAAAGTATGATGCAGAACATTCTCTTAATAAACTTATTATGCCTATTGACCTAGATGTCCCCTGAAACCATGGTCCCCAGACCCCTGCCCCTGCTACTCTGTCTTTCAAAGTGTTTGGTTGTTTTCAGGAAACTTCTTAGCTTTTGGTTTAATCCAGTTGTGCTGACTTCCCCTGTAGTGTGTGTTGTCCTTTCCTTCACCTAAGATAATTCTTGTCTACTAACTAGTTAGTGAATCACCCTATCCCTCCCTCCCCACTCTTGTAACCATCAAAGAATGTTTTCTTCTGTGTTTAAATCATTTCTTGAGTTCTTGTAATATTGGTCTCATACAATATTTGTCCTTTCATCACTGACTAAATTCACTCAGCATAATGCTTTCCAGATTCTTCCATGTTATGTTTCATGGTTTCATTGTTGTTCTTTATCATTGTATAGTATTCCATTGTGTGAATGTACCATAAATTGTTTATCCACTTGTCCGATGATGGGCACCTAGGTTGTTTCCATCTTTTTGCTATCATGAACAGTGCTGCAATGAACATGGGTGTGCATATGTCTATACCTGTGACAGCTCTTCT
This sequence comes from Dugong dugon, assembly GCA_030035585.1. NCBI lineage: Eukaryota > Metazoa > Chordata > Mammalia > Sirenia > Dugongidae > Dugong > Dugong dugon. Next base: position 197,509,033 of record CM057463.1, on the reverse strand, counting down.
TTCTCTAGGATATATTCCTAGGAGTGGGATAGCTGGATCATATGGCACTTCTATTTCTAGCTTTTTAAGGAAGTGCCAAATTGATTTCCAAAGTGGTTGTACCATTTTACATCCCCACCAACAGTGTATAAATGTTCCAGTCTCTCTACAACCAAGGCAGTAATCTTTACAGAAGCAGACTGCTACATCTTCCTCTTGAGCAGTAGCTGGTGGGTTCAAACCACTGACCTTTTGGTTACCAGCCCAGTACTTAACCCCTGCATAACCAGGGCTCCTTATCTCTAGTAGCTTTTTTATTATTCAAAATAGGAGTACTGAGTCAGCCTTACATTTTTGGTGTGAAAGCCTCCTAGAGCATCCCCTGATCTTATTTCTTGCAAACCTGTGATTGGGACAATCTCAAAACATAGAACTCAAATATGTGAACTTTTTTTTTAAATCCTATTGTGTTACTCCTTTTATCTCCCAGTCCTTGTACCCACTCATCTTTATGTGTCTGAAGTCAACCACATTATGAAAATTCTGAGTATCTCCGATGCTTCTCAATTTTGATTGACAAATGTCCTGTGAAACTGGAGGAGTATTACTGAGCTTTTCCATGTGAGACAATCTTTAACTACTTGAGTATATCAGTGGAGAACAGGTATTCTAAATGGTGCATTTTATTAAACCACAATTCTGGGCCAATCCTTGGAAAATTCTGATTTTTTAAGTTTAATGGTAATTCCTGAGAATTTTTATTTTTCATATATTTTAGGAAGCTTCCCAACTAATTTAATGTGACCCAGTAAGAACTGACTGGCTTAGGAGACATATCATAGGTGCATCTGATATTAGCAATAGGCACTTCAGTTTCAAGGTCTCCACTATTGATAAGTATTGCTTCTTCTCTAAGGAGTAACCTTAGTGTTGAGACTGCTGCTCATCAGCTTTTGTGGAGAAAAGGTAGTTTTTGAGGAATAGCAAACACTGCCCACCATCCTAATGTGTTAGTAGGTATAAGGAAACATAGATTCAACTGTGTCCCCAAAAAATGTGTTTCAAATTGGCTAGGCCATGATTCCCAGTATTGTGTGATTGTCCACCATTTTGTCATCTGAAGTGATTTCCTATGTGTTGTAAATCCTATGATGTTAATGAGGTGGGATTAGCATCAGTTATGTTAATGAGGCAGGACTCAGTATGCACGATTAGGTTGTATCTTAAGTCAATCTCTTTTGAGATATAAAAGAAAGAAGCAAGCAGAAGGACAGGGGGTCCTCATACCACCAAGAAACAAGAGCCAAGAGAATAGCTCGTCATTTGGAGCCTGGGTCCCTGCACTGAGAAGCTCCTCTTCCTGTGAAGATTGATGACAAGGACCTTCCCCAAGAGCTGACAGAAAGAAAACATTCCCCTGGAGCTGGCACCCTGAATTTGGACTTCTAGCCTCCTAGACTGTGAGAGAATAAATTTCTCTTTGTTAAAGTCATCCGCTTTTGGTATTTCTGTTATAGCAGCACTAGATTACCAAGAACAGAAACCAACCCCAATATTAGCCAAATTGTGGATGAACTCTTTGTTACTGGTATGTTATTAAATAAGTATTAAAAGTGAGTACTGAGACAATGTTATAGCAAATTGACAGAGTAGTTTTATAGCAATTGAATATAATGATAAAAATGGGCATATATTGCCTCCATCTTTTTATTTTTGGCAATTCACATTTATTATAAAATTATTAGTTCTCTTCATATTGGAAATAGAATAGTGCTCTCACATTGATAGTTTGAGATGCCAAAAAATTTTGAAATTGGATAAAGAAATAAATTATCTGCTTTGGTAGATTTTTGGATCCCCTTCTGTAATAATTCAGATGATATAATTTTCCTCCTTTGAAACCCCATTAGATTTTAATATATTTTATATGATATTTTTTAGTTGCTCCGTCCAACCCCTGTCAAAATTTCCATATGCAAAAATGTGAAGGCACTGTTTGTGGGAAGTGCCAAGTAATGGTCCTGAATCAGTCTCACATGTTCCGTGATTGCAGTTTCTGTGGCTACACGGTTTTTACTCTTGCTTTCACTTCTGGGAAGGAGCCCTGTGTCACAGTGGTTAAAGCATTCTACTGCTAAACGAAAAGTTGGTGGTTCAAAACCACCAGAGGCTCTGTGGGACAAAGGTGTGGCAGTCTGTTTCTGTAGAGATTTACAACCTTGGATAACCTACGGGGTTGCTATGAGTCAGAATTGATAGCAGAGGTTTTTCTGAGGGGTTTTGTTTCACTTCTGCGCTCTCATATATATACACAAGCCAAATGGAGCGTAAACTTACTTATGAGTCCTATTAGACAATTCCTGATAAAACATTATAAGTACTAATTCTGTGCCTGTCGGGGGTTAACAGATAATTACTATTGGTGATGATTAATTTTAGCTTTGCTTCTTATTTCATATATTGGAAGATATATTTAAGGAAGTTATGAAAAGTCATTGAGGTTTTATTTAAATAATGTTAATCCTCAAGTCTGTTTTTCATTACACCATTGAATATTTAAAGTCAGCTAATAAATGCTTGTATTATGACCACTAACACCTAAGTAACTTGGATTCATTTCTAAAGCAAAATCTCTAAAAGTCACATAGGAGCAGTTTGGTACAAAATATAATCAGTAGCAAGAATATTTTCATAATTATGACTGTATTGGGGAGAAATTTATATCACTGTTCTTACTTTGCCAATTCACAGGAACCAGGGAGTTTAGTTGTGCCTAAAAACTCTCCTGAAGAACTCTATGAGGAGAGCAGTCCTTCTGATGTGAAAATTCCATCAGAATCTGAAGACAAAACTCCGCACCAACAAGAATTTATAACGAAATTACTAGCAAAGATCGATCAAAAAGTTAATAACGTTTCTCTGCAGAACTCTGCAAAGAACTTTGGATCTCTTAATGTCAGTTTAGCTGACAGTAGCAGCTCTTATGACTCTTCATCAGGTATTAGTAAGTTTATTTCACTGTAAATGCATTTTTCCCAAAACTTTACACATCTGCCTTATATATAGACATGAATTAATAAAATACATTAACTCATTCAGTACTGATTTGCTCTGTGGTAGAAAGTCTAATAGGCGTCAAGGATACATGATCATTGTCTACAGTGATAGATTATTAGTGAAGACCTGGATAATTATAATCAGGTGTCACAAAGGAAATGCAGGTAGTTAGGGAAGTAAATAGCAGGGAATATCTAGGGAGATGGAAAAAAAAATTGCTGTTGAAATGATTCCAACTTACAGAAACCCTGTAGGACAGTGTAGAACTGCCCCAGAGGGTTTCCAAGGAGTGGCTGGTAGATTTGAACTGCAGACCTTTTGGATTAGCAGCAGAGCTCTTAACCACTAGGCCACCAGGACTCCCATCCATCTACAGCAAAGCAGAAAGGAGAATAAGCATACAATATTTTATGCAAGTAACGAATGCCTTCTATGTTTGTTTGCCAACTGCTCCCTCTCCCTGGAGGTATTTTCATAAGCCCAGATATGCCAATTTTTTCTCACAAGTTGCTTTAAAAAATTAGCATAGGTGTTTATGAAAATATCTCACAGAAGAAGGGAGAGGTTGGAAGACAAATGCAGAGAGGGTAGTTAATTTTGTACAAATATGGTAATTGCTTTTCAAAGGGGATCTTATTCTGAACTACAAAGCACCCCTATTGTGGGAGTTTAATCCTCTGGATCACGTCAAAGGAAATCCATTGGGAATCTTTGAATTTATGTTGGCTCTCAGGTCTTTTATATTGTGTTCTCAGGCTCCGCTACAGTTTCTTATAAAACCATGAACTACCATGGTAGACCATGGATACTTTCAATTTAAATAAGAGATAAGACTCACACAGTGATAACTATGTGCCAGGACTGTTCCACATGCTTTACAACATGCACCTTTTTGATCCTCAGTGTAATAAGAATTATCATGTGGTAGGTATTGTATTTATTTCCATGTTACAAATGAGGAAATTGACAACTCAAGGTCACACAGTAAGTGGCAGTGATATGACCTTTTAGAGTAGGCCTGGTAGCTCCTGACAGCTCTTGTATTTATCAGGGATAGCAACAATGGGCTCAAACATAAACAACAATTGTGAGCATGGCGCAGGACCCAGCAATATTTCGTTCTGTTACACACAAGGTCTCTATGAGTCGGAACCTTCTAGATTGGCACCTAACAACAACAGCAGCAGCTTTTAGAAAGGAAAATCTCCAGCCATCCTGGTGCAATAATCCCAACAACAGTCCTCTGGTTCCCCACAGGGCCAGTGCTTGAGAGACATGTGGTTGTCTATCAGATTAGACAAGTACATGTCAGTCAAAGTTTTCCTTGTAGTGTACAAAGGGGAAGCATCACCTAGACAAGGGATTTATGCTGACCAGTGCTTCACCGAGATCATGTGGTGGGGTTGCGGTTGTATGACGTGCCTGTCAGAGTCATCTGGAGGACTTTTCACAGGTCATAAATTTTACTCACTAGAGAGGACTGAAGAAGCTCTGGTGCCCCAATGGTTAAAGCACTTGGCTACTACCGAAAAGATTGGTGGTTTGAACCCATCAGCTGCTCCTCAGGAGAAAGACGTAGCAATCTGCTTCCATAAAGATTTCAGCCTTGGAAACCCTATGGGGTTGTTCTATTTGTGTCCCATAGATAGGATTGCTATGAGTTGGAACTGACTTAATGCCAAAGGGTTTGGTTTTCTGGGTTTGGTTAGAGAGGATAGAGGTGAGGCCCAAGTACATGGCTTTTTCAAAAGCTCTCTGAGATCACCGCTGAAGCACACATCTTCATCCTTCCCCTTCTTCCAAGATGAAAACTACTCCTTTGGATTAATCAGTTTATTAAACTATTCCTAGATAGAATGTTTCAGTATTCTACATAAAATCATTGTCCTGTCCAGTTGAGACTGAAATTTTAGTAGGTTGTTCTCAGATCCCTCATGAACTCTTGAAGCCGTTTTACCTTCATCAACATTACTAGGGAGTGAAGGTGTGCTATTGATTTTAGGTTTTAACAAATTTTAAACAGAATAGGTTTGAATAGTATTTTATAATTTTTGAAATGTTTTAATTAACACAATAAGCCCCATTTTTTTGATAAGTAATCACTATAAAGATTGTTTTGATACTTACTTTAAAATTTTTATTGTGGTAAAATATATAACAAAAAGCTTGTCATTTTAACCATTTCTAAGTGTACAATTCAGTGACAGTCATGACATCCACCATATTGAGCTACCAGTAATTAAAAGTAATTTAGTATAAGTTATAAGTTTATAATTATAAATTATAAATAATTATAATTATAAATTAAGGGAGCCCTGGTAGCACTAAAGGTTAAGCACTTGTCTGCTAACCAAAAGGTTGGTGATTCAAACCCACCTTGGCTCTGTGGACAAAGACCTGACAACCCACTTCTGGAAATAAAGATTACAGCCAAGAAAACCCTATGGAGCAGTTATACTCTCTTACATGGGGTTACTGAGTCAAAATCGATTGGATAGCACCTACCAACAACAACGACAAGTATTGGATTAGTTTTTTCATTGTATTTTCCATGTTTGTTTTTTTTTCTTTATTATTTAAGAAGAAAAGAAGAAAGAACAAATGCCTTTAAAGAGAAAGAGGGTCTCCTTTGCTGGCACTCTTAGGCCGGAAGTATTTCATATACAAATGCCACCAAACATGCCTCTGATAAGAGGAGAAACACCTAAAAAACACAAATTTCTTGAGACCCAACCTCCACCTGCTCTAAAGAAGACAATTAAGGTAAATTTTACTATATTTTCACTCATATTTCATGCATATACACTTGGTACATAGTCTTTCCAAACTCCTGGCACAGGGAGGATTTCAGTTAAGGAATTTCAGTGACAAAATAAATAAGTTACAAAAAATTCTAAAGGAAAGCTCATTGATTTGGACGCTGGAAAATACAAATCTATGTTGTTAGTTATGGTTCTAATGCAGCCCAGGCACAAACAAGCCATGAAGCCTTTCCATTTAATAACACAGTTTTGTTAGGTCCCCTGCCAGCTACTCATACTGGGACACATAAGTGACCCTGCAGTTACAGTAAAAATTTACCACTAAAAATAATTTGGGTATATCTTAAAACAAAAGTGTAAAACCTATTGCCTTTGAATTGATTCTGACTCGTAGCGACCCTATAGGACAGAGTAGAACTGCCCCATAGGGTTTTTAAAGAGCGACTGGTGGATTTGAATGGCTGACCTTTTGGTTAGAAGCCCAGCTCTTATTCACTGTGCCACCAGGGCTCCAAAACAAAACAGTATGGGCTTCTGTATTACTTTGTTTAGAATTTTGAGACTATTTTAAAGTCTTTAACTGTTGGGTGAAAAAAAGAAACCTTGTATAACAGAAAACCTCTACTATACATCATCAGCTATTTATAACCTTTTATCACCTATAACTAGGTTATGTTGTCCTCTCTTGTTTTCAGACTTCTTTAAAGGTCTGGCTCCATAGCTCCCCTTCATCTAGGGCCTGTGACGTCTCTGCTTCCTTTTTGTACCAAAAGGAGTGGTGAGGGGTGGGTAGTTTCCTCTTTGTTTTACAGGGACTTAGAAGCAAGCAGCCCATATAGACCAAAGGGGGTTGGACACCGGATGGAGACATTTCTTCTGATTGGGACCAGAGCATGCTTGTCCCTCACTTATCAGGAGGCTCCCTCCGTCTTTCTCCCTGAAACTCCTCTATTAGAACCTGCTTGCTGCTTTTCTTTTCTTTCTTTTTACTCTAATGAGTGAGAATGACAACCATCTCTACCTTAGTCTTCACATACAAGGAAGTATGGCTAACACATTTGTTGCTTTATGATTTAAAATACTGAAATTCTTTATTAACTAGGCACTAAAAAACTAAACATTAAAGTTGAAAAACAAGACTTTCAAAGACACATAAGGAAAAAACAAAGAAGAAATCATACTCCACAGATATGAGGTTGCAATATGAATAGCTCTTACATGTTAATGATATTATTATTGAACATAATATTATGTGTGCTTTTATGTTCTGAAGTTTTGTTAATTTTGTTTTGCTTCGTTTTGTTTCTTTCTGCAGCTGCCAATGGACCAGTTTCCAAACGTGTTCACTACAGGTCATGGAAACACTTTCCGTACAGCAACAGCAGGGACAGCTCCTGTGGAAAATTTAAAAGTCCCTAAAGATTTTTCAGGTAAGAAAATCTTCCCTGCCCCATTTCTGTTGTTATGACACCAGCTACATCATTATACATCCTATGTCCATTAGTTACTTATTTATTTATTTATTTATTTATTTATTTATTTATTTTTATTTATTTATTTATATTATTTATTTATTCTTTTTTTATTTATTCGTACTTATTTTTTATGCATTTGATGTTACGTTGCTTGTGGAACTTAACTACTAAGTTTGTTGTTGTTTGCTGTCGAGTTGATTTTGACTCATAGAGACACTATATGACAGAGTAGAACTAACCTATACAGTTTCCTATGGTGTAATCTTTACGGGAACAGATCGCCAGGTCTTGTCTCCCACGGAATTGGGGACAGGTTTGAACCGGCAATCTTTCAGTTAACAGCTGAGCCCTTAACCATTGCACCACTAGGTCTCCTTTTGCTATTAAGTTTACCCCCTGATAATACACACAACTGGTCCTTATATTTGTCTATACCATCACCTTTATTGGAGATCCCTCTCTTTTTCTTTTTCTTCTTTCTCACGTGCAGAAGAGTAACTGTCTAGTGTTTTTTCTTTTCCATCTTAAAAACTTCCTTAAGTAATTTTTTCCAGAGAAGGTGTGGTGGTTATGAATTCCCACAACTTTGTTTATTTGGGAATGTCTTGATTTTATCCTGATTTTGAATGATAGCTTTGCTTGGTAAAGAATTCTTGGTTGATAATTCTTTTCCTCCAATACTGTATATATGTCATTCCACTGCTCCTGGAACCCTGATGGTACAGTGGTTAAGAGGTAAGCTGCTAACCAAAAGGTCAGCAGTTCAAAACCACCAGCCACTCCTTGAAAATCCTATGGGGCAGTTCTACGGTGTCCTATAGAAGCGCTATGTGTCAGAATCAACTAGATGGCGACCAATTAGGTTTTGGTTTCCTCCTGGCCTCCAGAGATTCTGAGGAGAAATCCGTACTAATTCTTATCAAGGACCCTCATATGTTATACTCTGCTTTTCTCATGTTGCTTTAAAAATACATCTTCATGTAGACCTCTTTATATTCCTTCTTTTTGGAGTTCAGCTGGCTTTGAGGATTTGCAGGCTTGACTCCTCATTCAGGTCTGGGAATTCTCTGTCATTATATCTTGGAAAATTCTTTCTATCTCTTTCTTACTTTCTGTTGTTCTAAAAATCCAAAAATCCTAATGTTGTATTTCTTACTTGAGTCTCACAATTTCATTTGGCATTTTTCACTTTTCTTTGTTTTTTTTTTTTTTGTTTTGTTTTGTTTTGTTTTGTTTTTCTCTTCTGTCTCTTGAGGCTTGATGTGTTTAGTTACCCCACCTTCTAGTTTACTTATTCTGTCTTCTGCCTGCTTGGATCTAAGTTTGAATGCTTCCCTTGTATTTTCCAATTCAGACATTTAATTCTTCAATCCCAGTGTTTCTGCCTTCTTTTTTTCAGTGTTTTCTGTCTTCTTCTTTTGAATTTCTTGTTTTGTTTCCTGACTTCCATCAGTTTGTTTCCTGTGTGTTCTCTGCTTTCTTTGAGAATATTTAACGTTATTGTTTGGAGGTCCTCTATTTTTCATGCTAACCTGGCCTCTGTAGAACTAGTTTTTGCTTTTTTATTGTTTTCTTTTAATTCAGACATTTTCTCTTATGTTCTATGCCTTTTTTGTGTTTTGTTGTTCTTAGGCATTAGAGCATTTTATTGAATTAATTTTGAGAGTCAGAATCTTCTCTTTCTCTAGATCATGTGATTTTACCCCCTTTCTCCTTATCTCCTTGCTCTTCTCCAAATATCAGCTCAAAGTCGTTCTTGCTATTAAGTTTTCCAGCACTAACTCAACAGTTCTGGGTACTTCTGTCTTCCTTCCCTCATCTGTGGGAAGGAGCCAAGCACTTTCTTTGTTTATATTTCATGTACTGGGCTTGCTTTTTACAGCTTGTATGATAGCAGGATAGGAGGGAACCCTCTAATGAGCTGCAGAGAAAGAGTTTTTCTTTAAACACCCAGTTTTAGGTTTGTATGCAGAGTATCCTCTGCCCGAGGTACCCTTACATGTTGCTGGCTGCCTACAGAGTCCAGGTGTCACTGTGTGTCATGCTGCTCCCTCTCAGGAACCACGTGGCCCCAGATGTGACATATGCCTTGGCCCCCCTTCTTTTGTCTAAGTGCAGCAGCTTGTCTGCTATTGGTGCCTACTTTGGTGGCTGTTGCCTGTAGAGCCTTGGTCTCACTCTGTGCTGCATGCTGTTCCCTCCTGGGACTTCCAGGGCACCAAGCTATCAGTGCCTCAAGGCACCTTTTCCTAGGCTTCCCTGACAGCATGGCCCCAACTGGTACTTGGGATATTTGGAAACTCCAAGACTCACTGCACTCTGTACTAGCCATCACCACCCCAAGTTCACTGTGCAGTACCTGGGAGGACAGGGGGGTGGAGATGCTCTGCAAACTTCTGCTCTCCCGCAGTCAGTGTGTTACCTTTTACTTGATTCAGAGTTACCTTTGGTCCTCCAGTCCTTTATCAGTTGTCTGGAATTCTGAGGGTATTTAATTCTCCAATACTTGCTTGTTTTATTTCATTATAGTTGGGGGAATTGGGGGCATGGACTGCTCATGCTGCATCTTGCTCTGACCCCTGCTTGACTGTTTCTTGAAACAAAGTCTTGTGGAAAAGCTTTCCTTAAAACATTAATAGTTGAGTCAATTAATTAACAATAGTTGCCACTTGTATTCCACTTTCAGTTAAAATGTGATGGGACTATACTATGGAGATTGTGTATTAGAACCATGGCAAGTACACAGGCTTTAGTTTTCATGTTACACTGTTTTACCAGTGGTTTCCACTGTGAAAATATTTGGAGGGAGTTGAGACTAAAACCAGTAAAGAGAATCTAGGTTTTTATTTCCTGCCAGTTTTTAAGTTGGAAGGGTTGTTTCACTGCTCAGTATATCCTATGTCAGGTTTTCTCCTATTAGAATCACACTTGGATTAATAAACTTATCTTTAAAGAAACCCAAAAATCTAGAGACAGGATTTTTGATAGCATGTCTCATCAGTTAAAAAAAAAATTAACATATTCTATCTAATATCACTCTAGCAGCTGTGAAGAGATGGCTAATACCACATAAAGTAAGCCCAGAGCTCCCAGATCTCAGAAAAAGTCACAGAATTGAGAAAACCAACCATGAGTCAGGAGAAAAGAAAATAATATTGCCAAGACTATGGCAACATGATAAAATATACCCAGAGCTTCCAGATCATATAGAGGCTCAGAAAAGTACAAAAACAAGAGGGAGAAAAACACTTAAGTTAAGAGAAAAAATATTTCCGAGACTATGAGGAGCACTAGTGGCAGACATGGCTGACATAAAAGGTGCTACACGCCCACTACAACCACCAGGTGAACCAATGAAGCAGAAGCCAGATTGCTTAGTAAGCCCAACAGGCAAGAAACTGATGAGATCATCATGGAAGTCAAACCATCCCTCATGACAGCACTGATGTTAAAATTTTTAAAAACTCCACAACAAATCGTGCAATCAGATCACCATCAGTCAACAATAAACTTGGTAGTGCTCCCAAGGAGAAGCCGGAGCCTCTAAGGGGCATCAATAAACATCTGAGGAATTCTACTAAAAATAGCCCCAGCAGAAGAGCCGACAGGCATGAAGGCCCCCATGAGAATGCCAGAGTGGCCAGGTGGACGGATGGGAAATCTCACAGGTTAGCAGAGCCTTGTGAAGACTCCTTGTGTACACCCAGAAGATACTCAGATATTACCATGCTGTGACAGAAGATGATTCAGGCATTCCCACAGTTCGGATGCACGACAAGAAAGGAAGTTTCCTAAAAGACCTATCATAAAATAATTCCAGTTGAAGCCTTGGGTATGCTAAAGCCTATAGAAGGTGACTCTGTTGAGTATGAGGAAACGTTGATTCACCAACTAAAAATAAGGTAAGAACATTATACCATCATAAAATGTCGTCTTGAGTGTATATTCTCAGTTTCTGTAATTTATGAAAATGTAAATAAATTCATAATAATTGTATATCCCTTTACAAATGAATTTGAATCCAATGTAAATATCTACATATTATAGTAAAAACAATAATAATAATTGTGATTTCTAGAGGGACTACACTAACTTGAAAAAAAAAAAAAAAACTGGCCAAAATTATTTCTCCACACTTTAAGAAGAATATCTCAGGAAGTAAAGGCATGATGTTCATCTTCAAATATGTGAAAAAGTGTTCAGAAAAAGGGTGGGCAGATCAATTCTGTGTATTTCCAGTCACTGGTACCAGGACCACTGCATAGAAATAGTATAATAAATCCCAGGAATTTAATAATTAGAGCAATATAAATACAGGGTGTGTATCCTTGAGACGTACATAACTCTCAGGAGTGTTATAGAGGTTTCTGCATTATAAGAAGTCTGACAAAATTCCAGAAATCAGGGTTTTCCTATTTAGATTTAGAAATTATTTTTTTTATAAATGACTTCTAAAGAATTAGGAGGTCATGTATTGCCCATCTAATAAGGCATTTTACTAGAACGTAAATTGTTATAATTAGATTTGACTTAGATCATATTCAGGCATGGTGACTGAAATTTATCTTGAATTCCTTATTTCTGGATTATCAGTAGAGATTTTTTTTTTCCTTTCATTTCTTTGTAGGAACAAATTGGCAAGGCATTACCTTGAATATCTTAGATTACCCAGAAAATAAAGTAGTGTAAAGTTTTGAAATGAATTCCTCTTTGAGTGTGCATATAATTATGTTGTACTTTATGTTAGGTTTTGAAATTTGCTTTGGTTATGATCAGAATTTTCTAAAAGTCTTCCGCTATCTTTAGGATAGACCAGAAGACGTTAGTCAAGAAAACATCTTTTGAATCTTTGTAAAGATAGTTAGTAGTCAGTTTCCTTTACATGTATTTTTCTAACACTCACCACACTTAAAAGTTTGGATAAAATTGGAGGGGGGTTTTTTTGGAATCATCAAAAAGCCTGAAGTATAGATTACTGTTGTAGCATGCTATTACCTTTTGCTTTTCATCTGGAACCACTGACCCCAGTGTGGGCTCCCTGAGATTTCCAGGGGCTAGCTGAAATCAAAGGAAGTTGTGATTCCTGTATGATGCTTTTTGAGAAATTTATCCTGTATGTATTTATATATCTATATATATGTATCTATGTATGTATGTATGTAGATGTTCCGTCGCCCAGCTTCAGCATTTGGCAAGGCATGGCTGACCCTGATTCCTTAGACCCCAGCACATTCACCTCCCTCCCTCCTTCCAGTATGACTGTGGAGCAAATCCTGGAAGCTTTGTTATTACTACTGTAAATATGCAGGCTGTATCAGAAAAGTAAGCCTTTTAATGCACAGAACATCATTATCATACTAAAACAAGAGCAATAATTCCTTAATATCATTAAATGGCCAGTCAGAGATCAACTTTACAATTATCCAGTGAATGTCAGGAATGGTTGTTTTACAGACTGAGTCGGGATGCAAATAAGTTTAACACATTATAATTGGCTTATAAATAGGCTAATATGTTTCTGAAATCAGTCTTTCTGTTTCTCCCTCTCATCTATCCGATGTATTTATCTATTTAAGGAGCAGGTTTCTGTGTCCTGGGGAGTTAGTCACATTTTGGATTTTGCTGATCATGTCCCTGTGGGGGCCTTTCACACCCTCCTCTGTTGTCTATATTTCCTCTGAGTGGGTAGTTGAATCTAGAATCTGATTCAGGCTTGATTTTTTGTCAAGGCTACTTCAGAAGTAGGGGTGTCTATTTCTACTGAGTGGTACATAAAAGTAGGATTTGTTCATTTACTTTTTTCTCATTACCAAAGGAATTATTCAGTGTAACACTACGGTTCTTTCAAAAGAAGAAAAAAAGTGTAATAGGACATACTCTTGTAGATATTTTACAATGTACATGTTGTGTTTTTTTCTTTTTCATAAAATGCAAGCATACTGCACACTCTTGGTTTAGAAATTGAGTTTTCTTCACTTAAGAAAATAGCCTTTGCATTGCTCATTTAATCTTCTCATTCTGCCCAAGCTGGTAAGTTTGGTCTTGGTAGTCTTTCTGATTCTTCATTTTATTAGAGCAGCTTCTCAATATGAACTGGAATTTGGAAATATTTTCTGTGTTGACACCACAACTTGTATCTAATTGAAGAATAATTTACTAATTTGTTAATTCTACATTTTAGCATTTAAATTAATAAAGGTAATAATCCTTTTGAGTATGAGTGATGCTTTCTTGCAAATGTTGAGAAAATAGTGATCTAAGATTTGTGTTGTCACATCTGCTTTCCCCTTCCCCCTACTTACTATTTCCCCTCCTAATTGTTTATAGGCATTCATAAAGCATCCTGGCTGAAGAATGTGTTGGTCAGAGCCACAGTGGACACAGCTGTAAGGTAGATCTAAACACAGGGTGCTAGGCCTGAAATGCGGGACCAAGAAGTTAGGACTTCATTTCGTGTGCAATGGGGGCTGTTGAAAGGTTGGGAGGAGAAAAGTGGCATACAGAAAATTCTAGTCTGAAAGGCTTAATCTGGGAGCCTTGTGCAGGACTCAGGAGAAGAAAGACAGATGAGTAGTTATAAAGAGGACATTAGGACTGTGCAGACTTGTGGTCATGAGAGCCTTAGCTGACAGGGGAATAATGGGAAGAGTAGCATGGGCAGGGTATACAGGACTGTGGATGGAGAAATGTCCAGGCTGAAGAATGGACAGTATGGGTGCAAACCCTTCACACTGGGTGCCACTGGAGAATTATAGGAGGCTGGCCCTCCTATAGGAATGGCACATGGGTGAAGGTTAGCAGGCTGTATGGGACTGTGGATGGAGAAATGTCCAGGCTTGGCTGAAGAATGGACAGTATGGGTGCAAACCCCTCACACTGGGCGCCACTGGAGAATTACAGGAGGCTGGTCCTCCTATAGGAATGGCACATGGGTGAACGCTGGCACTACGAATAAACAAAGGGACGTTCAAGGAAGCAACTGATCTGAGGTTGAGGTTGATGGATTAGATTTTGGATATAAACCCATAGACACAATGAGTGCAAAACCTGCAAAGGATCTGAGGAATCATCCGGGCTAGTGGCTATTGAAAGTGCTCCTAGGACCCCCAGGGGCCTCCAGCGAAGACCACCCTGAAGCTGTGGGACATGGCTACCAGGGAAAAACTAAAATGCCTGGGGTCTGCTTCTTGTCCCCTCAATGACTTCACCCCAGTCAAAACACACCTGTGTTTATTCACTTGAATAAAGTGTTGTAGGTCAAAAGAAAACATCTGGAAAACTACATCAAAGTTTAAAGTTTGGAAACTGACATTTTTGGAGGAGTAACTTTCCCAAAATCACACAGGGCCAATGCTTCCTCCTCTAATACAATTGATTTGGAATAATTTCAAAACACCCAGTGAGAATGTCCAGCAGTCAGTGGGAAATGCAGGGCCGACCATTGAGGCACTCATGGAGTCCTTGTTTGTTTCTTCACAAACACAGGATATGAACCTGCGGTGCCCTGGCCCTGCCAGGAGCTAACAGGACCCCAGACACACTGTGCATATCCTACTACAGGCAGACTCAACAAAACCCATGCCTGTAGACAAGAGAATAAGAATGTGAACGAGAAAGGGTACTTGAGAGACAGGAGACTTGAGGAGAAAGTGAGGGATGAGGGTGTGGTTTCAATTGTTTGGGGGTTTCTTGCTTGTTTGTTTCAACTCTTTTGAGCCTAATTTCATTTGTCTATGTTTTCTTGTGGGAAGGAGCTACAGGAGAGGATAGGGTTCATAAGCATGATTTTTCAAATGAAAGAGTTCACTAAACTGTACCCCTACTTTGAAAACTCAGATCTAGATTCTCATTTCCCAGTATTATATTTTTTCTTTTCCTGAGAAATAAAGTGATTTTACCGATAAATCCTATCCTGTTGCTGTCTAATCAATTCCAACTCATAGTGACCCTATAGATATTAAAAAGTATCACAAGGTATACACAAGGAATCAGGATCTCTGAGGATGAAACCAGATATAGATACAAAAATGATAGATTAAACAGATAGGTATAGAGAGTAAGAGAAAGAGATAAACAGATAGACTGACTGACGGGTATGCTTATCAAGTGAGGGAGTGGTTTCAAACTCTGGTAGGGGAGAAAGAATTTCTGTGCTGAAAATATTCTTAGAGTTGCTTGTGATAAATTTAAAATTCATTTTATTATGGATACAAACCTTGCAAGTTGGATTTTTAAAAAGAGTTTTAGGTCAACAGAAAAATCTTGGAATTCTATTCATAAAACTAATAACTATAACAATTAATAATAATTTACTTTTCTTACTACAGGCATACCTCAGAGATATCAACAATTTGGTTCCAGACCATTAAAAAAGCAAGTCACATGATTTTTTTTCATCTCCCAATGCAAATAAAAATTATTTTGACACTATACTGTAGTCTGTTAAGTGTGCAATAACATTATATCTAAAAAAAACAATGTACGTACCTTAATTAAAAATACTTTCTTGCTAAAAAATACTAACCATCATCCGAGGCTTCAGTGAGTCGTAATCTTTTTGCTGGTGAAGGGTCTTGCCTTGATGTTGATGGCTGCTGACTGATCAGGGTGGTGGTTGCTGAAGTCTGGGATGGTTGAGGCAATTTCTTAAAATAAGATAACAAGGAAGTTTGCCACATCGATTCACTCTTCCTTTATGAAAGATTTCTCTGTATCATGCGATGCTGTTAGCATTTTACGCACATAGAACTCCTTTTAAAATTGGAGTCAGTCCTCTCAAACCCTGAGGCTGCTTTATCAACTAAGTTTACGAAATATTCTAAATCCTTTGTTATCATTTCAACAATCTTCACAGCATCTTCACTAGGAGTAGATTCCATCTGAAGAAACCACTTTCTTTCCTCATCTGTAAGAAGTAACTCCTCGTCCTTTAAAATTTTATCACGAGATTGTAGCAGTTCAGTCACATCTTTACGCTCCATGTCTAATTCTCGTTCTCTTGCTAATTGCAACACACCTGCAGCTACTTCATCCACTAAGGTTTTGAATCCCTCGAAGTCATCCATGAGGGCTGGAATCAGCTACTTCTGAACTTCTGTTAATGTTGACATTTTGACCTACTCCCGTGAATCACAAATGGCCTTAATGGCATCTAGAATGGGGGATCATTTCCAAAAGGTTTTCAATTCACTTTGCCAAGATCAATCAGAGGAATCACCGTCTATGGTAGCTATAGCCTCATGAAATTTATTTCTTATATAATAAGGCTTGAAAGTCAAAATTACTCCTCGATCCATGGGCTACAGAATGGATGTTGTGGTGGCAGGCATGGAAACAACATGAATCTCTTTCTACATCATCAGAGCTCTTGGGTGACTAAGTGCATTGTCAATGAGCAGTAATATTTTGAAAGGAATCTTTGTTCTCTGAGCAGTAGGTCTCAACAATGGACTTAAAATATTCAGTAAACCATGTTATAAACAGATGTGCTGTCATCCATGCTTTGTTGTTCCATTTATAGAACACAGGCAGGTAGATTTAGCATAATTGTTAAGGGCTGTAGGATTTTCAGAATGGCAAACGAGCATTGGCTTAAACTTAAAGTCAGCTGCGTTAGACCCTAAAAAGATAGTCAGCCTGTCTTTGAAGCTTTGAAGCAGGTATTGATTTCTCTCTAGCTATGAAGGTCCTAGATGGCATCTTCTTCAAATATAAGGCTATTTCATTTACATTGAAAATCTGTTGTTTAGTGTAGCCACCTTCATCAATTGTCTTAACTAGATCTTCTGGATAACTTGTGTAACCTGCAGTTACTGGGTGCAGTGTCCTATCTATATATGGTCACTAGATTCAAACTTTCTATATATTTTTTCCCATGCTTATTACTTATTCTCAGAGGAATGCTAGAATCTCCTGCTAAGACTGATTCTTAGCTATTGGCTAAAATTACTCACCTTTACTTTTCTTGGGCATAGTAAACCTAGTTATTTTAAAGATTGTCCCATTTTACACTATCTGACTCCCAGATGAATCTGTTTCTATAGTCTATTGTTTATGCCTCCAGATGCAAAGCAGTCCCAAAGCTAGTCCAAATTACCAAGCTTTCCATTAAAGAAGCAAGCCAAATACATAGGATGCAACTGTCTTAATCAAAAACCTGCCTTTCCTCTTAAAATGAACTATCTACATGCCTTTTTAGACTAACTTCCGCTTATGTCTAGGTCCACTGTCTTTGCCTACTGAGGCCTTTACACTTGAAGGAGAAAAAACATAACTCTAGCAATTTTTCCACATACTGGATCAGTTCCAGCAATGTTCAAACAGATGTAGCCTTCAACGATAAAACAAAAGATCACTCCCTAGAGCCTACATTCTGCCAGAGAGTGCCCAATTTATAAATCCCTTTAACTGCAAAACTTCTTAAAAAGGTCTATCAAGAATATGATAACCATCACATTGCCAAGTCCAACAGTTACTGTTACATTCTCATCCTGACTACATCTGACTCAATTGATTGCTTCCTTCTCCTTGAAACTCTTCCTTTGACTCCTAAACTCTCTGATCCTCCTTTACTGGCTACTCCCTGCCCATCTCCTTCTTTTAGTACTTCAAACCTCAGATTCTGGATCTCTTCTGCTTTCATTTATAGTCTTTTCTCATGTGATCTTAGTCTCTCCGTGGTAGTCTGAACTTGTATATTCAACTGCCCTCTCCATTGTTATATCAAGATGTCTAGGGTGCATGTCAAATGTACGATCAAAAACCAAAGTCTTGATATCTTCTGTCTCCCTCAATCTTCCCCATATTAGCAAATAAACAATTCAATTATTGTCCAAAACCCATAAAGCCATCCCCTTCTGGTCTCATACATAACATTTGGTATCAAGTACTGAAGTCTTTACCTCAAAATATATCCAGAATTAGACCACCATTCACCTCTTCCATTTCTACACCCAACCAGTTATCTCCATCACTAAGCTCCTTATGATTTTCTCCCTGCTTCTACCCACAAAACCAGATTTAGCCTTCTAAATGCAAGTCACATGATTCCTATGCCTCTAATTGCTTCCCCTCTCACTCAGAGTAAAATCCAATCTCCTTTCCATGACTTATGAGTTTCTGGGTCAGTTTTCTCCTGCTGACCTCCTTGACCTCATCATTTATTATTTTCCCCTTTACACTTCTGAAATCACACTGGTCTCCTTAATGTATTGCGCATACAAGCATGCTCTTGCCTGGAGCATTTGTCTTCACTGTTCCCTTTTTCTGTTAATATCTTTTACTAGATTGCCTCATTGATCATTATCACCTTCTTTCAGATCTGTAAAAATGACCCAGAGGTATTCCCTGATCAACCCCCACCTCCACCCTGTCCATCAGTCCGTGTACTCTGCTTACCTTTCTTTTTCAACACTTCACCAGCAATTGATATGTCTTTTTCTTCCTACTAGGGTATAAGCTCCTTAACCAAAGGAGTTTATTTTCGCTCATTGCTATTGCATAGTGCCTCAGAACTTTGTGGCAAATCTTAGGCCCTCAAATACTTGTTGAATGAATGTTGAATAAATGAATATCTTCACTAAGCACTAGAAAAGGGAGAGTCAAGGTAAAAGGAATTTCCTGAGACCAGAACTATTCCCCCAAACAAAATGCTGTTCAAATTGAGATCAACTGAAATGGTTAAAGATCCCCAACAAAGAATAAAACAATGGACCTTAGGAAGAAGGTCCTGACTCAGATATTTACTACCCTGAGAAATAAGTCATGATGTCTGAGTGCTTCCGATTTTTCTTAGATGTACATCTAAATTCAAATCAGGCCACCCCACTGAGATGCCCAAGTTTTCCATATATAAAATAAAAGTTCGATGCTGTGAATTGATCCCTGAGTTCTATCACACAAAAATTATGAATCTTGCTAAATGTGCCTTAAAAGATGTACCTGGATTTGTTTAGACAAGGATTAAATAAGTGGAAAATTGAAGAGATGATAATGTTATTACATAAAAGTATAGCTCTGTATTTACACTGCAGTATGTGACTTCCAAGATGATAAAAGCATCAGTAGTCACCCATCTTGCTAGTTTTCCTTCTAAACTAGAGGTAACACAATTTTGCTCTAATCTGCACTAGATTCACACATAGATGGTGCTCAGGATATTGTTGAATCATACCCAGTCTAGTAAGTGTTCAGAGATCAATCTGGGTCCTCATCCTCTGACAATAGTGTTCTAAAAGAAACAGGAAGCGATGTAGATCTAAGTGTTTATTGTAAAAACACTAACTCTACAGCTACTTCCATCAACAAGGTAATATCTGGAATGAAGTCTGAAGTTTGTTCCTTGACCTTACACATTAACTAGATACGGAAACTTTGACCATACAATACAACACTTTCATCTGAAACTTGGTCTATCATACTTTGCACTTAAGATTTGAATCTGCAAGTGTTCCTGAAGGAAGCAACACAACTGAATGTCTAAAACAACAATGTAAAGAGGAAATGGAAAATATCATCAAGATTTGGACTTTGATTCCTTAGCATGATAACCTAAAATCATTTACATGTACATTAATGAATGGTTTCTCACTTTATAAGTCAGTGATAGGGCATATGACTCATTGGTTATAGTAGAAGAATGTGACTGGGGTACTAAAAACAAATTGAACTTAGACATATTAAAATAATCCAAAACTATAGGACCAAAAAAAAAAAAAAAATACACCAAACCCATTGCCATCAAGTTGATTCCAACTCATAGTGACCCTATCGGGCAAAGTGGAACTATTCATAGGGTTTCTAAGGCAGTGATCTATACAGAGGCGTGTTCTCTAACCATTAATGCACCAATGACAGAAAACAAAAGAAAACCAGACCAAAACAAAACAACAAAATACTACACACAAAAACAATCCTCTATAGACACTGTGAAGTTTAAAAATTGTAAAAATATGCACGGCAGACATCACACTTTGCCTAACTTCAGGAGGAAAGAGAATCAACAATATCAGCCCAAGGCTGATTCCTATGAAATAGAGGTCATACATGTCTGCTCCTTCTGACATTTTATTACCAGTTCTGACACCAGCAGTCCACGGCACAGCACTTGCTACCTCTCTGCTGGGTTCAATAATTCATTGAAATGGCCACACAGAGCTCACAGACCATACTCATGATTATGGGCTTTATTAGGGAAGTAACACTTACAATTCAGGCTCAACGTCACTCAGAATACAGTTCTCCCATCAGGACAGCCTCTTCCCAACTATGTTTGCAGGCATGACTCTCCCTGGCCCTAGGCCTCTGTCCAATGGCATTCAGCTTTCCCTCTCTGTGGGTCTGGAAGCCCACCACACCATCTCCTGCTGCCAGGCCTCTGCTTCTGGGTCTCTCCTGCAACCACTTCTCACCATCTTCGGTGTTACAGCTTGTTCTCTTTCTCTCTTGGTCTTCTGCTTCCAGGAGTTTCTCAGCGCAGGGATCTTGAGTCCAAAGGATGAGCTCTGTGCTCCTGGCTTTCCTCCTTGGTGGTGACAGGATCCTCTTCTCTGCTCTGGAATTGGCTCTCTTTTAAGGCAAAACTGACCAATCCCATAGGTAGGCCACAATTACCCTATCACAGTCTTGCCAAATCGTCTGGGTGGGATGTAAAAGACCATGGCTAGAAAGGCCACACAAAAGTAATCAGTTACAACACAGGCCACCTCCTGGCTTTCTAGCCATGGTTCTTTCATATTTGGAGGATAATTTCCCCCTCCCAATCTTCTTACCAGTCCAAAACAGTCATTAATAATTAGTCTTTCAATAGGGCAAAGAGTCGACAGGATGAGGTTACTCAGGTACCAGTCATTCAGGTCTGCTGCCGGTGTTCATCTGATCTAGTCAGGTTCTCCAAAAGTCATCTCAGCTTCACCCTTTCTGGCCTCTAATAAAATTAACTGAGAGATTTTTCCCTTGCTCTGATCCTCACGAGGTTGCAACATAGCAAATGGGGCTTTAGGTTCAGCCACTGTACTCGAGTCCAGCAGAGCCTCCCCCTTAGTGCATTTTTTCACACTTATAGCTTCTATAATTACAGATTTTACAATCACAATTAACCCTGTCAACAATCAACACTCACAGCTGAATCATATAATCCTATCAGCATCTTCCTACCCTCTCTTCCCCAGACCCATCAGGAAAAGAGGAATCTATTCAGTGGTGATCCTCCCTTGTCGTCCTCATTTAATGTAAGCACACTCAGGAAACTGTGTAAGCCAGCCACTTCACGCCTTTCTCTGCCCCTGTTTTAGATAGCCAGTGTTTAAATTGCCCACCCCTATCAAACCAGTACCATGAGGAGACAAGCATGTTCCTTGGTCTTGAAGAATCTCCTTTTCTGGCAGGACTTTGAGCATCTGCATCCATAAGCAAAATCCAGTCCAGTACAGAGCAAGCTATCAAATTGCAGCAATCTACACCAGCTCACGATGTCAAACATCTTTCTCTTCATTCGGTCAGGTTCTGGTCAGCTCATCCCTAGCCATCCAAGTTAGGTCACAATGGGTAGCAGCCTTAGGCTCAAGAATTCAAACACACTTCCCGGCCTTCAGACAACCCCTTCACACACACTCATCCTTAGACCCCATGGGCAAAGTCAACAGGTTTCACCTGTAAACTTCAGCAGTCTAACAACTCCTTTTACTTCTGACCAGCCAGCCCTTCCTCTCTCTCTCATCTGTAGCCCCCATGGGCTTAATCAATGAGTATTAATAGAACATGTCCAAACTCAGCCCGTCTCTTTATTGCTGCACTTCCTCCACTTCCAATCGTTAGTGGACTCAGGTGGTCACCACAGGTAAGCAGGCCAAGCTGCCTACTCGCTGGCTCCCTTTAACTTCCAGGCCTGGACAGGGATTCTTTCTCATAGACACTGACTTTTCCTGCCTTGATGCATCCAACAGCAAACTTCTTACCTGAAATAAAAAAAAAAAAAAAAAAAAGTCACTTTTTCTGCAGATCCTTGCTTTAAATGCAATTCTTCTGTTTCAGCAGATCTGGGTGGTTCCACATCTCTTTTCAAATGAAAAGCTAGGTGGGGCTCAAGTTTTCAACCTAAGCCCCCACTCTATACACAGGGCTACTGCATTTAAATCAACAGCCTGTGTTTCTCTCTGGCAAATCCTAGTTCTTCCTTTAGCATATCCAATCATGTATGGGCTGTAGGCAGAGTTACACATTCTCTATAATCAATAATACCCAATATTAATTTCTAGCATACATTTAGGTCTGTTTTACAACCTTAGGTAGGAGAAACATTCAATATCCATAGTACATTCAGATAAATGCATAATCCCAAACACATAACTCTTTTAAAACATTCCAGTTTCTTTACACCTTAACTATCTTCCCATTCATATGCATATGGCCTTGGGCCTCTGGCTGGGTAGAACCAGTAGATCTTGGCCCCCTATCAATCCTCTGGCTTATCTGGCCTGGCTTCCGCCCCAGGCCACTCCAAATGCAGCTTTTCAGCCATTACAGGTAGGAACAACTGAAACAACCATCCAAGATTCAGAAGTTTCAATTCCAAAGCCCCTTTGTTCTTTCTCTTACAAAGTTCCATGCTTTCATGAGTCTGGAGCCGTCACAAAGAATCCTGCTTATGACACCAACTGTAAAAACTGCTTGTGGGCAGTGTCTGACCTCCTCCAACCCCACAAGATGGAAGGAGAACCAAGATGTACCGTGCAAGACTGATTCCCATGAGGTGGAGATCAGAGAGGTATCCTCTCTCCACCATCTTTACTAATTCTGACACCAACTGTCCCCCACACAGCACTCTACTTCTCTGCTGGGCTCGATAATTCATTGCAAAGGCCACACAGAACTCACAGACCATACTCAGGATTACAGGGTTTATGAGGGAAGTAACACAATTCAGGATCAAGGACACTCAGAATCTTCCATCAGGGCAGCCCCTTCCCAACTATGCTCATAGATGCTCCTCTCCCTGGCCCTAGGCCTCTCCCCAAAGGCACTCAGCTTTCTCTCTCAATGGGCCAGGAAGTCCACCACACTGTCACCTGCTACCAGATCTCTAAATCTTTCCTGCTACCGCTTCTGACCGTCTTCAGGGTTACAGCTTCCTCTCTTTCTCTCTCTGTCTCTCTGTCTCTCTCTCTCTCTGTCTCTATGTCTCTCTCTCTCTCTCTCTGTTGGTCTACTGCTTCCAGGAGCATCTCAGAGCAGGAATCTCGGATCCAAAGGAAGTGCTCTTCACTCCTGGCTGATCTTCCTTGATGGTGGTTGGATCCTCTTCTCTGCTCTGGAATTAGCTCTCTTTTAAGGCAAAACTGACCAATCCCCCTGGTGGGCCACAATTACCCTATCACACAGTCCCACCCAAGCACCTGAGTGGAAGTTACAAAACCATGGCTAGAAAGGCCACACAAAGTAAACAATTGCACTGCAGTACCTTGGACTCATTTTTCAAATGAAGTCTCTAAAAATCACATAGGAGCAGATTGGTGAAGAACATAATCAATAGCAAGAACATTTTCATAATTATGACTTCTGTATTTAGAAGAAATCTATAGCACTGTTTTTATTTTGTCAATTCACAGGAATCATGGAGTTTAGTGGTAGATATTGCAGTACCAGAAAACTCTCCAGTAGCAGTTTGTGAGGAGAGCAGTCTACAAACATGGACCTTTCACCAGAGTCAAAAGGAAGAAGTTTGCACCAACAAGAGTTTATTACACTATTACTTGAGCAGATAGAATGAAAAATGAACAATACTTCTCTGCAGAAGCCTCAGATGTGCCTTGGATTTCCTAATGTCAGTTTAGCAGGCATTACCAGGTTTTATGATTCTGCATCAGATATTAGTGAGTTTATTTCACTGTAAGTGTGTTTTTACCAAAAGCTTTACACACCTACCTTATATATAGACATGACTTAATGAAATACCTTAATTCATTCAGTAAGGATTTGCTCTGTGGTAGACACACTACTAGACATCAAGAGCACATGATCATTGTCTACAGTGATGGATTATTAGTGAAGACTGGGATAATTATAGCAAGGTATCATAGAGGAAGTTTCAGGTAGTTAGGAAAGTAAATAGCAGGGAATATCTAGGAAGATGGGGAAAACACACACACACACCAAAAAAAAAAAAAAAAAAAAAAAAAACATTGCTGTTGAACCGATTCCAGACTTTTAAGTAGCAGCTTGGATCTTTAATGGGAAAAGTACCTGACAAAATCCTGTCTGAGTCCAAGTGTTTCATTGTATGCTATACTGTCTCCTCCCTCTCCCCCATCCTCCTGCCTTCTGCTCCAGGGCTCTGTGCTTGTGTCATTACTGTATTAGCTTCCTAGGGTTGCCCTAACAGAGTGGGTGGCTAAAAACAAAAACAGGAATGTATTGCCTCACAGTTCTGGAAGCTGAGGGTCTGCAATCAAGGTGATCGCAGGGCCATACTACCTCTGAAGATTCTAGGGAAGAATCCTTCCATGTCTCTTCCTAGCTTCTGCTGGTTCTTGATCAGCTTTGGCATTCCTTGGCTTGTAGATGCATCACTCCAATGTCTGCTCCATCTTCACATAGCCAGCTTCTGTGTGGGTGTGTCTGTCTGTGTCTCTTCTCTTTTATGAGGACACCACCATTATTGGAGTAAGACCTATTCAGTATGATCTCATATTAACTGAACTGGTAATATCTTCAAAGACAATATTTCCAAACAAGGTTACTTTCATAGCATCCAGGAGTTAGGACTTCAACATATCTTTTTGGAGGACACAATTGTATGCATAACATTATGTCGATGGCCCCAAATCTTCACCCTTCCCCTTCTCTCTGTATCCATATCTTCACACATGTAACTTAACTTGCCCATTTAACATTCTGTTCCACCCCTTAACTAAGGGCTCATCCCTATTTCTTGCATTGAGGAATGTGATGGTAGCAAACATGGCTCAAGTAGAGGTGTGTCTGTTTCTGCTGGGCTCAAGTGCACTACCTTTGCCATGAAGAAATGGTTGTGATTTTCCTTTTCCTGAGCCCAAATTCTACAGGTACATCTTCATAACTATGTTAACTTTATCATTCTGGGAAGGTTTTATTTGTATTCCTTCTTAATTTCTTTTTATTTCATAGTGCAATGCTGTGTAAATTGACTTTAGAAACCCATAATCGGTGGCCATAGTGTGAACTAATTGAGGACGGGGCTAGGTCTTTCCTGATACTCCTTTATTTTCCTCACTGTTGCATGGTGTGGGATCACTTTACTAAAAAAAAATAATAATAATTTGGCCTTTTGGTCTTGATTCCCAGCTAGTAGTTGACCGTTACCTGGATTGGCTGTCCCCACTGCCCTGCCCTGGCCGGTAGTTGACCTTTTCACAGATTGGCTGGGGGGCCCACCCAGTAACTGATAAAAACTGTACAACCTGGAGGCTTAGCTAGGGCTTCCTGGTCCAGGATGGCCCGGAGAGGAATGAACCCTTTGGACACCAGGACCGTGCGCCGTGACTCTCCCAGACCAAATAAACGTGTGATGGCAATTGAGGCTGCAGCTATGACAGCACCTGAAGAAGGAGAGACACCGAGCAGATGCAGACAATGGCAGCAGAGTGTAAGACCAAACTATGGCTGAGAGCCGAGAGGAGCTATTAATGGCAGAATCTGCCAAGTGATACCACTGAGTTTCCTCTGTAAAATCTTCCTGATAGGTGACAGTGAACATTAGTTTTCAGTAAGAGAAATAGGTCCCCTTTGAGACATAAGCAGGTATCCTTTTAGACACTGAGGCCCTGTGCTGGAACCGCTCCCAAACCTTGCTCTTTGCGTACCTTCATCTCTATTTATACCCTTCTCTTTTATTAAAGGTGTTATTATACTTATGTTGTTTCCATGAATTCCCTATGACCATTCCAATGAATTATTGGACCCAGTAGATAAATAGTTTTGTGCAGAGAATGGCTAGTGTCAGAAGTGGTGTCGAAGTTGGAGAACTAGGGTATATTTGACCTCCTCTGCCTCATAGGTACCAGCTTGGTGTTGATTTTCATGGTCAGTGCTATCCTTTCCATTGACATCCAAGACAGTTCTTCATTTACACTACAGTAGCCCCAAAGCTGACCTCAGCAGAACAACTCCCAAGCTCTTACAGTCCCCTTGCCCCACCTGGAAGCCATTAAAAAAGAGACTGTTATTTACTGAGGGCAAACAATGTGTCAGGCATATGTTAATTGCCTTATATGGATCATCTCTTTTCATCTTCACAGAAACTCATCATCCTCTCTATTAAGGAGCATTCTGGATGTGGAACGAGGGATTTACCATGGGTACCTTCAATTTAAATAAGAGATAAGACTCACACAGTGATAACTATGTGCCAGGCTTTACAACATGAACCTTTTTGATCCTCAGTGTAATAGGAGTTATTATGTGATAGGTATTGTACTCATCTCCATGGTACACCCCAAGGTCACACAGTAAGTGGCAGTGATACGACCTTTAGAGTAGGTTTGGTAGCTTATTGACATGTGCTATATTTATCAGGGATAGCAACAACGGACTCAAACATAAACAACAACTGTGAGCATGGCTCAGGGCACAGCAAAATTTTGTTCTGTTATACACTTAGTCGCTATATGTCAAAACCTTCTAGATTGGCACCTAACAACGACAACAACAACAGCTTTTAGAAAGGAAAGATCTCCAGTTATCCTGGTGCAATAATTCCACTATTAGTTCCCTAGTTCCCAGAGGGCCAGTACTTGGGAGACGTGTGGTTCTCTATCAGATTAGACAAGTACATGTCAGTCAAAGTTTTCCTAGTAGTCTACAAAGGAGAAGCATCACTTAGACACGGGATTTATGCTGACTAGTCCTTCACGGAGATCGTGTGGTGGGGCTGTGCTTGTGTGAGGTGCCTGTCAGAGTCATCTGGACTACTTTTCACAGGTCATAAATTCTACTCACTCGAGAGGACTGAAGAGCCCTGGCTGCCCAGTGGATAAAGTGCTTGGCTGCTAAATGGAAGGTCTCAGGTTTGAACCCACCAGTGTTCCACAGGAGAAAGATGTAACAGTCAGCTTCCATAATAATTTCAGCCTTGGAAATCCTCTGGGGCAGTTCTGTCCGACGGCGTTGCTCTGAGTTGAAATCTACTTGATTTCTGTCTGCTGGGGTTGCTATGAGTTGAAATCTACTTGATGGCAATGGGTTTGTTTTTTGGAGTTAGTTAGAGAGGACTGGAATGAGGCCAAAGGTACATGTCTTTTTCAAAAGCCATCTGAGGTCACTACTAAAGCATGCATCTCCATCCTCCCCCTTTCTCTTAGGTGAAAATTACTTTTCTTTTTTTTTTTTTAATAATCACTATATTAAACTATGTCTAGATAGAATGTTTTGGTATTCTACACAAAATCATTGTCTTGTTCAGTTGGAATTGAACTTTTAGTAGTTTGTCCTCAGATTCTTCGTGAACTCTTGAAGCACTTTTACCTTCATAAATATTACTAGAGACTGAAGGAGTGCTACTGATTTTAGTTTTTAATGAATTTTAAATTGAATAATTTTAAATAATATTTTATAATTTTTTATATTGTTTTATTTAGTCCAATATGCCTCCATTTTTTTATTCTGATACTTAATCACTACAAAAATTTTTGTGATATCTATTTTAAATTTTTTATTGTGGTAAAAAAGCTCGTCATTTTAACCAATTCTAAGTGTATAATTCACTGATGCTAATGACATTCATCATATTGTGCTGCCAGTAATTAATAGTAATTCGTTATAAATTATAAGTATTGGTTAAAGGAGCTCTGGTGGCACAATCAGTTAAGCTCTTGTCTCCCAATCAAAAGATTGGTGATTCAAACCCACCTTGGCTCCTTGGAGAAAGATCTGGCAACCTGCTTCTGTAAATAAAGGTTACAGCCAAGAAAACCCTATGCATCAGTTATACTCTCTCACCCGAGGTCACTATGAGTTAAAATTGACTGGACAGCACCTACCAACAACAGCAACAAGTATTGGATTAGTTTTTTCATTGCATTTTCCATGTTTGTTTTTTTTTTTTTTTTTAATTTAAGAAGAAAAGAAAGAGGGTCTCCTTTGGTGGCACTCTTAGACCAGAAGTATTTGATAAGAAAAAACTACCTAACATGCCTCTCAGAAGAGGAGAAACACCTAGAAAACACAAATTTCTTGGGACTTACCCTCCACTTGTACTTAAGAAGACCATTAAGGTAAATTTTACTGTACTGTAACTTATATTGCATGTGTACATACTTGGTACATAGTCTCCAAACTCCTGGCACAGGGAGAATTTCAATTAAGAAATTTTTTTTGACAAAATAAATAAGTTACAAAAAAATCTAAAGGAAACCTCATTGATTTGGATGCTGGAAAATAAAAATCTGATTCTTAACTATGGTTGTAGTACAGCCCAGGCAAAGACAAGCCATGGAGCCTTTCCATTTAATAACAAAGCTTTGTTAGAACCCCTGCCAGCCACTGGTACAAGGACACATAAGTGACCCTGCAATTACAGTAAAAAAATCTACCACTAAAAATAATTTGAGTGTATCTTAAAACATAACTGTAAAACCCATTGCCATACAGTTGATTCTGACTCATAGTGACCCTATAGGACAGAGTAGAATTGCCCCATAGTGTTTCCAAAGAGCAGCTGGTGAATTCAAACTGCCGAACTTTTGAATAGCAGCCAAGCTCTTAACCACTGTACCACCAGGGCTCCAAAAGATAACCATATGGGCTTTTGTATTATTTTACTTTAGAAATTTGAGACTATATTTAAAGTCTTTAACTGTTGGGTGAAAAAGAGAAACCTTGTACTACAGAATACCTCTACTACACATCGTCAGCTCTTTAGAACCTTTTATCACCCATACCTAGGTTATTTTGTTCTCTCGTTTTTAGACTTCTGTAAAGGTCTGGCTCCATAGCTCAACTTTATCTAGGGCCTGTGAAGTCTCTGCTTCCTTTTTGCACCAAAAGGAGTGGTGAGGGGTGGTTAGTTTCCTCTGTGTTTTATAGGGACTTAGAAGCAAGCAGCCCACCTTCCATATAGACCAAGGGGTTGGACACCTGATGGAGATATTTCTTCTGATTGGGACCAGAGCATGCTTGCCCCTCACTCATCAGGAGGCTCCTGCCATCTTTCTCCCTGAAACTCGTCTATTAGAACCTATTTACTGCTTTTCTTTTCTTTTCCTCTAATGAGTGGGAATGACAACCATCTCTACCTTAGTTTTCACATACAAGGAAGCATGGCTAAAACATTTATTGCTTCATGACTTAAAACACTGAAATTCTTAATTGACTTGGCACTAAAAAAACCATGCAATAAAGTTAAAAAACAGGACTTTCAAAGACATATGAGGAAAAAAACAAAGAAGAAATTGTACTCCACAGATATGAGGATATTATGTAAATTTTTCTTATATTTTAATAATATTATTATTTAACATGATGTTATATGTTGATTTATGTTCTGAAGTTTTGTAAATTTTGCTATTTTTCTCCTACAGCTGCCAATGGACCAGGATCCAAATGTGTTCAGTATAGGCCAGGTAATCATTCCCTGTACAACAACAGCAGGGAGAGCTCTCCTGGAAAACATAAAGGTCTCTGAGGATTTTTCAGGTAACAAAATCTTCCCTCTCTGATTTCTCTTGGTACGACACCAGCTACATCATTACCATCCTATGTCCATTAAATTTTGTACTTAGTTTTTACATATTTGATATTGTATTTCTTGTGGAACTTAACTACTAAGTTTGTTGTTGTGTGCTATTGATTTTGACTCATAGAGACCGTATATGACGGAGTAGAACTGACCCATAGGGTCTTCTAGGCTGTAATCTTTATGGGAGCAGATAGCCAGGTCTTTTCTCCCATGGAAATGCTCGCGGGTTTGAACCCCGATCTTTCGATTAACAGAGGAGTACTTAATGATTTCTCCACCAGGGCTCCTTTTACTACTAAGTTTACCCCATGGGAATACCACATGATTAGTCTTTATATTTGCCTATAACATCACCTTCATTGGAGCTCTCTTCCCCCCCCCCACCCAGGTGCAAAAGAGTAACCGTCTATTGTTCTTTCCTTTTCATATTAAAAACTCACTTAAGTAATTTTTTTCAGAGTAGGTGTGAATGACCAATTCCCACAACTTTGTTTATTAGAGAATGTCTTGATTTCATCCTAATTTTTGAATGACAACTTTTCTAGGTAAAGAATTATTAGTTAACAATTCTTTTCCTCTAATATTTTATATATGTCATCCCATTGCCTCCTGGCCTCCAAGGTTTCTGAGGAGAAATCTGCACTAATTCTTATCGAGAACCCCTTACGTGTTATACTGTGCTTTTTTCATGCTTCTTTCAGGACTCTCTCCTGGTCTTTGATTTTCAAAAATCTTAGTAAAAAATATGTTTTCATGTAAACCTCTCTGCATTCCTTCTTTATGGAGTTCACCTAGCTTCCTGGATTTGCAGGCTTGACACCTTATTCAGGTCTTGGAATTTCTCTATTATTATGTCTTGGGAAATTCTTTCTATCCTTCCTTACTTTTTATTGTTCTGGAATTCCAAAAATCCTATTGTTGGAGTTATTAATTAATTCCATTTGGTACTGTTCACTTTTCTTATTTTTCCTCTTCTTTCTCTTGAGCCTTGAAGAGTTTAGTCATCCTGTCTTCTAGTTCACTAATCCTGTCTTCTGTATGCTTGAATCTGAGTTTGAATCCTTCCCTTGCATTTGCAGATTTAGTTATAATATTCTTCAATCTCAATATATTTTTTAAATGTTTTCTACCTCCTTCTTTTGAGTTTCTCATTTTGTTTCCTGATCTCCATTAGTTTGTTTCCTGTGTATTCTTCATTTTCTTCGAACATAGTTAACATTGTTGTCTGAAGGTCCTCTATTTTTCCCACTAACCTGGCCTCCGTAGAACTAATTTCTGCTTTTTCATGGCTTTCTCTTAACTGAGCCATATTCTCCTGTGTTCTTCTATGCTTTACACATTTTTGTTGTACTTGAGACATTTGAGTATTTTATTGAATTAATTCTGAGACTCCAAATCTTCTCTTTCTCTAGATCATGTGATTTTACTTTTTCCCTTTCTCCTTATTTCTGCACTCTTCTCCACATATGCCCTAGAGGTCAGTCTTGCAATTAAATTTTCCAGCACTGACTCAACTGTTCTGGAGACTTTTGTCCACCTCCTCTCTTCTGTGGGAGGATGCCAGGCACTTTCTTTGTTTGTATTTCATGGACCATGATTTCTTTTTCCATTTCGTATGTGAGCAGGGTAGGAGGGAACCATCTAATGAGACTGTAGAGAAAGTTTCCTTAGAGGCTCAGTTTTTGGTCTGTGTGCCGAGTCTTCTCTGCTCATAGTACATTTACATGTGGTTGGCTGTCTACAGAGTCCAGGTATCACTGTATCACCCTAGAACCACACATCCTTAGATATGACACATGCCTTGGTGCACTTTCTTAGGTCTGAGTGCAGAAGCCTCTCTGCCATTGGTACTCTGTCTGGTGGATGACTGCCTTTAGAACCCTGGCCTCAGTGTGTGCTGCAGGCTGTTCCCTCCAGGGACTTCCATGGTATCAAGCCAACAGTGCACAAAGGTGCCCTTTCCTAGGATCGCTTTCCTAGGTTTCCATGCCTGCGGTGCTCCCACTGGTGCTTGGATGTTTGAAAATCCCAGGTATCACTGTATTCTGTACTGGTCACCACCATCCCAAGTTGGCTGTGCAGTGCCTGAGAGGAGACTGGAGTGAAGATGCTCTGGAACCTCTGCTCTCCTGCAGTCATTGTGTTGCCTTTTACTTGATTCAGAGTTTCCTTTGGTCCTCTAGTCCTTTATTGGTTGTCTAGAATTCTTAGGGTATTTAATTTTCCAATATTAGCTTGCTTTCTTTTATTATAGTTGTGGGGCATTGGGGACATGGACTGTTAATGCTGCCATCTTGCTCTGACCCTTGCTTAACTGTTTCTTGAAACAAAGTCCTGTGAAAAAATTAAAACATTCATAGTTGAGTCAATTAATTAACAATAGTTGCTACTCATAATCCACTTTCAGTTAAAATGTGATGTGACTTTACTATAGAGATTGTGTCATGCTAAAACCATGGCAAGAACACAGATTTCAGTTTTCAATTTATATCGTTTTACCAGTGGTTTCCACTGTGAAAACTTTTGGAGGGAGATAAGATTTAAACTGGCGAGGAGGAATCTTGATTTTTATTTTCTAGCAGATCTTAAGTTGGAAGAGTTGTTTTACTGTCCAGTATAACCCATGTCAGGTTCTACTCCTATTAGAATCACATTTGGATTAAAAATTTATCTTTAAAGAAACCCAAATATCTAGGGACAGAATTTTTGATAGCATGTCCCATCAATTTAAAAAAGAAAAAGAAATCTGGAGCATATTCCATCTAATACCTCTCTAGCAGCTGTGAAGAGATGGATGAAACCACATAAAGTAAGCCCAGAGCTCCAAGATCTCAGAAAAAGTCAGAGAAGTGAGAAAACACACATGAATCAGGAGAAAAAAGTGTAAAAAAGAGAGAGAAAAGAAACACTTGAATCAAGAGAAACACCAATATTTACAAGACTGTGAGGAGCACTAGTGTAAGCCTGTAACTCATGGCAGACCTGGCCAGCATAAAAGATGGTACACACCCACTACAGCAACCAAGTGAACCAGTGAAGCAGAAACCAGATGCCTTAGTAAGCCCAACAGGCAAGAAACGGATGCGCTCATCATAGAAGTCAAACCATCCCCAATGACAATAGTAATATTAAAACCTTAAAAAATGCCACAACAAATTGTGCAATCAGAGGACCAGCAGTCAACAAGAAATTTGGTAGTGCTCCCAGATAGAAGCCAGAGACTCTGAGTGGTATCAAGAAACATCTGATGAGTTCTACTAAAAATAGCCCCAGCAGAAGAGCCAACAGGCATGAAGACCACCTTGAGAATGCCAGAGTGGCCAGGTGGATGCATGGGAAATCTGACAGGTGAGAAAGGCCTTGTGAAGACTTCTTGGGTACACCCAGAAGACACACAGATATTACCATGCTGACAGAAGATGATTCGGGCATTCCCACTGTTACAGACACAATACAAGAAAGGAAGTGTCCTAAAAGACCTGTCATAAAAGAATTCCAGCTGAAGCCTCAGAGATACAACAGCCTATGGAAGGTGACTCTACTGAGTGTAAAGAAATACTGATACACTGACTAAAAATAAGGTAAGAACATTACATCTTCATAAAATGTTATCTTGAGTGTATATTCTCAATTTCTGTATAGTAATTTGTAAGAATGCAATTTTAATTTACAATAATTTGATATCCCTTTTGAAAAGGGTCTGCATTCACACTAAATAACTACATGTGATGCTAAAGAATTGTTAGGGATTTCTAGTGGGATTATACTGATGTGGAAAAAAAATAGTCAGAATTGTTTCTCCACATTTTAAGAAGAGTATCTCAGGAAATGAGGGAATGATGTTCATCTTTAAATGTGTGGAAAAGTTTTCAAAAAAGAGTGAGCATATCAATTGCAGGTATTTTCAGTCAGTACTACCAGGACCACTGCATAGAAATAGTATAATAAATCCCAGAAATTTAATAATTAGAACAAAATAAATAAAGGGTGGGTATCCTTGAAAAGTACATAACTTTCAGGATTGTTATAGAGATTTCTGCATTCTGAGAAATCTGACAAAATTCCACAATTAGAGTTTTCCTATTCAGATTTTGAAATGATATTTTTTATAAATGATTTTTATAGAATTAGAAGTTCATTTATTACCCATATTTAGCGCATTTTACTGGAGTGTAAATTGTTATTAGCAGATTTGACTTAGGTCACATTCAAGCATGTTGATTGAAATTTGTCTGGAATTCCTTATTTCTGGTTTATCAGTAGAGATTTTTTCTTTTATTTTCTTTGTAGGAACAAATTGGCAAGACATTACCTCGAATATCTTAGATTACTTAGAAAATAAATTAGTGTAAAGTTTTGAAATGAATTCCTCTTTGAGTTTGCATATGATTATGTTGTACTTCATGTTGGGTTTTGAAATTTACTTTGCTTAGGATCAGAATTTTCGGAATGTCTTCTGCTATCTTTAGGATGGAGCAGAAAATGTCAGTCCTCTTGTAATGTTTGTAAAGATGATAAGTAGACAGGTTTCTTTTGTACTCTTCTAATACTCACCACACCTAAGAGTTCGAATAAAATTGGAGAGTTTTTTTTCCGAATCACTGAAAAGTCCAGAGTATAGGTTACTGTTGTATCTTGCTATTCATCTGTAATCAGTTTTCCCCAGTATGGCTCCCTGACATTTCCAGGGACTAGCTGAAATCAAAGACAAGTTGCTACACCTGTATGATGCTTTGTGAGAAATTTATCCTGTATACATTTATAAATATATATGTATATGTATCAGAAGACCTGGTGGCTTAGTGGCTACCCGCTGGGCTGCTAATTCAAAGGTTGGCAGTTCAAACCCAGCGGCCGCTCTGCAGAAGAAAGATGTGGCAATCTGCTTCCCTATATAGATGTCCCATTGCTCGGCTTCAGCATTCTACCAGGCATGGTTGACCCTGTCTCCTTAGATCCCAGCCCATCTGGCTTCCTCCTTCCTTCCAATGTGACTGTGGAGCAAATCCTGGAAGCATTGTTACTGCAACTCTAAATATGCAGGCTATATCTGAAAAGTAAGCCTTTTAACCTGTAAAACATAATTATCATACCTAAAGCATAAGCAGTAATTCCTTAATATCATTAGATGCCAGTCAGAAATCAACTTTACAATTGTCCAGTGAATGTCAGGAATGATTGTTTTACAGCCTGAGTCAGGATGCAAATAAATTTCACACATTGTAATTGGCTGATAAATTGGCTTAAGTTTCTGAAGTCTCTTTCTCTCGCTCTGTTTCTCGTTCTCTCTCCTTCTCCTCTCCAATTTATGTATCTATTTAAGGAGTAGGTTCACTTGTCCTGGGAGTTAGTCGCTTTTTTGATTTTGCTGATTGAATCCCTGTGGGGGCACTTATGGAGCCCTGGTTGTACACTGGTTAAGATCCTGGCTGCTAACCTAAAGGTCAGCAGTTCAAATCCACCAGCTGCCCCTTGGAAACCGTATGGGGAGGTTCTACTGTGTCCTATAGGTCGCTCTGAGTTGGAATCTACTCCACGGTAATTGGTTTGTTTAGGCTTTCTAGGGGGCCTTCAGTACATGTCCCAGTTCTCTGTATTTTCTTAGAGCGGGTATTTGAATCTAGAGCATTTATCTGGTTCAGGTTTGATTTTTTTGTCAAGGCTATTTCAGATGTGGGGGTGCGTATTTCTACTGAGTGTTATGTAAAAGTAGGATTTGTTCATTTGCTTTTTTCTCATTACCAAAGGAATTACTCAATGTAACACTATGGTTCACTCAAAAGAAAATGGGTGTAATAGGATATATTCTTGTAGATATTTTACATTTTATACATGTTGTGTTTTTCTTTTTCTATTTTCGTAAAATGCTATCACACTGAACACTCTTTTTTTTTTTTATTGTACTTCAGGTGAAGGCTTACAGAACAAATAGTTTCTCATGAAACAGAAGTACACGTGTTGTTTTATGACACTGGTTAACAACCCCACAACGTATCAACTCTCTAACTTCTCAACCTCTTTTTTTTTTTTTTTTTTTTTTTTTGGTGAAAATACACATAGCCAAAGATACACCATTTCAAAAATTTCTACATGCACAGTTCAGTGACATTAACTATGCTCTTCGAATTGTGCTGTTATTCTCACTTAAGATGAAGGCTTACAGAACAAAATAGTTTCTCATTTAACAGTTACTACAAATGTTACCCTATGACAATGGTTAACAATGTCACAACACATCAACAATATCCTTACTCAAACTTGGGTTCCCTATCATCAGCTTCCTTGTCCCCTTCTGCTTTCTTGCCCTTGTCACTGGACTCCTGTACCTCGTTAGTCTCATTTGGTTTTACTGGGCTGTCCACTCCCAAGCTGAACAGTGAACCTCGGAGGTAACTTCGCCACTGAGCTAAAAGGGTGTCTGGGGGCCACACTCTCGGGGTTTCTCCAGTCTCCTTTAGGCCAGTAAATCTGGTCTTTTTTTTGTGAGTTAGAATTATGCTCTACATCCTTCTCCAGCTCTGTCCAGAACCCTCTGTTGTGATCCTGGTCAGAGCAGTCAGTGGTGGTAGCCGGGCACCATCTAGCTGTACTTGACGGCAATGGGTTTGTTTTTTTGTTTCATTTTTTATTTTTTTGTCCCTCCTATAGGAATGGCGCTTGGGTCAAGGCTAGCACTGCAAATGAGCAAGTCCAAGGAAGCAACTCACTTGAAATTGAGATTGATTGCTTAGATTTTATATATAGATTCACAGACCCAGTGAGTACAAAAACTGCAAAGGATCTAAGGAATCATCTGAGGTAGTGGCTGTTGCAAGTGCTCCTAGGACCCCCAGGTTCTCTAGCAAGGACCACCCTGGAGCTGTGGGACATGGTTATCAGGGAAAGCCTAAACTGCTTGGGGGTCTACTTCTTGCTCCCTCAATGACCTCACCCCACTCAAAAAACACCCCATGTTTTTATTCGTTTGAATAAGGGGTTATAGGCTTATTTTTTTTTGGAAACCACCTCAAGGTTTAAATATTGGAAACTGAGTTCCAGTGAGGAGAATAAATTTCCCAAAGTCATGCAGTGTCAATACCTCCTCCTATAATACCATTGATTTGGAATAATTTCAGAACACCCAGTGAGAATGTCCAGTAGTCAGTGGGAAACAGGTAGCTAACCATGGAGGCAGCCATGATGTCCTTGTTTGTTTCTTCACAGACACAGGGTGTGGACCTACGGTGCCCTGGCCTTGCCAGGAGCTACCACAACCCCAGACACACTGTGCATATCCTATCACAGGGAGACTCAACAAAACCTGTGCAGACAGGTGAAGAAGGTGAATGAGAAAGGGAACTTGAGATACAGGAGTTTTGAGGAGAAAGTGGGGGATGAGGGAATGGTTTCAATCCTTTGTTTAACTCTTTCAAATGTAATTTCATTTTTCTATGTTTCCTTCTGTTCAAGAATCTTCAGGATATCCCTTTTGTGGGAAGGGGCTGCAGGGGAGGACAGTGATTATTCAAATCAAAGAAGTCCACTGAACTGCAGCCCTGCTTTGAAACTACTTTGATCTAGATTCACATTTCCCAGTACTGTTTTTTTTAATTTTCCTGATCAATAAAT
Organism: Dugong dugon; assembly: GCA_030035585.1. Lineage (NCBI taxonomy): Eukaryota > Metazoa > Chordata > Mammalia > Sirenia > Dugongidae > Dugong > Dugong dugon. Next base: position 197,471,444 of record CM057463.1, on the reverse strand, counting down.
TGATTGTAAATATTAAAATGATACACAATGTATTTATTTGGCTTTGGTTACAGCATACAGATTGAAGGAATAAGAATCTCAGAGGATAAAACCATATATAGACATAAAACTGATAGATTACATACATATATAGATGTAGAGAGAAAGGGAAAGAGGGAGATAGACAGATGTGCTTAACAAGTGAGGGAGTGATTTCAAAGTCTGGTAGGGAAGAGAAAGGATTTATGTGCTGAAAATACTCTTAGAGTTGCTTTTGCTAAATTTAAAATAAAATTCATTTTATTATGGATAAAAACATGAACTTTAGTTATTTCAAAAGACTTTTAGATCAACTTAAAAAAAACTTGTTATTCTATTCATAAAACTAATAACTATTACAAATAATAATAATTTGCTTCTCTTACTACAGGCATTCCTTAGAGATATTGAGGGTTCAGTTCCAGACCACCTCAAAAAAGTAAGTCACATAAATTTTCCCATTGCATATAAAAGTTATGTTGACACTATACTGTAGTCTATTAAGTGTGCAATCGCATTATGTCTGAAAATCAATGTATACACCTTAATTAAAAAATACTTTATCGCTAAAAAATACGAACCATCATGTGTGAATTCAGGGAGTCATAATCTTTTTGCCAGTGAAGGGTTTTGCCTTGATGTTGATGGCTGTTGACTGATCAGGGCAGTGGTTGCTGAAGGTTGCGGTGGCTGTGGCAATTTCTTAAAATAAGACAACAATGAAGTTTGCCGCATCGATTGACTCTTCATTGCATGAAATATTTCTCTGTAGCATGCAATGCTGTTTGATAGTATTTTACCCACAGTAGAATTTCTTTCAAAATTGGAGTCAATCCTCTCCAACCCTGCTGCTACTTTATCAACTAAGTTCATGTATATTCTAAACCCTTTGTTGTCATCTCAACAGTGTTCACAGCATCTTCGCGGGAGCAGATTTCATCCCAAGAAACCACTGTCTTTGCTCGTCTGTAAGAAGCAACTCCTCATCCGTTAAAATTTTATCATGAGATTGCAGCAGTTTAGCCACGTCTTTAGGCTCCACTTCTAACTCTACTTCTCTTGCTGTTTCTACCACATCTGCAGTTACTTCCTCCACTGAAGTCTTGAACCCCTCAAAGTCATCCATGAGGGTTGGAATCACCTTCCTCCCAACTGCTGTTAATGTTGGTGTTTTGACCTCCTCTCATGAATCACAAATGTTCTTAATGACATCTAGAATGGTGAATCCTTTCCAGAAGATTTTCAATTTGCTTTGCCCAGATCTATCAGAGGAATCACTACCTATGGCAGCTGTAGTCTTATGAAATGTATTTCTTAAATAATAAGACTTAGAAGTCGAAATTACTCCTTGATTCATGAGCTGCAGAGAGGATGTTGTGTTAGCAGGCATGAAAACAACATTAATCTCCTTGTACATCACCATTAGAGCTCTTGAGTGACCAGGTGCATTGTCAATGAGCAGTAATATTTTGAAAGGAATCTTTTTTTTTTTCTGAGCAGTAAGTCTTCACCGTGGGCTTAAAATATTCAGTAAACCATGTTGTAAACAGATGTGCTATCATCCAGGCTTTGTTGTCCCATTCATAGAGCACAGGCAGAGTAGATTTAGTATAATTCTTAAGTGCCCTAGGATGTTTGGAATGGTAAACGAGCGATGGCTTCAACTTAAACTCACCAGCTTGCATTAGCCCCTTAAAAGAGTGTCAGCCTGTCGTTTGAAGCTCTGAAGCAGGTATTGACTTCTCCTCTCTAGCTATGAAAGTCCTAGATAACATCGTCTTCCAATATAAGACTGTTTCATCTACATTGAGAATCTGTTGTTTAATGTAGCCTCCTTCATCAATTATCTTAGCTAGATCTTCTGGATAACTTGCTACAATTTCTACATCAGCACTTGCTTCTTCACCTTGCATTTTTATGTCATGGAGACGGTTTCTTTCCTTAAATCTCATGAACCAACCTCTGCTAGCTTCAGATTTTCTCCTGCAGCTTCCTCACCTCTGTCAGCCTTTATAGAATTGAAGAGATTTAGGACCTTGCCCTGGATTAGGCTTTGGCTTAAGGAAATGTTGTGGCTGGAATGATCCCCTATCCAGGCCGCTAAAACTTTCTCCAAATCAGCAATTTGGCTGTTTTGCTTTCTCGTCATTTGTGCGTTCACTAGAGTAGCAATTTTAATTTCCTTCAAGAACTTTTCCTTTACATTCACAACTTGATTAATGGTTTGGCACAAGAGGCCTAGGTTTCAGCTTGTCTCAGCTTTTGACATGCCTTCCTCACTCAGCTTAATCATTTCTAGCTTTTTATTTAAAGTGAGAGGCAATTTTTCTATTCACTTGAACATTTAGAGACCATTTTAGGGTTATTAATGGGCCTAATTTCAATATTGGTACAACTACTTAGGCAAATAGGTAATACATAAAGCTCATGACCCAAAATTTCCACTTCTAGGTATATATTCTATAAAAATGTGTACAAGTGTAGCAAAAAGTATGGACAAAAAAGTACACTGTAGCATTACTCCCACTCCTCACTTATCGACATGGTTAGGTTCCAAAGACCAGGTCATTAGGTGAGAATCAGTATTATGTGAGAGTTGGGGCCACACCCTGCCTTTGGTGCTGGTGTCCCCAACTCCAGTCAATCACTGCCTGTGGGGCTCCCCTGGTGCCTCTAGGGATTCACGTGACACAGCAGGCTCCCCTTCCCCACCACACCTTTCCACCAGAGCAGAGCCTGTGGAGGTTGGGGGGTGGTCATGGTGGTTGATGGCGGTTGCCCACCACCTCTGGAGGAGCAAGGGCCAAACATCACCTTGCTGCCCTCCATGCATTTGCAAAGAATCCTGTGCCTCGCCTTTCCACCTTTCTGTTCCACTGGCACTAGAGATGGCTCCCAGGCCTGCAGCAGGTGAAGCCTGGAGAACTGGGCCCAGTGGAGGATGCAGACATAGCAGAGAGGCCTCTTTGGAAGAAGAGACTTCTGAGCCTCCTGCCCGACTTCTGTGGCCCTGGCTCCCCTGCCTCCTCACAACCAGGCCTTCTTTGTGCCACCTGCCCACCCCATGCTCGCTATGCCACCATGCCCAGCCCAGCTCCTCTGTCCCAAATGAATAATATCAACCAACGGTGGCATGTGCAGCCTTGCTTCCTCTCACACACCTCCCCCTCCTCCTCTCCCTCTCACTTTGGCTCCTTGTTAATGCACAAAATAGGCAGGTAAAAGATTTTTACTGTTGTTGTAAATGCAAAATGTAGGTTAACAAGATAGTCAATAAGTGAAAGGTATGTGAATTTACAATATCCATAAATTGAAAACAGCCTAAATGTCCATCAATAATGAGATGGATTTTTCTTTTATCTCCTCATCATATAGACCTTATAAAACAATGACAATGAAAACCCTGATGAACCCTACAAACATAATGAGGTGCGAAACAGAAACAAACCTACTGATTAAATATTTCAGTTTATACATGTTGGAAAACTGACAAAACTAATCCCTGGTGTTAAAAGTCAAAGTGGTTGGTATATTCTGGAAAAAAAATGTTTGAATGGAAGAAATGTAAGAAATCAGCAATGTAAATGTAAAGATGTAAGAAATTAGTGGACTTTTCAGTGTGTATGCTATCCTCTAAGTAAAATGTTTATTTAAACAAGTACTACATGGGCCATTTTAACATATATGATTCTTTTTATTACTAAATGCCTAATACATCTATTTACAGACTTGGTAGGCAAAATTTTTCTGAGCACTAAAATTGTAGATCTAAAATATCAAATTCCCCACGCATCTGTCAGTTTGTCTACACTCAGGGCTTACGTGTTGCTGTGATGCTGGAAGCTATGCCACCAGTATTCAAATACCAGCAGGGTCACTGATAGTGGACAGGTTTCAGCTGAACTTCCAGACTAAGACAGACTAGGAAGAAGGACTCGGCAGTCTACTTCTGAGAAGAATTAGCTGGTGAAAACCTTATGAATAGCAGCAGAACATTGATATAATGCCAGAAGATGAGCCCCTCAGGTTGGAAGGCACTCAAAATACAACTGGGGAAGAGCTGCTTCCTCAAAGTAGAGTCAACTTTAATGACATGGATGGAGTCAAGCTTTCAGGACCCTCATTTGCTGATGTGGCATGACTCAAAATGAGAAGAAATAGCTACAAACATCCACTAATAATCAGAAGGTGGAATGTATGAAGTATGAATCTAGGAAAATTTGGAATAGTCAAAAATGTAATGAAACCCATAAACATCGATATAGTGAGCTAAAATGGATGATACTGGTCATTTTTAATCAGACAATCTTATGGTTTGCTACTCTGGGAATGACAACTTGAAGAGGAATGGCATTGCATTCATCACCAAAAAGAGCATTTCAACATCTATCCTGAAATACAATGCTGTCAGTGAAAGGATAATATCCATACACCTACAAGGAAGATCAGTTAATACAACTATTATTCAAATTTACAGACCAAACTCTAAGACTAAAGATGAAGAAATTGAAGATTTTGACCAACTTCTCTAGTCTGAAATTGATCAAACATGCAATCAAGATGCATTGATAATTACTGGTTACTGGAATTCAAAAGTTGGAAACAAAGAAGAAGGAACAGTAGTTGGAAAATATGGCCTTGGTATAGAAAGAATGCTGGAGACCACATGATTGAATTTTGCAAGACCGATAACTTCCTCATTGCAAATACCTTTTTTCAACAACATAAAACAGTGACTATACAAGTGGACCTCACCAGATGGAATACACAGGAATCAAATTGACTACATCTGTAGAAAGAGAAGATGGAAAAGCTCAATATCATCAGTCAGAACAAGGCCAGGGGCCAACTACACAACAGACCATCAATTGCTCCTATGCAAGTTCAAGCTGAAACTGAAGAAAATTAGAACAAGTCCACGAGAGCCAAAGTACGACCTTGAGTATATCCCACCTAAATTTAGAGACCATCTCAAGAACACATTTGACACATTGAACACTAATGACCAAAGACCAGACGAATTGTGGAATGACATCAAGGACATCATACATGAAGAAAGCAAAAGGTCATTAAAAAGACAGGAAAGAAAGAAAAGACCAAAATGAATGTCAGAAGAGACTCTGAAACTTACTCTTGAAAGTAGAGTAGCTAAAGCAAAAGAAAGAAATGATGAAGTAAAGGAACTGAGCAGAAGATTTCAAAGAGCAACTCGAGAAGACAAAGTATTATAATGACATGTGCAAACAGCTGGCAATAGAAAACCAAAAGGGAAGAACACACTTGGCATTTCTCAAGCTGAAAGAACTCTAGAAAAAATTCAAGCCTCAAGTTGCAATAGTGAAGGATTCTATGGGGGAAAATACTAAATGACACAGAAAGCATCAAAAGAGGGTGGAAGGAATACACAGTCACTATGCCAAAAATAATTGGTTGATGTTCAACCATTTCAGGAAGTAGCATATGATCAGGAAACAATGGTACTGAAGGAAGAAGTCCATGCTGCACTGAAGGAATTGGTGAAAAAAAGCCTCCAGGGATTGACGGAATTGAGATGTTTCAACAAATGATGCAGCACTGGAAGTACTCATTTGTCTATGCCAAGAAATTTGGAAGTCAGCTACCTGGCCAACCGACTGGAGGAGATCCATATTTATGCCTATTCCTAAGAAAGGTGATTCAACCAAATTCAGATGTAACATCAAAGGATGGAAAGTGTGTGCAGAAGTTTTTAATTATTTCAAGACAGAAAAACACTTGTCGAGATTTGCAAAGGGCCCACCAATAATATTGTCCAACCAATGAATGAAAGTATTTCCCACTGCCTTGTAAGTACTTTTTCTTTTGGTTATCTAAGACCTTAAGAAGAAAATTTCATGTTACAAATTAATTTTTTTTTACTTACTAATTTTCAGATGGAGCCCTGGTGGCACAGTGGTTAAGAGTTCGGTTGAAACCAAAAGGTTGGCAGTTCGAATCCACCAGCCTCTCCTTGGAAACCCTATTGGACAGTTCTACTCTGTCCTATAGGGTAGCTAATAGTCAGAATCAACTCGACAGCATTTTTTTTTTAATTTTCAAATATAAATTTTTCTGTTAACAACTAAATTCTAACGTAAATCTTATTTTATAAACTTTACCTGTTTTATAAATTTTATTATTTTAAATTATTCAAATTCATTGCTAGGGTAGAACCAAATTTTAAAAATGACATAATTTAATGTCCAGGTAAAATGAAATGGCAACAACTAAGTGGAGCACAAAAATGAAAGCTTACAGAAGAGAAAAAGAAAAAGATTTGTGAATCCCTAAAGACAATTCCAAAATTAACTTCCTTTTTCAAATGTAATAAATCAGAAGAGACTTCTTCCATTACACTTTCATGTTTAATGGCTGCAAATCATTGTACTAGTGCCTCTAGTTCTGAAATTAACATTAGCAATACGAACATGACAGAATTTGTTCCAAATTCTGCATCCATTCCTTGCTGTAGTAAATAATAATAATAATAATAATAATAATAATAATGGTCTAGAAAGTGAAACTACCTTAGAATTTGAAATTATCACACCTGCATACCCCGTAAATAACAAAAATGCAGATTCTGCTTTTTGTTGGATCAAAAGAGGGCCAAGTGATTGTCAACATCACAGTTGTCTACTTGCAAATTTTGTTGAAAATTTCTGGATGGTAAACAAACAAGGGTCTGTTAGCCAGAATATTTTTCTAGGGTGCAGAGACAATGGTGAAAATTAGAAGAGATAGTGGCTACTGTATTCTCCATCAGTCAGCTCTGTATATTGTTTTGTTTGCGAACCAACCCAAAAAAAAATCAAACCCTTTTTCCTCATTTAATTCTCGATTTGTTGCAGATGATTTTAGCAATTGGTGCAACTCAAATAGGATCGATAAACATGAAAACAGTCTAATTCACAGTGGTTTTATATTATCACTTTTATACTAAAGACAGGGTTTGGGCTTAATTCATGAATTGGAATCACACATTAATGAACATCAGTATTGGAAAGCCGTTTTGTAATACATTGTTGCTGTCTTAACAATCATTGAATGTGGACTATCTTTTTGAGGAAGAGATGAAGTCTTTGTGTCCCCCAAAAATGGAAAATTTTTAGTTTAATTGAAATTGTTGTTCAGTTTGATGCATTTGCAACAGGTCATATCTCAAAATTGGTAACACAGAGAAGGGCAATCCATTGTATAATTCTAAAACAATGTGTGAAAAATTTATAAACTTAATAATTGATAAAGTTCAATCAACTATTGTCAGCGAAATAAGTATAGCTCAATATTTCACTTTATCTGTGGATTCTGCTCCTAACCCTTCTCATACAGGTCAGCTAAGCATTGTTTTAAGACCAGTATCTCCAACAGATGGAAAATTTATGTGATGATATATCACATTTACTAGCTTAAAAAATTATACTGGCGAAGAAATTGTAAACCAAGTATTTCACTATTTATGTGAAGTTTGAAAAACTGATTTTTCCAAATGCAGAGGCCAATCCTATGACAATGCTGCCAATATGTCAGGGCAGTATAAAGGCACGCAACAGGAACTTTCAGAACGTAATGAATATTCCATTTTCATACCATGTGCTGCACATTCACTTAATCTTGTAGAATGTATCACAATAGATTTTTGTCTGAAAGCAGTTGATTTTTTTCTGCTATTCAGTTACTCTGCATATTTTTTGCCACCTCTGCTCACCAATGAGCTGTTCTTAAAACATATTTAGGCAGTGATCGAGTATCAAAATGTCTTTCTAATACATGTTGGGAAGCGCATGCTGTAGCAAAGAGTGTAATCCTGGAATCACACTCAGATTCTAGGTGCCTTAGATAATATTGCTGAAGACCAGACACAAAAAAGGAGATATCAAAAGAGAAGCTGAAAACATCGCCAACAAGACGCAAACCCTAGAACACGTATTTGCATTTGTTACGTGTGATAATACATAGCATCATTTTCATTGGGCAAGTCAAGTTCCCTAAGATTCAGAAGTAAATTTAAAGACATGCATAGATCTCTATCAGTCATTAACAGGGTATTTACATAACTTAAGACAAAATTTTGAAAACAAAACAAATACTGCCAAATACTGATTATCAAGCAGTTCACTGTTGCAGAAGTATTAGAAAGAAGCAAGTAAATGACAGAAGTACTTCAGAAGTATGGAGTGCCAGAGATGAATTTCACGTAAACACATACTACACCATCATTGACGAACTTGAGTCTTGCATGAAATGAAGGGCGAAAGTGTATGAAGTTCTTTCAAATAATTTTTCCTTCTTAAACAATGTGAATATACCTGATGAAGAATTCATGAAGGGATCCAAGAAATTAGTACAGTCTTATCCTGATGACTTAAATACAAACCTTTATGGAGAAATGCTACAATTTCATTCTTACATGAGAACTAAGGTTACAGATTCAGGAAAGACAAATTTTACTTATGTAGGCACGTAAACCGAAAACCAAACCCATTGCTGTCAAGTTGATTTCAACACATAGCAAACCTATAGGACAGAGTAGAATTGCCACCATAGGATTTCCAAAGAGCAGCTAGTATCTTCGAACTGCAGATCTTTTGGTTAACAGTCGAGCTCTTAACCACTGCACCACCAGTGCTCCATACATACCATATGACCCAGAAGTTCGAATGCACCAGCCACTCCTTAGAAATCCTATGGGGCAATTCTACTCTGACCTTCAGGGTCATTATAAGTCAGAATCGACTCAAAGGCAATGGGTTTGATTTGCCTATTGCCTCGTTGCTATTTCAATTTCCTCAGAGATAAGGTTGTCTAATAGTGTTAGACTGAGGAATGAGATGAAAAATGTCTCTTGTGTGCATGATTTTATTATTTTTAACAGTTTATATGCATGTGTATATGTGTCTGAGTATATGCATGTAGTACCTGTCTGTGCTTGTGCAAATGTGTATGTGTGTGTACTGGTGTGTGTGTCTGCATATGTGTGTGTGTACCTAGCTCTTTCTGCTGAGAAGGCCTAGATACAATGACATGCCAGTAGCACTGAGCACACCTGGCATGCATATTTTGTTTTCTAAATACCATTCCCACCAAAGGGAACAGGGATCCTTGGAAAATGCCTAATTCCAGGTGAGGGGCAGAGAAAGTACAGGATGAGCTCGGAACATCCTATGCCAGAAAGTAAATAAGTTCTCAAATAAGATTGGAGCTTGTGAAGAGGATGGGGAATCAACTTGAAGTGTCTCCCTCTGGCCAAATAGGAGGAAATTTAACATCAAAATAAACAATGACAGTAATAAAATAAAATAGGAACTTACAAGAACATACTAACATAAATAAATAAATAAATAATGAGTGAGAGAAAAGGAAGAGATGACCTTACAGTGAATGCCAATTAATAACTGTAGAAGGAACGAAGGAGTTAGAGCCCTGTTTTGTAAGTGTCATAATAACATATAATTCGGGTAACAATGATCAATAGATGAAAGTCTGTTAAGAGACAGGATACATACTTAGTTTTGAAACACCTTCTCATAAAGTTGCTTATTATTTATCTACAAATGGAAAAAGTAAATCTACAGTGGAGAAACCTATTGAACACCACCTTAACCAAATGAACAAAGTTGATATCCCAACAATGGGAAAAACTAACTAAATTATATGACCCTGACATAGTGCACTGAGAAGGACACAACTCTGGTTTTATAGTATTTCTCTCAAAGCTGATTAATGTGAATCTAATCACATGGAAACATCAGATTAACCCAAATTAAAAATAATTGGTCTGTTAAGGAGCTATGGTGTCACAGTGTTTAACACTGGGCTGTTAACAAAAAGGTCAGGTGTTGGAACTCACCAGCTGTTTCACAGGAGAAAGATGTGGCAGTCTGCTTCCATAAACATTACAGCCTTGGAAATCCAATGGGGCAGGTCTATTCTCTTTCCTATAGGGTTGCTATGAGCTGGAATAGACTAGGGTTTGGTTTTGGTTTTTATCCTTCAAAAGTGTCAAGGCTATAACAGAAAAAGACAGACTGAGGAACGTTTCCAGATTCTAGGATATGGCCACTAAATGCAATGAGTGATCCTAGATTAGATCCTAAAGCTAGGAAAAAATCGTTACGGAGGACATTGCTGGAACAATTGACAGAATTTGAATATGGACTGTGATTTAGTTGACAGTGTTGTATCAATGTTAAATTTCCAGGGTTTTATCACTGTTATGTGGTTATGTAGGAGATGTCCTTGTTCTTAAGTATTTAAGGGTGATGGGGCACAGTGTCTGCAACTTATTTTCAAATTGTTTAGAAAAAGTATATAAATATACATATATGAAAAGAGACGGAAAGATAAAGAAAATGGGGCAAAATATTAAAATTAGTGACTCTGATAAAGGATATAGGGAAGCTGTTTGCACTATTCTTATAGCTTTTCTGTAGGTTTGAAATTATAACAAAATTGTTGTTGTTGTTAGTTGTCATCGAGTTGGCTCCAACTCATGGGACCTTATGAAACATTGCCCAGTTCTGTACCATCTTTGGTATACTGGAACCCACTGTTGCAGCCACCGTGTCAATCCATCTCATGGAGGGTTTCCCTTATTTTGGCTAACTCTCCACCTTACCAAACATGATGTCCTTTTCTAGCAATTGGTCTTTCCTTTCTCTTCATCCTTGCTCCTAAGGAACATTCTGGCTGTCCTTCCTCCAAAACTGAGGGAAATATCTCTACAAAACAAAAGAAACAGAAAAAAAAAAATCTCTTAACAATTCCTGCTTATCCAAAAATATATATATAGCTGAAAGTTCACTATGAAAGTTGATCATTCAAATATTTTGAATGATCAAGTACTAAAATGGCTGTTTTAAATGTCACCCAAATGCTACTTACCAATTCTTCCCATCTTACAATCGAGGGTAGGATTTCCTCCTTTCCCACAAAGCCAGGTTATTATAGATGGGTATTCATCAACCTGCCCAGTTGAGTCTTTACATTTAACTGTCACTTGGACCAGACCAATCCTTGGAATCCTGGAGCAGGAATCTTTCAGTCTCCACAGAGCAGCAGTTGGCCTAACGCCAACAGCTCTCTTTGACTGTTGGAGTACTAGGAAATATATTTTCAGTCTTCTCTCCTCTGCCAAGATTCTTTTACATTTCTCCAGGAGGGAAAACCCTTGGAGTGTTCATGTCACCATGAGCAAAAACAGAGTTTCCTTATTTTGTAGGTCGAATCATTATTAACCCCTGCAGAATACCTCAGGAAGGTATGTAAAACTCACATCCTCAGTTCTTTTCCTATTCATTGACCAAGAATAGCTCAGAGGTGATTTTTTTTTTTTTTTTAATAAATAAATAATGTCTATAATTACAACTGGTTTTCAGGGCTTCTGCATTCAAATGAATATTTCCTTTTATTAGATAAATTTTTATTCTCTTTTAAAAAGTATAAAAGGAAATGGAGTTTTGAAACACAGATAGCACTATGCTTAAAACCCATCATAGTTTTTTAAATCATGAAACTAACTGGGTTTGTAATTCCCAAACATTCTTCAATTCACTTTTCTGATACATCCATTCTAAGGTTTTGACTGAGACTTAAAACTAGGACACTTTCTGTAACTAACTCTTGGCTGTGATTTTAATAATGCATAACAAAAAGACTTTTTCTGTGCCCACAATGTATCAGGCAACCGATGTGTTTTATATATATGTGTATGTATGTGTGTGTGTGTCTGTGTGTGCATGTGTGTGTGTGCATATACAGACACGTACATAAATATATAGATATAGATATATTTTGGCTTTTTCTAACTACTCTGCCAGGAAAATATGTATGAATAGCCTCATGTCATACCTTCAGTTAAGAAACATTTTTTTCACATTCTAGGCCCACACTGAGCCCTGGTGGCACAGTGGTTAAGAGCTCAGCTGCTATCCAAAAGGTAGGCAGTTTGAATCTACCAGCCACTACTTGGAAATCCTATGGGGCAGTTCTGCTCTGTCGTATAGGGTGGCTATGAGTCAGAATTGACGGGATGGCAACAGATTTGGTTTGGTTTGTTTAGGCTCACACATCTCCCAGGAGTTAAGTCTGAATTGGTTCCCAAGACTGTGTTTGTTGTTGTTAGGTGCCATCAACTCAGTTCTGACCCATAACTACACTATGTACAATGAAACAAAACACTGACTGGTCCTGCATCATCCACACAATCGTTGCTGTTTGAGCCCATCATTGCAGCCACTGTGTCAATCCGTCTCTTGAGGAGTTTCCTCTTTTTCACTGAACCTCTATTTACCAAGCATGATGTCCTTCTCCAGAGACTGCTTCCTCCTAGTAATACATCCAAAGTACGTGAGATGAAGTCTTACCATCCTTGCTTCTAAGGAGCATTCTGGCTGTACCGCTTCCAGGACAGATTTGTTCAGTCTTCTTATATGTTTAATATTCTTCACCAACACCATAATTAAAAGCCATCAATTCTTCTTTGGTCTTCCTTATTCATTGTCCAGCTTTCACATGCATATGAGGCGAATGAAAATACCATGCATGGCTTGAGTCAGGCACACCTGAGTTCTCAAAGCAACATCTTTGCATTTCAACACTTTAAACAGGTCTTTTGCAGCACATTTGCCCAAATGCACTACTTCGTTTGATTTTGTGACTGCTGCCTCCATGGACATTGATTGTGGATCCAAGTAAAACAAACTCCTTGACAACTTCAGCGGTTTACTGTGATGTTGCTCATTGTTCCAGTTGTGAGGATTTTTGTTTTCTTTGGGTTGAGGTGTAATCCTGAAGTTGTAGTATTTCATCTTCATCAGTATGTGCTTCCTGTCCTCTTCATTTTCAGCAAACAAGGTTGTGTCATTTGTATACCACAGGTTGTTAATCAGTCTTCCTCCAATCCTGATGCAGCATTCTTCTTCATATAGTCCAGCTTCTCGGATTACTTGCTCAGCATACAGATTGAAAAAGCATGGTGAAAGAAAGCAACCTTGATGCACGTCTTTCCTGATTTTAAACCACACAGTATTCCCTTGCTGTGTTTGAACAACTGCCTAGGTACAGGTTCCACATGAGCACAATTAAGTGTCCTGGAATTCTCATTCTTTGTAATGTTATCCATAATTTGTTATGATCCACACAGTCAAATGTGTTTGCTTAGTCAATAAAATACAGGTAAAGATCTTTCTGGTATTCTCTGCTTTCAGCCAACATCCATCTGATATCAGAAATAATATCCCCCATTCCTTGTCCTCTTCTGAATCCTGCTTGAATTTCTGGCAGTTCCCTGTCAGTGTACTGCTGCAATTGTTTTGGAATTACCTTCAGCAAAATTTTACTAGCATCTAATATTAATGATATTGCTTGATAATTTCCACATTCTTTTGGATCACCTTTCCTTCGAATGGACACAAATACAGATCTCTTCCAGTAGGTTGGCCAGATATCTATCTTCCAAATTTTTTGGCAGAGATATGTGAGTGTTTCCAGTATTACATCCCTTAGCTGAAGCATCTCAGTCGGTTTTCTGTAAATTCCTGGAGCCTCATTTTTCCCCCAGTGCCTTCAGTGCAGCTTGGACTTCTTTCTTCAGTACCATTGATTCTTGATCATATGTTACCTCCTGAAATGGTTGAATGTTGACCAGTTCTATCTGGTACAGTGACTCTGTGTGTTCCTTCCGTCTTCTTCTGGTGCTTCCTGCATCATTCAATATCTTCCCTGTAAAATCCATCAATACTGCAACTTGGGGCTTGAATTTTTTCTTCAGTTCTCTCGGCTAGAGACATCCCAAGCTTGTTCTTCCCTTTTGGTTTTCTAACTCCAGGTCTTTGCACATTTCATTATAATACTTTGTCTTCATGAGCCACCCTTTTGTAATGTTCTGTACAGCCCTTTTACTTCATCGTTTCTTCCTTTCCCTTTAGCTACTCTACATTCAAGAGCAAGTTTCAGAGTCTCTTCTGACATCCATTTTGGTCTTTTACTTCTTTCTTGCCTTTTTAAAGACCTTTTGCTTTCTTCATGTATGCTGTCCTTGATGTCATCCCACAACTCATTTGGTCTTTGGTCATTAGTGTTTACTGCATCATATCCATTCTTGAGGGGGTCTATAAATTCAGGTAGATATACCCAATTTCATACATTGGCTTTCGTGGGACTTGTTTTAATTTTCTTCAGGTTCAACTTGAACTTGCATAGGAGCAATTGATGATCTGCTCCCCAGTCAGCTCCTGGTCTTCTTCTAACTGATGATATTGAGATTCTCCATTACCTCTTTCCACAGATGTAGTCAGTTTGATTGTTGAGTATTTCATCTGGTGAGGTCCATGTGTATATCTGCCATTTATGTTGCCATGAATAAGTCATTGGTCTTGAAAAATTCTATCATGGGACCTCTGGCATCGTTTCTATCACCAAGGCCATATTTTCCAACTATCAGTTCTTCTTTGTTTCCAACTTTCACATTCCAATCACCAGTAATTATCAATGCATCTTGATTGCATGTTTGATCAATTTCAGACTGCAGAAGTTAGTAACCTCTGGGGAATTATACTAAACTTTCAGAGAAGAGTTCACACCAAAACAACTGAAATTATTTCAAAGCATATGAAAAAAAAGTAATACTTCTGAATTCATCGTGTGAAGCTAGCATGACCCTGATACCAAAGCCAAGCAAAGACACCACAAAAAAAAAAAACTACAGACCAATATGCCTCATTAATATGGATACAAAAATTAACTACAAAATTCTAGCCAATAGAATACAACAGCATATCAAAAAAATAATACATCATGACCAAGTGGGACTTATACCAGTTATTCAGGGATAGTTCAACATCAGACAATCAATCAATGTTATCTACCACATAAACAAAATACAAGAAAAGAATTACATGATCATCTCAATCGATGCAAAAAAGGCATTGGACAAAGTCTAACACCCATTACTGATAAAAACTCTCAGCCAAATAAGAATAGAAGGGATATTCCTCAACATAATAATGGACATTTATACAAAACCAACAGCTCACATCATTTTAAATGGAGAGAGACTGAAAGTATGGCCCTTGAGAATGGGAACCAAAGATGGTCGCTATCACCACTCTTATTCAGCATGGTGCTAGAAGTCCTAGCTACAGCAGTTTAAGACAAGAAAATAAATAAAAAGTATCCAGATTGGTATGGGAGAGGTAAAACTATATGTATTCACTGATGATACAATCTTATACACAGGAAACCCCACCTAACAACAACAACAATGCACTTCATGTATAGTCCACATTTGTCTGTCAGTGGAAGCTTGTATGTTGCTGTGATGGTGAGCAGGTTTTGGTGGCTCTTCCAGACTAAGGCAGACTAGGAAGAAAGGCTGTGCAATCTGCATCTGAAAATCAGCCAGCAATGACCCTATGGATCACAATGGTCCAATCTTCAGTCTATTGTGGACATAGTGCAGGACTGGTCAGCATTTCATTCAGTTATATATGAGGCCAATTCCAAAACAGCTAACAGCACTTCACTGAAAGGTTTTTTTTTTTTTTTTTTTTTTTGGATATCCATTCATTCCATCAGCAACCATGTAGTAGTGCTTATTTTATGCCACATGCTTATTCTGGTGTTAGAAATAAAACAAGTATCTTTGCCTTCATAAAGTTTACAACCTAGTGAATATAGATGTGTTTCAAAGTTACAAGCTGAATATAAATAAAAACAGAAGAAGTATTTTTAATATTTCCTATTAAAAATTACTATTGAAACACATAAACAAAGAATACCAGGCAAGATAGAAAAAATAAATGTTGAATTTTCTCCCAATGTACAAAAAGAACCAAAGAAAGAAATTATTAAAAGATGAAGAGCTTATTAATAATCAAAGAATTGCAAAGTAAAAAAAAAAAATGTGATTGATTTTTTGTTGTTTATTATATTGATAAGATTAAAAAGATTGATAACACCTAGTATTGGGGATGAGGGAGGTAGGCATTCTAACATTTGTAGATATGTGAAGTAGGCCCCTTAAAAAAAAAAAAAAAAGCCTAAATAATCTGTTAGAAAGCAATCTGAGCTAATAAATTATAGCTAATAAAAGGGACAGGATACAACATCAAGACCCAAAATTCAACCAGGTTTATATACATCAATAATGAGAATTTTGAAAAAGAAAATAAGGAAACAGCTCCATTTACAATAGCATCTAAAAGAATGAAATACCTAGGAAGAAATTTAATCAAGCAAATGAAAGATTTTGTATACTGAAAACTGTAAAATATTACTGAAAGAAATAAAACAAGACCTAAATAAATGGAAGGCCATTCCATGTTCACAGATTGGAAGGCTTTATATTGTTCCAAGATGTCAATACTACTGAAAGCAATCTACAGATTCAATGCAATTCCCATCAAAATTCCAACAGCTTTCTTTGTAGAAACGGATAAGCCAATCCTCAAGTCATACAGAACTACAAGGAGCGCCAAATAGCCAAACTAATCTTGAGAAAGAACAAAGGAAGAGGAAGCACATTTCCTGATCTCAAAATATAATATAAAGCTACAATAATCAAGGCAGTTTGGTAGTGATATATTGATAAATACGTAGGTCAATGGAATATAAGTGAGAGTACAGAAATAAACCCATACATCTATGGTCAATTGCTTTTCAGCAAGGGTGGTAGGTTCATTCAATGGGGAAAGAATAGTCTTTTAAAAGTGGTGCTGTGACAAGTGGATTTCCAAATGCAAAAGAATGAAGCTGGACCCACATCTCACACCATACATGAAAATTAACTCAAAGTGGATCAAAGACCTAAATGTAAGAATCTAAACCATAAATCTCTTAGGATAAAACAAAGGGGTAATTCTTTGGGACCTAGTTTTTAACAATAGATTCTTAGATAGGAAACCAAAAGCATGAGCAACAAAAGATACAATAGATAATTGGACTTCATCAATAGTAACAACTTTTGTTAATAAAAGGACTTTATCAACAAAGGGAAGAGATAACCTAGAGATTGGGAGAAAAAACTTGGGAACCACATATCTGACAAGAGTTTAATACCCAAAATATACAAACAACTCCTACAACTAAACAACCAAAAGACAAACAACCCAATCAAAACAAGGGCAAAGGACTTAGAGGCATTTCACCAAAGAAGATATGCAAATAGCCAACAAGTAAGTGAAAAGATGCTTAACATCATTAGGGAAATGCAAATGGAAACCATAAGAGATATCACTTCACCTCCACTAAAATGTCTGTGACCAAAAGAAGGAAAACAATAAGTGTTGGCAAGGATGTGGAGAAATTAGAACCCTCACCATTGCTCATGAGATTGTAAAATGGTAGAGCTACTGTTGAAAACAGTTTGGCAGTTCTTTGAAAAGTTATCCATAGAATTACCATATGATCAAGCAATTTCACTCCTAGATATAGGCTCAGAATAATTGAAAGCAGAAACACAATACTTGTATGCCAATGTTCATTGCAGCACTATCCACAATAGCCAAAAGGTGGAAATAACTTTATTGTCAGTCAACAAATGAATGGATTTAAAAAATGTGGTTTAAACATACAATAGAATATTACTCAGTCATGAAGAGAAATGCAGTCCTGGTACATGCTACTACATAGATGAACGTTGAAAATACGATACTAAGTAAAATACATCAGTCACAAAAAGATGAATATTGTATGATCCCACTTATATGAAATATCTAGAATAGGCACATGTATACAGATAAAAGTTTTTTGTGGTTACCAGGGGTGAGAAGGGGAAGAAAAGCGGGAAAGGGGGAGTCATTGCTTAGAGGGCAATGCGTTTCAGTGTGTAAATGTGCTCTGAAAATGCTCTTATGTTTGTATTTCGTTTCTGTGCAAGGTGCTTCTCTTCATCAGCTAACCTGGCAAGAAGAGCCTCTTGCTCACATGCTAAAAGACTGTTTCAGGTGCTCAGATTCAGAGAATGACTTCTGTCTCTGGTTTATCACCTTCTCTCTCAGTTCTAATGGTTCTCTCTCTTGGGTGTTTACTAGTTTTTGAAGGTTTGCCACTTGCTTCTTTGGGGGCTTAATGTAACTCGTGATCCTTTTCCTGTGATGAGAGGCAGCCTCCTCTATGGACCTCACCTGGTGGTCCTGGTGGTCGGGGGCTGAGCGCACAGGAGACACAACACCTCCAGGTCCTCTTCACAGAAAAGGGTCAGAACCTGACTGTGCGTCTCACACAAGCATGTCTGTTCCTCCCTCTTTCTCTCACTCCTTGAGAGGTGTTCTAGCCTGGCAATTTCAGTCATAGTTCTCAGCTGGGCATTGGTCCAGAGCCGCCTCTCTTGGCATGGGTGGTGACTCACAGGGCAAGGGAACCTGTCTTGTAGATGCTCCAAGGACTGCTGGATGCAGGAGTGACAGAAGTTGTGCCCACATGTGATAGTGATTGGGGTCTCTCAGTAATCCAGACAGATGGGGCAGTTGGCTTTGGCCTGGGGTCCTGCCAGGGCTGCCATGATCGCCATTGGGCTGTGAATGAAGGTCCAGACTAAGGGGGCTCTTCCTCTGGAGTGTTTGTCTCTGCAGGTTCTATCCAGCGAAAAGGAGATGCACTCTCAGATCTCACTGTCCTTCCTGTCCCTAATGGTCTCCTTGTCAATTAAGGGAGTCCTGATGTCCTGTGAGGCTGCTGGCCCTCAGTTGCAGCAGGAGGTGCCCAGAGGTGTTCTGCTCAGACATTGATCACAGATTTGTTGGGCAACTAGTCTTCCACCCCTTGACAGCTTAGAGTATATGAAGCCAAATTAAACAACCATGTTGGTCTGAAACTAGCCACAACCTCGCGGTGCCTGTTTTTTCCTGGGGATGAAAAAATATTGTTTGTTTGTTTTTTGTGGACCTATCACTGCCACGTTTGAGGCAACCACTGATTAGTCTCCTCCCCACCAATCCAACTATGCTCAAGTCGGCCACACGAGGGCTACACTGGACTAAGAGAAGAACATGAGCTTTGGGACTGGATCTCCTGTATTGGGTTAAATTCCAGCCTTCGTCACCTACTATCTGGGGAATCTGAGGAAAGTTACTAACATCATGGAAAATCAGGTAAACAAAAAATAAAAATCTCAACTTTAAACATTTCAGTCTGATGGAAACCTACAAAAAAGCCTCTGGCACTTTTTTGCTTTAAGAACAAATATTTCCGATAGCACTGAAGTAATAATATACCAAAGTTTACTTGTTTTTCATCTCAACTGCTCAACTGCTGGATACATCAAACTCTATACATATCTATACTTGGTAAAGTAGAGGGTCAGCGAATAAGAGAAAGACCTTGAACAGGATAAATTGACACAGTGGCTGCAACAATGGGCTCAAACATAGCAACCAGACCGGGCAATCGTTTTGTTCTGTTGTGCATAGGGTCACACTGACTCCATAGTACCTAACAACAAGACACATATCAAACTCTGGACTAGATTAGATTTACTTCAAATACTCTGCCAACTTGGAAAAATCTGAGTTTCGCAAAATTAAATTTGAGATCAGGACCAGGGTTACAATAAATTAGCTTTCCAATTAAAGCAGTGCCAAACTAGGTAGTATCAGAAACCCTCACACTGACATTAAATGTGAAAGCTTGAAAACACACAGACACACAGCTATTCTTTTAAGTCACTGGTGAGCTACCAACAAGTGAGGATTTACAGGGAGAAGGTTCAGGGAAAAAGAGGGACAGAGGGAAGCACAAAGATTGGAGCTTTTTTTTAGAAGTAATGACTGTTTCTGAAACGGAGTCTACGAGGCTGAGTAGAGCTTTCAGTCTGCCCTCAGGGCTGAGGAAAGAAAGCTCCGACTTCAGGGCTGAGCGAACAAAGCTTAGAATCCAAAACAGGATGTGCGCCGGTAAAAAAAAAAAAAACCAGTTTTAAATTGGGACCTGTAGGAGTAAGAATGAACTAAACATAGGCCAGCATTTAAAGGGTCTGATTGATTAATGCAATCTGGGTTTGACGCCAATGCCGATTCTGGATTCCCTTGCGAGGTAAGATCTCCACCAGGCACGGAGTAGGTCACGGCTCTTCCTATGCTCGGCCCTTCGGCGCCCACATGGCCTAGTCTGCTGGCTTACCTGGAACAGGCTGGTCTTCTGGATAGTGTCTGCGGAGGGTTTCCGAGGGGTCTCTCCAGCCAGTCTGGCACCAGAAGGTGTGGTCAGTGGTTGGGACCATGGCATATATCTATGCCACCCGGAGGGTGACGTTTTAGGTTTCTGGCCACCAAGGGTTGGCGTTTCCTCCTCCAAAGAGGGAGGTCAGAGCTAGGCAGCGGGGGAGAGAATCTTTCGAGGTCTCATTTGGTGGGTAAAGGATCTCCTGTGATTAAATTAAATCAGGTGGGCCAGGCACTGTTCGTACACATGATCTCGTTTACACCTTTTCATCATTATTTGATCTTCTCAATATCCTTTAATCCCATCTTTACTGAGGGAAACTGAAGATCTGAAAGGCCCAGTGAGGCCTATTCAAATTGTCACACTGGTATATTTAAAAAAAAAAAAAAAAAAAAGTCCTCACAGTGGACCAATAAGCAACATCATGATAAAACAGAGAAAATATCGAAGTTGTCAAGGTTTTCATTTTACTTGGATCAACAATCAATGCCCATGGAAGCAGCAGTCAAGAAATCAAACGACTAATCCGCTGCAAAAGACTTCTTTAAAGTGTTAAAAAGCAAAGATGTCACTTTGAGGACTGAGGTGAACCTGACGCAAGCTATGGTATTTTCAGTCGCCTCATATGCGTGTGAAAATCGACAATCAGTAAGGAAGACCCAAGAATTATTGCCTTTGAATTACGGTGTTGGTGAAGAATATTGAATATGCTGTGGACTGCCAAATGAATGAACAGATCTGTCCTGAAAGAAATACAGCCCGAATGCTCCTTAGAAACAAGGTTGGCAAGAGTTCATCTCACATACTTTGGACGTGTTATCAGAAGGGACCAGTCCCTGGAGAAGGACATCATGCTTGGTAAAATAGAGGGTCATCGAAAAAGAGGAGAACCCTCAATGAGATGGACTGACACAGTGGCTGCAACAGTGGGCTCAAACAAACATAGCAAGGACTCTGAGGATGGCACACAACCCAGCAGTGTTTCATTCTGTCGTACACAGGGTCGCTATGAGTTGGAACCAACTCGACAGCACCTAACAGCAATAAAGTATTTAACTCGATGGCCCCCAACTCCTATCCCTGATGTAACCCTCTCATTACATACAGTATGCAGTTTTCAGCACTGAATACATTTTATCTTTCAGTGACGAAGGTCTGGGTTTAGTCCATCTCTTGCTCCCTGTGCCCTCACCACAAGCTGTAACATATTCCAGTGATTGAAGAATACCCCAACTCCACCTCCCACGGAGGAGTGGTGATGTACAGAGACCTAGAAGTCAGGCCAACCCTGGACATGCTGCGCACAGATGAAGAAAAATGGTAAAGAGTCCCAAACCAAAAAGACAGTTTTGCAGCTGTTAACTGTGTGTGCAGGTTCCCTGCCATAATGCCTCCAAGAAATGAAGGCGCTGGGGAGAAGGAACCTTGGGATGGAAAGAGCACCTGGACAGCCCAGCATGAAGCAGAAGCACCTGGGTCAGGGGTAGCAGTGCCTGGAGTGAGTGGTCTCTGAGCATCAGCTGACTCCTTCATCTTTGTGCCTTACTGGGCGTGATTATTAGAGTGGCCAGCAGAGGGCTCCGGGGGACTGGGTAATTTTTGACCTGAGTGGTAGTTACAGAGGCATGTTCTCTCTGTGATAATTCATCAAGCTGTACTCAATGATTTGTATATTTTTCTGTATGTCTGCTATACTTCAATTGAAATTTATTTTAAAAAAATAGTAAACTGCTACAGATTTTTATCACCCCTTTCTTTTGTCTCCACTAGTGAGGCCAGGAAATAGGATTTTCAAAAAGCATTTTGGTGATGTGGAAAAAAGCCCCTTCTTTGGAAATCTTTCTTGCACCAACAACTGGAAATCTTTCTCCAAACTAGAAATCTTCTGTTTGCAGAAGACAAAACGGAGTTCAGACTTCAGGCTCATCACTTATTAACTGTAAGCCCGTGGCCCTGGTGCAAGTAGGGGCTCACTAAGCTTTTGCTCTTGTCAAACTTACAGGCCACAGAACCCTGTTTGCCCCTTGCTGCACTATCCCAGTTGACCATAGCATGTGGTCATTATGAAAAGGACTTTGGGAGAAGTCTCGGTTTAAATCCTAGCTCGACCAGTTACTACCTGTGACCTCGGGGGCATGGGTTAGTTAAATGCTCTGTGCCTTAATTTTCCCCACTCTAAGATGCGGTAATAGTTGTTATTGTTGCTGTTGGGTGCTCTCGAGTCATTTTGACTCACGGAGACCCACTGGACAGAGTAGAACTGTCCCATAGAGTTTTTTTGGCTGTAATCTTTATGGGAATAGATCACCAGGCCTTTTTGCTGTGGAGACACTGGGTGGATTCAAAGCACCAGCATTTAGGTTAGCAGCCAAGTGCTTAACAATTTGTACCGCTTAGTAGAATCTATTAAATAGGGTTGTTGAAAACAGAGAGCTAAAACAAGCACAGAAAGTGCTATGTGTTTTCTATGATGATTATAATGATGATTAATTGCCCCTGAAGCAGGTGAAAGTCAGTCTAGGCTTCGAATCTCACATTTGAATAATGTGGTTATTATGAGGTTGGACTCTAAATGGGATCTGCCAGTCACTGGCTGTGTCTCTTCTATGTGCCAAGCCCCTTGTCACACAGCTGTGATGAGGCCAAGAATCTGACTCCAGTTGTCCTTACTGATGGCTATGACACTTTCTGGTTGCTAGTAAGACAAGGGAAACTTTGATGGTGTAGTGGTTAAGTGCTATAGCTGCTAACCAAAAGGATGGCAGTTCAAATCTACTAGGTGCTCCTTGGAAACTCTAAGGGGCAGTTCCACTCTCTCCTATAGGGTCACTATGAGTGGGAATTGACTTGATGGCAATGGGTTGGGTTTGGGTTTTTTGTTTTGTTTTGTTTTTTGGTGAGAGAAGGGGCTCTCTCAGGATCACCTAGAGACTAATAAAAATACACATCCTTTGGCTCAACCTGTGGAATTAATACGGAGCAATGATAGGAGTCTGATGCTAGTGTGTGTGCATTCTAATAAACTTTTCTCATTGAAGGCTAATACACATACATGAAGATGCAGAATTCATTAATGTACAGCTTGATTATCACAAAGAGAACACAGCTCTGTAATCACCAAACTGATTTAAAAAAAAAAAAAATGTGTTAGCAGCCCTTTATCTTAGGATCTGGATCTTTATCCTAAGAGCAATGAAAAGCGACGGAGATTTTTTTTTTTTTTTTTAAGTACAGGGGTGATATGATCTTGTTGGTTGTTTTTTTAAATTTGAAAAGTGGTTTCCAGAGAACAGAATGGTGGTGGGTGAGGGGCCAAGTGGCAATGAATGGACTAGTGGGGAAAATAGTGCCATGATCCAGTTGAGAGATGATGCTGACCTCAATTAGGGAGACGGAAGTTGAATCAAGAAAAGTGGCTTGGACCATTGTAGATGGAGGTGTCATTCACTGACGTAGGGAACACTGTGAAATCATAGGCTAAGGGAAAAATGAATTCAATGCAAGAAGGGTACAGTACTGGTGATTTCGGAAGCTATATCTAGAAATGGCCAAAAGGCAATTGAATATGCTGGCTTGGAACTTGAGAGTGCTATAGATTTAAGAAACTTCAACAGATATGTGCTAATTATGGCCTCAAAAATGAGAGAGATCATGTAGGTAGTGATTGAAGAAAAGTTTAAAAATTTTAGCATGTATCAGGAACACTGGGAGTGTTTATTAATACACAGAATGCTAAGCCCACCCTTCCCAAGTTTCTGATTCAGTAGGTCTGAGGCAGGGTCCAAGAAGTTGCAAAATAAATTAATACTAAATGTTAAACACAGTAGCTGAGTCTTTCTCTAACAGTGCTCACAGAATTACCAATACATTTCTGATTCATTCTTGAAGATAAGATCCCTCACTCAGTGTGATGGTTAACATTGTGTGTCAACAATACTGGGGAAGCCAGCACAGCTTGTCGAAGGCAAGGCCATGGAAGCTCCATAAACACATCCAAACTCCCTGAGGGACCGAATTTCTGGGCTGAGGGCTGTGGGGACTATGGTCTCGGGGAACATCTAGCTCAATTGGCATAACATAGTTTATAAAGAAAATGTTCTATATTCTATCTTGGTGAGTAGAATCTGGGGCCTTAAAAGCCTGTGAGCAGCCAACTAAGATACTCCTCTGGTCTCACGCCTTCAGGAGCAAGGGAGAATGAAGAAAACAAGATACAAGGGAAAGATTAGTCCAAAGGACTAATGGACCACAACTACCATGGCCTCCACCAGACTGAGTCCAGTACAACCAGATGGTGGCCAGCTACCACCACTGACTGCTCTGACAGGGATCACAACAGAGGGTCCCGGACAGAGCTGGAGAAAAAAAAATTCTAACTCACAAAAAGAAAACCAGACTTACTGGCCTGACAGAGACTGGAGAAACCCCGAAAGTATGGCACCCTAACACCCTTTTAGCTCAGTAATGAAGTCAAAGATTAGACATCCCCATGAAACAAAAAGAGACTAAAGGGTCCCAACAGCCCAGGGACAAGGACTAGAAGGTAGGAGGGGACAGGAAAGCTGGTAATAGGGAATCCAAAGTTAAGAAGTATTGACATGTCATGGGGTTGTTAACCAATGTTGTAAAACAATATGTGTACTAACTCTTTAATAAGAAACTAATTTACTCTGTAAACCTTCATCTAAAGTACAATAATTAAAAAAAAAAAAAAAAAAGATGTTAAAAAAGATTGTGGGTCAACTTGGCCAGGCCATGGTTCTCAGTGGTTTGGCAGTTGAGATGTAGTATGGCAGTTATGTAATGATGAAATCACCTCCATGATGAAATCTGATGTAATGTAATCACCTCTATGATAAGATCTGCTATGAGCAGCCAATCAGTTGAAAGGGAATTTCCTTGGGGATGTGGCCTGCATTCAATATATATTGAGCTTTCAGGCAAAGCTCACTGGCTTTCTCTCTGCTCTGGATCCTGAATTCGGCTTGTCACGTTCTTGGAACTTGAGCCAGAAGCTTGCCATCTTACTTGTGGATCTTGGATTCATCACCCTCTGCAGCTATGTGAGTCAGGAGAAGAGTCCAGCCTGTTGCCGGATACACAGACTTCCAGACTTGGGACTTGTCAGCCTCTACAACTGCATAAGCCATTTCCTTGATAAAAATATATATCTCTCTCTCTTCTCTCCCTCCCTTCCTCCCTCTCTCTCTCCATATATATACATATATATATATATATATATATATATATATATATATATATATATGTACACACTCACACAAACACACTTCACTGGTTTTGCTTCTCTAGAGAACCCAGCCTAAGACACTCAGTTTGGCTCTAAATTCCTACAGGCTGTTCATTTTCTTGGACATTTTTAGGGGCTCAAACCAAAGTTCCAGTCTGATGGGCTGGAACAGATTTTAATTGGAGGACCCACCTTTAGAGTAGAAAACTGACAGCGGATGCAATTGTTCCACTCTGATTGCTTCTTCTGAATTAAATACTTAGAAGATTTATAATCCATTCTCTACAATTTAGATATCACCCCTACCATCCTACTCAAACAGTTCTATCTGATGATTGTTTCCAAAACTATTGAAGATTTAATTATATGAGTGCTCAGTAACTTAGCTTTGTTGACCATCTCAGACTGCTCTTTCAATAACCCTTTTGTTTGCTTTCCTTCTTCCTGCCCCCTCTCATGTCTGTGGTCTCTGGGGCTCAGTCTTTGACCCTCTCCACTTTCTATCAGTGGTTCTCCTGTTTTCTGCCTCCACAGGCTGCTCTGCAGAACGGCACATAGCAGTAATATTGCTCATTCCCCTGGTGTGTGATTCTTTTTGTGTGGGGGGATAAGAAAGAAAAATGCAGCCCCTGATATACGGGAGTTGGCCTGGTACTATCAGATAGGTATTGTTAAAGACTTCTCATGTTAAACGTAAACAATATCACAAAACATCAACATCAGATAGGGCCACTTTGACTGGGATGGATCAAGACACACAGGACTGCTCTGTAATCATGCCTGAACTCAGACAAACATGAACATTGTTCAAACCACAAAGTGACCAAACATCCACTTATCCTGGCTAATCTGAGCGACTGCTGTTACTTTAGCAATGATAGCTTCAGCCTGGATCTAGCCTTCCCTCTTTCTACCTAAGGTTTATCAAGATGTTCAATCATATTCTACTTCCTGGAAACAGCCAATCAAAGCAAAGTCTTGCTTTCTTAAATCTTCCCCCAGATTGCCTACCAAAACCCAAATCCTAAAATAAAAAAAAGACCATTCTTATTCCCTCTTACTGAAACGCCCTATGGTGTGTTATTCCTCACTGTGAGTAGTAAACCCAACTGTTCAAATACAGGTGTGATCCAGGTAGTCTTTGGTTGGAGAACATTAACAGGGATAGAGGAGAGGTAGAGCCTGTGGGAAGAACTTGCAGAGGCAGGCTTCTCTTAGTGTGGGGAACCTGAGAATGTTGGTTTTTTTTTTTTTTAAAAAAAAAAAAAAAGAGTCTGAAGTACCCAGAGTCACTGCTCTCAAGCCCCAGCCCCAGCTATGATCCATGTGCTGAGTCACAGGGCTGGGATTAGGGTCAGGGAAGGAGGCAATTGCTTTGGCCACGAAATTTAAGGGGGTGCCAAAAAACTCGATAATCAAAATAAATAATATTTAAGACAGTATTTTTGAAAAATCCAAATGAATGCAAACATATCCATGATGAATAAAATTTCAAATTTTTTTGTAAATGCAGGATCAGTGTTACTGATTTTTCCTTCCATTTCATACATGCTTTCTTACCAAAGTCATAACACAAGAAATTTATGCAGAACTAATACCTGTTAAAATGTGTCATAGTTGACTTAATACTTTTATATTAAGAAAAAAAGTTAAGTATGACAGATAATAATGAGATATCGCAGAACCATTCTTGTCTCTCATTTCTTATATGGAGCTGAATTTAGTGTGTATCTTTCAATCTACTTTTTTAAAAAAATTATTATGTAAGTTTTACAGATACAGAGAAGTAGAGAGAATAGGACAATAAACCCCCGTATTCCCATCAATCCACATTCAACATTTGTCAAGATTTTGTTGCTTTCTAGTTTTTTTTCCCCCACTAAACCTCGTATCATTTCATTCCTATAAACAATATGGACATTATCTTACAGTGCTGTGATCATATCTAAAAAAAATCAAGCAATACTTCCGTAGCATCATAAAATACCTAATCCATATTCAAATTTACCCAACTGGCTCATAAATGTCTTTTTAATTTTGGTGAGTTAAAATCTATATCCAAAGAAGTTCCATGATTTACATTTAGAACTTTAGACAGTTCCAACTCTCTCTTTTTTTTCCCCCCTTTTAATACCGTTAATATGTTGAAGAGAATAAGGTCACTTGTCCTATAAAATTCCCCCCATTTATGTGTTGCTGTCTCGTAATGTCATTTTTAACATGTTCCTCTACCACTACATTTGACAGAAACTGAAAGTCAGCTATAAAAGTTTGCAGGATCCAGAATTGACTTTTTTTGACAAAAATAATTCACAGGTGTTGCAGTGTACTCCATAAAGCATCAAAGAAAAGTACATATAATATAGTTGCTCACTTTTATTGATGCTGATTGACAGTGGTTTAGGGTGCTGACAGCCTGATCACTCAAAGTTTTCAACTAGAGCTTCCAGCCATATCAGTAAGGCAGGTTAGGAAAAAAGTCTTTAACACTGAATGCAATAAACAAAATCATCATTATTTGTAAATATATGACTGCCTTTGTAGAAAACTTAAAAGATCTACAGAGAAATTGTAAAAGCTTAAGAGGAATTTAGCATTACTGGATATAAAATCTATCTATCCATCCATCCATCCATTAATCCAGCCAGCCAGCCAGCCAGCCAGCCAGCCAACCATCCATCCATCTATATATTTTTAACTGCATTTTTTTATGTTAGCCAAAAATAGGAAAATATAATTTTTAAAGCAAGACCTGGTCAGCAAAGTCATACACCTGCCCACTTTCTAAAATAAAAATTATTAAGAGTACTTAATGGAGTTAGGAGCCAGATCAGTAAATAAGCTAGAGAGAGGAGTTTCAGTGCAGGACTAGAAGGGGGTGAGAGCAAGGGACAATGAGCCAATCTTCCACACCCCTGGTGCAAAAGATGCAATCAGAGAGGAAGATGGTAAATGTCATCAAATACTGTCATTTATCTGCTGCTGATTGTGTCTGGATTCTGTCCAATGGGACAAAAGAAAGGATTGTTACTACAGGGTTATAAAGCTGAATTGGGCCAGATTCAGACCTTGACCGAGTGACTTGAGAAGTTGCCCTGTGTTATGTTTTTCAGATAAGCCGACTCTGAACAGACGGGAGGAGCCTACAGTCCCAAGTGACTCCTGACCTGTGGATATAAGAACAGTTCCTCACTCAGCTCCCAGTCAAGCCTGGAAGCAGAGGACCTGAGAGAGGAACACACCAAAGGCCTTAGGTGAGTGGAAATTCAGTGAAGGGGCTGAAGCCTAAGCTGGGGCTGAGTTCTTGAATGTTATTTTTTTTTAACTCTTTATTATTATTTTTATCATTATCATCATTATTAATATTATTATACATAAATAACACACTATATAATATTTATAATACATTTTATATTTTTAATTAAAATTAATTTCTTATGCTATTTGTACATATTTCTTATGGTATATATCTATCCATCCATCCAACCATCCAACCATAAATATATAACCCATTGCCATCGAATCGATTCCAACTCATAGAGACCCTATAAGACAGAGTATAACTGCCCCTTAAGGTTTCCAAGGAGCAGCTAGTGGATTCAAACACCCAAACTTTTAGTTAGTAGCTGAGCTCTTAACCACTGTGCCACCAGGTCTCCATATATATATACATATATATAGAGAAAGAGTTCCCTTTTTAATCTAAAATCTAATATTAGGATATTCTTTGGATATCACATGATGATCATATAATTTTATGTCTTGTAATGGGACTCACAGTGATCTTGCCTGCATTCCATCTAATTTTGTGCAAGGTATTCAGCATAATCAACATATCTAAAATTAAACCATTAACATAAGAATTAGAAACACCCATTTATGGATTCTCTTGCATTCTCTGCTACAACAAATTCCAATTTTTTTAAAGTTTTCCAAGAAATATATCGGTATTAGTGTTTATCCTTATACCACATTAACACGAAGATTGAGGAGAGTTATCGCTGCTTCCATGTAACCATGAAAGAATCAGAAATCAGCCCCAGGTGAAACATGTAGTCGGAGATCCAGCCTGGAATCCGACTATCATAGCCTACAAACAGATGGAACCCTACTGCCTGCTCTTGCTCTTTCCTCAATCTTATTTTACATCAATTAAGAGATGTTTGTCAAAGTAAGGTAGTAGGGACAGGGAA
Source organism: Dugong dugon (assembly GCA_030035585.1). Taxonomy (NCBI): domain Eukaryota; kingdom Metazoa; phylum Chordata; class Mammalia; order Sirenia; family Dugongidae; genus Dugong; species Dugong dugon. Next base: position 197,441,807 of record CM057463.1, on the reverse strand, counting down.
AAAAATGGATTGAGGTGGAAGTAGAATGCTGGAAGATGTGGAAAACCTGTTTTTGTTGTTGTTGTTGTAGTTGTTGAAGAAACATGGTTGAGTTTCGTGTAGTTTCCAGATTTTTGATTTAGTAATTGCATACTGACATGGTCCTTACCAAGCTACTCTGCCCCTGTATTTCCTGCAAATAAGTATTTGGATTTAGATGCTTGATTAGATCTAAGTTCATTTTTTGGGGGGTGGGCAAAGCTACTTTATGGATAGTTTTGTGTACTCCTTCAGGAGGACTATAACGTCTCTTCTCACTTTTTGTAGATTTGTGTAGATTTGACTGTCCTTGTCTAGGTCCATATATTAATTGGGGCTTCAGAGTGGTGGTAAGTTTCCTTCTAAACACTCTTAAATATTATTGAACTATAACTCTAATACTATTTTTTCTTCTTTCATTATTTGATCAATCTGAAGCCTTGTTATGTGAGGAAGCAAGGATAAGTGCATGACTGACTGTTTCTTTTTTATTTAAATGGGATTATCTTGTTTACATATACAATTTAGTGACATTGATTACATTCTTTGAGTTGTGCAACCATTCTCATCCTCCTTTTCTGAGTTGTTCGTCCCCCATTAACATAAGCTCACTACCCCCTAAGGTTCCTATCTAATCTTTCAAGTTGCTGTTGTCACTTTGATCCCATACAGATAGTTCTTAAGAGAGTATAAATGCTCAAGGTAGACATTTTTTACTAGTTAAGTTAAACTATTGTTTGGTTTTAAGACTTCAGGGGACATTTTTGGTGTAAGGTTTAAAGATTATGTCAGGGTAATAGATTCAGGGGTTCATCCAGCCTCCATGGCTTCAGAAAGTCTAGAGTCCATAAGAATTTTCAATTCTGTTATACATTTTCCCCCTTTTGGTCAGGATTCTTCCATAGAATCTTTGATCAAAAATGTTTAGTAATGGTAGCCAGGCACCATCCAGTTCTTCTTGTCCTAGGGCAAAGGAGGTAGTTGTTCATGGAGGCAATTAGCCACACATTCAGTATCATCCTTCTATTCCTAACTCTCCTTCTTCCTCTGTTGCTGCAGGTGAATAGAGACCAACAACAAACACAAAAAATAAATTATTAAAAAAATTATCTATGAATGTTAAAATTTCTTGAATAGGGTATTCATAGTCACAGAGTTTCACCTCATACAATTACTTATTAAATAAAAGCAAAATCATCAGAAAATAATTAGTATAATTCACATTGTGGAGCATTGTACAAGACAACTGGCATGTATTCTTCAAAAAGTCAACATTATTAAAAACCAAAAAACAACAACAAAAAACTGTTCTAGGTTTAAGAAGATTAAAGAAACATGGCAAATTCAACATGTGAGGCTTAATTGAATCTGGTATCTTAAAATTTAAAAAAAAATTATAATGAAAAGAATATTTCTGGGACAAATGTGAGAACTTTTATATGGACTGCATTTTACCTAATAACACTGTATCTGTATTAAATGAGCTTGTTGTCTGCCATCTAGCAGATTCCAACTCATAGTGACCCTACATGACACAGTAGAACCATCCCACAGGGTTTCCTAAACTGTAATCTTTACAAGAACAGATTGCCAGGTCTTTTCTCTGTGGCACAGCTGGTGAGTTCAAACCACCAATCTTTAGGCAAGCAACTGAGCACTTAACCATTGTACCACCAGGGCGCCTTGTTAAGCTGGGTACCGTACAATTATCATAGGTAAGAAGTAAAATGCCCTTGTTCTTAGGAGATGTACACTGAAGCATACGGGGGAACTATCTTGGTGTCTGCAGCTTATTTCAGTAGGTTCAACAACAATAAAAGTAGACATAAACAGAGAAAAAACAAATATGGCAAAAGGTAAATCCAGGCAAAAGATATATCCTTCCAACATTTCCGTAGGTTTGAAATTTTCAAAAGAAAAAGTGGGGGAGAAAATTTCCTGGCTTGTTTTCAAGATACCCACCAACACCCAGTTTCCAGCAAATCAAAGTCCCTCCATCAAGCTTTCAACCCACCTAACCATCAATGTAGTATTGTTTCTCATCCTCCACACTGCCAGGACCTTTTTTGTCAATTCTTCCTCATCTTCTCCTTCAGAACTTGAAGACAGTGAGAGTCATAGTATGGACGTGGCTTTGACTACTGAAATTGGCTTTGTCTTGGTGACCTAGCAAGTTACTTCACTACACAAGCTTTCTTTTCCTACCAGTATACTACGGAAAACACAGTAGTTGTAGACAGTCTCCCTTTAGAAACTTCTCTTGGATTTGTTCTGTAAGAGGTGGTTATTCCCAGACTCAAGGCTTGACTAAGCATCGTGGGCCTGCAGACACCAAAAAGCTCTCATGACAACATGCTGTGGGAAGCAGTGTTTCACAACATAAGGACTAAAATTAAGAGTACTCCAGGTTCAAATCTGGTTCTGCTACTGACTATGTATCTTGAGGAACAAGAAAACTGATTTATCTTTTTGAATCTAATGTTGTTAACTTGTAAAAATGGGAATTACAGTAACTTTCTTGTTATAGGATATCCTGTAAACGGTGGCTAACATAGATCCATCGTTCTTAGTCATAGAGGAGCTTTTTACATTAGATTTATTTAAATCTGGATCCAAACAAGGTCCACACATTGCACTGACTCCTAAGTTCTCTTAAATCTCTTTCAATGGAGAATAGTGTCCCCGGCTTCCACCTTTGTCCTGCAGAATGTCTCAAATTCTAGATTTGCCTATTGTGTCTTGATATAACTTAACTTGTTCCTCAAGCCTTCACTTTTTAAACAGACTAACTCTTTATCTAATTTAAATTTGTCAGTAACTCCTCCTAAGTCAGGACAAAGTTTTCCAACCTTAGTTTAACACATATGGTCCTTCATACTTCTTTTCTTCATCTGGCTATGGTCCCCTAAAGCCCTTTGCTTTAACAAGTGGCATGCTCAATCCCCTGCATAAACCTCTCACTGCTGAGATTCCCCTTCCCTCACTTCTTTCCTTGGGCTAATTTCTGCTCCTTTTGGAGACTCATCCCAAGAGAAATCTCTCAGAAGGTTTATTATGTATCAGGCACTGATTCAATTAAACCCTCAGACTAACACTGTAAGTTAGAAGCTGTTATCCTCCATTACAACTGTAGAAGCTGTCTACAAGAATTTAAACAAACTCATCCAACATTACATTAACTGGCATCATACTCAACCACTAAGCTGTACTGCCCCTTCTTCATACTCCACAGCATCCTGTGCATCCTGGTATCTATAACGAAGCACCTTGTGACAATGTCTTGCTCATATTTGGTAATATACTCCAAAAATTTAAAAGGAGAAAAACAGGTTTAGTGAGCTAGCACTTTAACAGTGAAAACAGGTGTAACATCAATTGAAAGGTAGCAGTACCTGGTAGAACTAGGTTTTCATCCAACTCTGTCATTCAACTAGCTATATGTCCTTGAACAAATTAACTAATACTATCTCACGTTATAAGCATTAAATAAGAAAATAACGTGGGGCACATGTCAGTGTCTGACATTTAACACGTCTTAATAAAAAGCATTGTAAGCGTATCTCATAAAATTTAAAGAGCACTGAGAAATCTAGGTCAATCCCTATACTTCTGTTATACTTACCACACACCTTACAGTTCATTACCTTATCTACCACGTATATGTATACAGTATTTCCTTGCATATAAAACACGTTAATATTTAACCTAAAAGCTGCTATCTCTTATAATTGCTAAATCTTCAATGACTAGTAAAGATACTTTCTACAGGCTCACTGCAATCATATTCAGGAAATCTTTCTACATTAACTTTGGAAGTGCAGGAGAGAAGTTTCTGAATTTTAACATACATCTTTAAGTTAAAATACTTGTTAAACTTGTTGAAAATTTCAATACAAAAAACTCCATAAAATAAAGTGTATTGTCTTTCAAACGCCCACTCTCAGTATAGCTTTCCAACCCGTTTAATACTTTCAAGGGGCTAAGAAAAACAAGGCGTGCATAGCGATGGCGTGGGGAGGGAGGTTGCAAAAGTGGTCAGAAATTAGAAAACTGAGGCTGAAGGGAAGTTTCCCGGAGGTTACTCTCGAGCCTTAGCCGCAGCGGGCACAGGATAGGGACAGCGACAGCCCCGGACGCCGGGTACGGGACAGCAGGGCTCACGGAACACCGACCGCAACAGCCCCAAGCACCAGGGTGCGGGTGAGCAGGGCACACACCCGGCCTGCGCGCTGATTGGCGGCTTCCCCGGAAGTGGGCGGGAAGAGGCTGGCGCATGCTCAATGACCCTGGGTGGAGGGCGAGCGCGTGAAGAGATTTTGGAAGTTCTGCTCACTCGGTCGTCAGTACCTTGGTGGGTCTCAACTGATCAGCTTCTAATGACAGCCTTTTCAGATTATTACTATTATTATTCCTATGAGGAACGTGAGGGTCAGAGTAAGGTTGCAAGTTGGTTTTAAAGGCGTAACCACAACTTTTTCCTACCAGGTGGTAAAGGAGTGGAGTGCTCTTGGAAAAGCTGCTCTCTCTGGATCGCAGGGTGGGGATGGGAGGGAGGTGTGACCTCGAAGTGAAAGGGTAACAGTCACCTCTTTGGATTAGTTAGCATCTCAGTGGGTGAGTGGGTGGGTCTGTCCCACCCTGTAAGATTATGCCCCACCTCACCAATGCTGGCCCACTGAGGTCTCTCCAGAGGAAGTTACATTTAAGGTAAAATTCAAGGGAAGACTGAGTTAGTTGGATAAATTCGAGGGTGAAAGTCTTCAAGGCTGAAGGACTTGTCAAGATTCTCTTAACGCCAAATAACTTGGTACTTGTGGGACTGAGAGAGGTTGATTTGGCCTACACTTCAAGGGAAAGTGGGACGGTACAGAAAGTAGAAAAGATGAAAACTGGCTTTTGTGAGGCTGATGAGATAGACAAGCATATGCTGCAAGTGCTTTTAGGTAAAGTTGAGGATTTTGGTCTTTATCAGAAGTGCAAAGAAAAGAAATGTGAATCATTTGAAATAGATAACATGGTATGATAGGATTTGAATTCTTAAAGGATGACTGGCTACAGTTCAGGGAACAGATCTTTGGGTGCCTATAAGAGATCCAAGAAGGAATGGGTGGTATGCAGTTGAAAAGAGGTGTAAACTAGAGAGTCCTCAAAGAATATTGATAAAGAAGTCTTAGTATCTAAACCTTTTGAATGGCTAATGGTAGCAGCTTCCCTCTTTTCTTGTTCTTTACTGTAAAGTGAGGGTATGGTTGTAATTAAATACAGTACCTAAAATATGAGTCTTTCCCTTTGACAGGTCATGACATACAGAATTACTTGAGAGGAATACCATGGGCGTGGCACTGAACCCTGAAAGGCTGACCGTGCTAAGATCGAGGTCCCCAGGCTGCAGAAAATTCCACTGCCTCATGCAGCTTGCTTGGCACGCTCTGTAGCTTTACATTAAAATCCTGGTTCCTCACAAGGTGGAGTAAGGATATTCTTGATGTGCTGTGAGATTGTTAACCATGGTCATAGGGCAACATATGTAGTAACTGTTAAATGAAAAACTATTTTGTTCTGTAAGCCTTCATCTTAAGTGAGAATAACAGCACAGTTGGAAGAGCGTAGTCACTGTCACTGAACTGTGAATGTAGAAATTTTTGAAACGGTGTATCTTTGGCCATCTGTAATTTTCATCAAAAAAAAAGGTTGAGAATTTAGAGGCTTAATACGTTGTGGGGTTGTTAACCAATGTCAGAAAACAACATGTGTACTACTATTTCATGAGAAACTATTTGCTCTGTAAGCTTTCACCTGAAGTACAATAAAATATATATTTAAAAAAAAAAAAAAAAAATCCTGGTTCCTCTCTCCTTGACTGCTGCCCTAAAACTAGAGAAAATTGGCGAAAACCGGTTTAGATGCCATGTTGACGTTCAGGATAACCTTTTAGACCTCATGCATGGCAACTTCACCGCCTCTGGGTGGAGTTTAACCACCAGTTTCTGAACACACGACGCATGAAGTCATATATAAACCCCACTATGCCTGCGTAGTATGATTAAGAATGTTGCTGATGTAACATGTACGAACTTCCTACCTGGAAACCCCTTAAAAGTAACCTTCCCCCTTTCCCTTGCTGAACAGTCTTGGCGGTGGCAGCCCTGTTTCCTTTCCTTGCACAACAAACTACGGGTGCATTTCCACTCTCCCACCTCAGTCTTTCGTTTATTGGCTGAGATGAGTCGCGCCAAGCAGAACATGGGGTTTTCACCGGCAGTGATGCTTTGCTGGGGTACAATATATTTCAGCCTACCTGCTAGATGCTAATTAACCCAGAGTTGATACATTGGATTCTTCTTCTGGACCAATTGCTTTTAAGAATTATTTCCTCCCTTGCATAACTAGTTCAGAAGCAGTCTGGCTCTCATGCCTCCACTGAGACTGTTCTAAGTTTATCAGTGATCTAGTTTCTCAGCTGGTTACTCTCTGTGATACTTAGTAGTCTTGCTCCATCTCATTTTGTTTAGCAGATTGCTTTTCCTCTTCATGCCCTGTATGCATATATGTAAAGGCCTCAAGGACATATAACAAACATCTTATATAGAGCATGAAATACACAGTGTATGTATATGTGTGTTTGCATGCACACCTATGTGCTTCTGTGTGTACAGAGAAGGAAGCTAAAGAGTCGTGGTCAAGTCCCCGCTTCAGAACCAGACTATCAGGAGCTCTGCTCTCTTCTACCTGTGTTATCTCTTTGTGTCCATTTTCTCATCTGGTAAAAAAAATAAATGGAAGGGGAGAGGCAATAATAGCACTACTTACCTCTGTTAAGGGGAATCAAAATGGAGTCGTGTGGTTGACAAAATGGTGTCGGCAGTCAGGTGGACAGTGCCACTAAGGTTTGTCTTTACCGAAACTTAATCCTAGCTTTCCTGTAAATCAGGACAGCCTCGCTGACCAGTGAAATCCTGACAGTGCTTCAACAGTAAACTATAGAAGCCAATCAGAAATAAGCTTTTTTGCTTCCTGTTTTGTCAATAAAAAGCCAGTCACTGCTGATACTCCAAAGAGTACCTTTTACTTTTGGTTTGGTATTAACCATTTGGGGCCCTGGTGGCACAGTGGTTAAGACCTCGGCTGTTAACCAAAAGGTCAGCAGTTCAAATCCACCAGCCGCTCCTTGGAAACCCTGTGGGGCAGTTCTACTCTGTCCTACAGGGTCGCTATGAGTTGGAATCAACTCGAGGGCGACTTTTTATTTTTAAGTATATACAAATGCATCCCAAAATGTCTGTTTCTGTTCCCATCTGAGAGGAGAAGTAGGATTTAAAGGGAGGTATAACTGCCCCATTTTGTTTTTATAAGTTGTAAAGCTAAGAGAAAAAAATCCTTTTTTTTTTTTTGCCATTTAAAAATAATTTTGTAAAGAGAAAAAGCCAAGCTCTTTTGATGAATTTTTATAGTAATTTGAAATACTCTGCTTTAATATGGTGATAAACAAACCGGAAAAAAAAGGTTTTATTTTATGCAGATGTTGTTTTCTCTTTAAAAAATGGTTAAAGCAAATAGAATAATTTGCAGATTTCCTTGAAAGGAAGGGAAAGAAGGAAAGTTGAGAGGGAGTAAATCCAAACTTTATTGAATTAAGTGTGATTCATACATAGGTGTCCCTGGGTAAGTCGAACAATCAAAATGCTTAGGCGCTGACCACAGGTTGAAAGTTTGAGTCCACCCAGAGGCACCTGAGAAGAAAGTCCTGGCCATCTGCTTCTGAAAGATCACAGCCATTGAGAACCCTATGGAGCATGGTTCTACTCTGACATGCATGGGGTCACCGTGAGTCAGAACTGACTCGATGGCAACTGGTTTGGTTCAGTTTCATACGTATATATGCATAGCCAGATACTAAGATAGTAGACATTACACTGAGCCACCTCCTGTAGGAAGATAAACCTGTGAACCACAAAATGTTCTCCATTTTTCAGGGGCAGGTCAGGAAACTAATTTTTGTTCTGTTACAAATTATGTGACCTTATTAAATAATTTTAAACTCCTTCTTTTATCCTAATGGTTACGAGTACAGCTTGAAAGGCAGGTAGACTTTGATTTGTATTCCAACTCTACCAGTTTATTAGCTGTGTGATGTTAGTTTACATTCACTTTAAGTCCCTGTTTCCTCATCTAAAAATGAGAGAATAATACTTAATCCCATAGGGTTATTGTGAAACCACTTTGCGGAGGCTAAAACCTCCCTTCCTCCCTCTTTCTAACAAGTGTAGTAATTACTTTTAAAATTAAACACATAAACACAAACAAACCTAAATAACAAACAAGGGTCTCAGGCACTCTAAAAACAGAACTCAAAAAAAAAAAAAAAAATCACAGTATGGAAAATAACCCCCAATCCTATCAGTGTATAGAGTTTCTTAACAAAAACCACCTTGGTTTTCTGTCAGATTGCAAGTTTATGACTTTTTTCATTTTTCAGAGCTAATAAGTATTGTGTAAAGATTTTACCATATGCTGAAGAATTAGAAATATTCTTGTTTTGGTTTACTTAAAGTATTTAAACTTCTCATGACATTTATGGCTCAGTTTATACAGGTCATTATTTTGTTAAGCCTCACTATTTGAGTTAGTAAACATAAAAAGTTTGTGGGTATCTCATTAGAAGAGAAGAAAATAGTGTAGAAACTTACATAACACATCCTACCAGGAGATGTTACAATAAAAATAGAAAAACTGAGAAGTGGCTACATGCCAAAATATTCTTTACTCTTACCCATTACCGAGTTAAAACCTTTGAGCAATGTTGTATGGCTGCTCACATGACGAGTGCAACAAAACAAAGTTAATATATTCAGAGAAACTTGCAAAACTTCTGAGTATTATAACGATCCCCAAAGTGTCCAGGGTCAGGGTGGATTCTCAGTCTACAATCAGAATGCAAACCTACAGATAGGGTTGATAGTACTTTTCTGCAGAGAGTTTGAAGGGGCAGAACCTCAATTATCAACCTCACTGCTTCTCTTACCAAGACTCTTAGGAATCCAGTATGATCGTATAGTGGGATGAAAGCTTAGATGTACAAAGAAGCCAGAGCTAGAATCCAGTGCTCCTTCCATGGACACTCTGGCCAGGCAGGTGGAAGCCAAGAATAGAAAGTGGGATATAGATCTAGAGCGCTGGAAGAAGGGTCATTTTGTGAAGGGGGAAGAGGGAGGGAACACAGGGCTGGGACTCAGGTTCCAATAAAGTTCCGCAAAACTCTGCTACTGAAGGAGCAGTGTTGCTGATTTTTTCTTTTGCTTCAGGCTCCAACATGACTGAGCGCAGCACCGTTACTGATCCTGTCTTTATCTAAAAAGTGGATATTTTGTTCATCACACATTTTTTGGCATTGATTTTTAAAAAATAGCATTAAAGTATCACTTACCTTAATTACTGAGTTTTTTGGAACCCCTGTAAATTTTGTGCCCACTCTTTCTAGTTCTGGCCCTGAAAAAGAGTGAAAGTGATGCAGGAATAGGACCAAAGACTTCCCTGATTTCACAGATTTTGGAAGGAAGTGAATCACGAGAGACGGAATCAGCGTCCACAGCTGTTCTTGGCTCACCACTCCCCCTCCGCACCACTTCACTGTTCACCCCGGGGACCAAATTGGGCTAGCACCATTGTTACTAATCTCCTTAACCACCTTGGCGAAACTATGTAAAATCTCTTTTCCTTCGTGTTCTGAAAAATAGTAGAAATGACAAAGAACTTTTAATAGAAAACAAAGGAAAATAATAAAGTGAACACCAAAGCATAGAATGGTTAAGTTTAAAGAATGCAAACCTGGCACTCCTCTGGTCTCCCCCTTCATCTCCCCAGTAAATAGTGTCACCCCTATTTATCAAACCTTGTTCTGGCATCACTTTTGCGTACGCAGTGCGATGGATCACTTTCGTGTGGCCTTTCTAGCCATAGTCTTTTAACTCCCACCAAGTGATTGGGCGGGAGTGTGACAGAGTAATTGTGGTTCACCAAAGGGATGGGTCAGTTTTACCATCCTGCTGGGTTTGAAATGAGCCATCCCAGAGGAGGGAAAGAGAGGATCCCACCACCACCAAGGAAGAACAGCCAGGAGCAGAGAGTGCATCCTTTGGACCTGGGATCCCTGCACTGAGAGGCTTCTGGAACTAGGAAACCGAGAAGGGAGCAAGCTATAACACTGAAGACAGCGAGAGAAGTGGCTGCAGAGAGCTGGCAACAGAGACCCGGCAACAGGAGACAGTGCAGTGGACTTCCAGGCCAACGGAGCAAGACAGCTGAGTGCCTTTGGGCAGAGGCCGAGGGCAAGGGAGAGGCATGCCTGCGAGCACGGCTGAGAAGAGGCTGTCCCAGTGGAAGAACTGTATCCTGAGTGTTTCTGAGCCTGAATTGTAACTGTTAATTCCCTAATGAACCCCATAATTGTGAGTATTGTCTGTGAGTTCTTTGTGGCCTTTGTAATGAACGATTGCACCCAGCAGAGAAGTAGAAAGTGCCATGTGAGGAACGCTTGGTGTCAGAATTGGTAAAGATGGCAGAGAGAGGAGGCATGTCTGACCTCAGCCTCACAGGAATCAGCCTTGGGCTGTTGATCTTGATTCTCCTTCCCCCTTGGGAAGTTAGAGGAGGTCAGACGCTGCCCCCACATTGTTTTTACAGAATACATGCAATTGGGTGTTGATTTTTGGTCAACACTGGGGGAATCTTTGCCCTCGCTCTGATCATCTTGAGTTAAGGGTAGAGTATGTATCAAGGCTGTTCATTCTTAAATACCTCAACTGAAAAGAACAATGGAAATAGAGACAGGTATCAGGAATATTTCTACCATACCATACTCCACACGCCAACATTTCTTATACAAAGGACAACTAAACACTCAAATCACTAAGTATTTTATTGAACAATTTTTGAAGTTGAGTGAATAAATCTATAACCATTTAATTACAGTAGTTAAGGCTGGTTTTTAACTTTTTCTGTAACTGTGAGAATCTGTACATGAAAAACAGTGTAGAATTTTATTAAATGAGCTCTATCATAAATGATTAGTGTTGTTTTTCTTCTTTTTAAACAAAATATACAAACAAGAACATTTTAAACATAAATATAAATGATAATAGCTTATGTTCGACTTAAATGCACTTGTAGAAAAAAAAAAATTATAATCTACCCAGAAAAATCATCTAAGATTTTTCCAATAGTATCTAATTTAAATAATGAGGGAAGACATTTCATATTTGATCTTTTGTTTGTTTGTAAATTTAATTACAGTGCCTTATTCTGCTAATCCCCAAAGACACTCTTAAATAGGCTATGAAAGGGAATTTGTACAATGTTGTTAGATTTCCCATTTTAAATTGTTTATATAACAATTGCAACATTTTATTTTAGCGAAAATAAGGCTTAATAGTTTATCCCCCAAAATTTTGAAAGTAAAACTTTAATTAAGATATTACCTTAAAATGTAAAAACAACAACAACAAAAAAAAAACCACTGCCCTCAAGTGGATTCCAAGTCATAGTGACCCTGTAGGATAGAGTAGAACCCTGTAGAATAGGTTTTCCAAGGCTGTGAATATTTACAGAAGCAGACAGCCACCTCCTTCTCCGTGGAGTGGCTGGTGGGTTCAAACCGCTGACCTTTTGCTTAGCAGCAGAGCACTTAACCACTGTGCCCCTGGGGCTCCTGGAAAAAAAAAACGATCAACAAAACAAACCCCCAAAACAAGTAAATTGTGAATCTTGTGAATTTCATACATGGAATTAATTGACAGTAAAAACAAAATAAAATTTGAAGTCATTGAGCTAACAGTCTTTCAATAAATACGAATTAAGAACGTATTTCACTAGGTGCAGATATGGGAACACCCAGATATCAATATAATTCAGATTTAGACAAGATAATTTCCTTTTTGGGTAATCCTATCCCTAGTTTCCAAAGGAGCCCTGGTGGTGCAGTGGTTAAAGTGCTGGGTTGTTAACCAAAAGGTTGGAGGTCTGCACCCACCAGCCCCTTCACAGGAGAAAGATGTGGCAGTCTGCTTCCATAAAGATAACAGCCCTGGAAACCCTACTGGGCAGTTCTGCTCTGTCCTGTAGGGTTGCTGTGAGTTGGAATGGACTGGACAGCAGTGAGTGGTGGTGGTGATCCCTAATTTCCTTGATTGTTTACTTAGGTGTCTCCCTACCACAGGCTGAACAGGACCAAACCAAGTCCTAGCAGAATGACGAGCATTTGTCTATTTGATACAAATATTGCCCTGCTTAGGACGTCATTGGCACAACTGTATGTTAAATGTCACCTTTAAGTAGGTCTTTCTAAGGGACTATACAAAAGAATCAAAGATGTAAAACAGAACTCCAAAGGAAATCAAACCTTGGCTTCTTAGAATTATGTGACGATAAAGACTCAGAAATGAATGTTTTAATTTTAAAATAACATGAACTACAATTATTATTTCATGGTTTCATTTACTACTCAAATGAAAGTACTCATAAAGTAGAAGTCACACTTCTGTAAACATTGAAGCCTAACATAAAACTGGTAGCAGTTAATAGCCTCCTTCTTAGTCTCTTTCTCTATATAGACAATGAACCAATTATGTTCGTCCTATTCTGCAAAGCCAAACGATCAATAAAATTGACTACAGATTTGGCTATGATAGCTAAAAGTTTTTTTTTTTAATCACTTAAACATAGACAGTTATTTTAATATTTTTGGAGAATTATAGGAATATGAAAAAAGTTTTAAATGTTTGCATCTTTACTATTAGATATTTCTAACACATTAAAAAGTAATTTTCAGCCCATCTAACAATAATGATATGCAGAAAACAATCATGACAAATTTTTGGTACGCAGGCAAATAATTGTGTTTGAGACTGGAATCACTTTTTTAATTTATGTTATTTTCCCTCTAAAGAGAAACCAGGAAGAAGAGAATCCTGTGAAACTAATAAACTACACCAGGTGCTTTCTAACAGTTCCTGTTAGTACAGGAACTTCTAAGCAATCACACTACTGCCATAATGAAGTTCTCTTGGGTGGTGGGTTGGTGCCTCTCCTTCAATCCTCTTCTCCTTCTGCTAGCAGACTCTGCAAAGTTACCTAGAGAAGTATGTATGTGGGAGGAATGGGAGAGACAAACACATCATAATATAATATACTATGTAACAAACCAATTTACCCATGCTTAATTTTTTAACAGACAATGAGTTATGAAAAGTTATCAGTGTATTTCAGTGCTGGAAGCAACTTTGTATTTTCTTTCCATATAAATGCAACATTTATACACCCCCTCCTCACTTATCCACAGAGTTAGGTTCCAAAGACCAAGTTGTTCTGTGAAATCAGCATTATGTGAAAATGGAGGAAGACTGCATCATTACATAATTGTCAGTTACATCATTGTGTAACTGCCAAACCACTGAGAATCATGGCCCTGCCAAGCTGACACATAACCTTAACCATCAAAGCCAGGGTTACTTTTCGCTCATACCTTAGCGTTTGTTACAGCCAGACATGCATCATTAATGTGCAAAATAGTTGGATAGCAGATTTTTTTACTATTGTAGTAAATCTGAAATGTCAGATGAAATGTCAGATAATAAGATAGTCTATAAGTAAGGAGAAGGTATGTTTCTTAAAAAGCCAGAATGCATGCTACTAAAGAGATCTTCACATTAAATTATTTTTCATTTAACTATCTTTATTTGCTCAGCAACCTACATTAGCAATCTCACTATTTCTGTTAATATTGTGAATAGACTGACAGTAAATTGAATTTTTTGTGTGTGTGCTTTAGGTGAAAGTTTACAGTGTTATTTCTCATACAAAATGTATACACATATTGTTATATGGCACTAGTTGCAATCCCTGTAACGTGACAGCACATTCCCCTTTCCACCCCAGGTTTCCTGTATCCGTCTAACCAGCTCCTGTCCCTTTCTGCCTTCTCATCCTGCCTCCGGACAGGAGTCACCCATTTAGACTTGTGTATCTGCTTGAATTAAGAAGCACAGTCTTCACAAATATTATTTTATGTTTTATAGTACAGTCTATATCTGAAGAGTTGGCTTCAGGAATGATTTTAGTTCTGGGTTAACAGAGCGTCCAGGGGACATGTCTTCAAGGGTTCCTCCAGTCTCAGACCATTAAGTCTAGTCTTTTTACGTGAATTTTAGTTCTGCACCTTTTCTCCTGCTCTGTCAGAGACTCTCAGTTGTGTTCCCTGTGAGGGCGGTCATTGGTGGTAGCAGGGCACCATCTGGTTCTGGTCTGAGGCTGATGGAGTCTCTGGTTTATGTGGCCGTTCTGTCTCTTGGGCTAATATTTTCCTTGTGTCTTTGGTGTTCTTAATTCTCCTTTGCTCCAGGTGGGTTGGGACCAATTGATGCATCTTAGATGGCTGCTTGCGAGCTTTCAAGATCCCAGATGCCGCTTAACAAAGTGGGATGCAGAACGTTTTCTTAATAAACTTTGTTATGCCAATTGGCCTAGATGTTCCCCGAAACCATGGTCTCCAGACCCCATCCCTGCTACTCTGTCCCTCAAAGTGTTTGGTTGTGTTCAGGAAACTTCTTAGCTTTTGGTTTGGTCCAGTCATGCTAACTTCCCCTGTATTGTGTGTTGTCCTTCCCTTTACCTAAGATAATTCTTGTCTACTATTTAGTTAGTGAATTCCCATCTCCCTCCCTTCGCATCCTCATAACCATTAAAGAATGTTTTCTTCTGTGTTTAAACCTTTTTTGAGTTCTTATAATAGCGGTCTTATACAATATCTGTCCATACGTGACTGAGTAAATTCGCTCAGCATAATGCCCTCCAGATTCCTCTATGTTATAAGATATTTCATGGATTCATCATTGTTCTTTATCGTTGCATAGTATTACATTGTGTGGATATACCATAATTTGTTTATCCATTCATCTGTTGATGGGCACCTAGGTTGTTTCCATCTTTTTGCTATTGTGAACAGTGCTGCAGTGAACATGGGTGTGCATATATCTATTTGTGTGATGGCTCTTATTTCTCTAGGATAAATTAAACGAGTGGGATAGCTGGATCATATGGTACTTCGCTAGCTTTTTAAGGAAGCACCAAATCAGTTTCCAAAGTGGTTGTACCATTTTACATTCACACCAACAGTGTATAGTAAATTGAATTTAAATTATAAGTCATTCATGGTCCTATGTTCCATTTATCTTAAAAATGATTATAATCGATATGGGACTTTGGAGGTGATTTAAATGTTTTGGAAATAGATAGAGGTGGGGGTTGCACAACATTGTGGATGTCCTAACTGCCACTGAATTGTTTACTTTAAAATGGTTAATTTTATGTTATATAAATTTCACCTCAATAAAAATGAAATTTTTTTTGAATGATTAAATTTTTATGTTATTGTAACTGTAGGTTCTAAGTGATATATCCCTTTCTATTAGTCTCCCATACTTCAGGTTTGTTTTGGGCAAACTTAATACTTTTGATCCCTGGTATTTGTACCAGTTAAGACAGTTATTTGAAGTAGGCAAATAGAAAGATATCAGAAATGAAGTCTTATTTCTGAGTATTTCATTAAACTGATAAAATATTCAGTGCTAAAACAGATCCCTAAGAGTCTTTCAACACTACAAAACTATTACTAATTAGTACTTAGCAGTCAGTTTTAAATAAATGCTAGTTGCAAAATATAACTACTTAATTTTCGTTTAAGAAAAAAAATGGATTATTTACAGGAGAAGAATTATGAGTGCTGAGGTTTCCTAGGTATAGGTTATTTTGGCCCCCTCCTGAGACATCAAGGCAGCAAAAACCTTGTTTCACTTCTGGAAGTTTCCACTTCTTTTTACTGTTCACTTTCCTAACAATCTTGGTGGTTGTTAGCTATAACTAATTTAGTATTAAAAAAGACTCAGCGATATCTCTTCTAGGAACCATTTGTCTCAACTCAGACTGCTTAAATTTTGATCATAAAAATAAGATTTTTCTTTGCTTGTCAGATTGGCAAACATTAAAAATATTGATAATACCCAGTGTGATGGTGAATGTTATGTGTCAACTTGGCTAGGCTATGATTCTCAATGGTTTGGCAGGCACTATGTAATTGCGTTCCATTTTCTGATCTGATGTGAGCAGCCAATCATTTGAAAGAGGAATTACCTTGGGGATGTGGCCTGCCTCCAGCATATAAATGGATATTCTGGCAAAGCTCGCTCTTTTCTCAACCCTGCACTCTTCTCACCTCCTGACCTCCAGTTCTTGGAATGTAAGCCTGCAGAAGTCTCTGGCCTGTGGCTTGACCAGATTTTGGATTTCCCAACCCCTGCAACCCTGGGAGGCAGCAGAGGCCTCCAGCCTGCTGCCTGACCTGCAGATTTTGGGTTGGTCAGCCCCTGCAACTACATGAACTAGCAGAGGTCTTCAGCCTGTCACCTAACCCACAGATTTGGGACTTGCCAGCCCTCATAATTGTGTGAGCCATTTCCTTGAAGTACATTTCTCTCTGTATATATTTATATACACTTCACTGGTTTTGCTCTGTTAGAGAACCCAGACTAAGACATGCAGTTTTGGCAAGAGTATGGGGAATAGGCATTCTCACGAATAGCTCTTGCAAATGTAAATTGCTGTAGCTTTTCTAGAGAGCAATGTACCGCTAAG
The DNA here is from genome assembly GCA_030035585.1 of Dugong dugon. NCBI lineage: Eukaryota > Metazoa > Chordata > Mammalia > Sirenia > Dugongidae > Dugong > Dugong dugon. The sequence goes on along the minus strand of CM057463.1, from coordinate 197,425,109 downwards.
TATCAGTGTTTAAAGTATGCAGAAGTGGAGGAGACTTCCAGAACAGTTCAATGAGACATTCCATGGACACTCTCCTTAGTGAAACAACCATAATGGGTGAAAATTATTAAAAAATAAATAAAAATTACAGAGTCTCTGGAAATTGTCTTAAGGGCATACTGCATATTATGGGTTGGGCTTGTGTCCCCAGATAAGATAGGTTTATTTAAGTCCTAACTACTGCTACCTGTTTGGAAGTAGTAGCTTTGCAGATAAAATCAGTTAAATTAACATGAAGTCATACTAGAATAGAATGGGCTTTAATCCAATATGACTGATGTCCTTATAAAAACAGAGAAGAAACAGAGACATAGAAGAAGGGGGTGACAGCCAAATGAAGTTGGAAACAGAGATTAGAGCTATGCCACCATAAGCCTAGGAACACCTGGGGCTTCCAAGCTTGAAGAGGTCAAGAAGGATCTTCCTCCAGAGGCTTCAGAGGGAACATGGCCCTGCTAACACCTTGATTTCAGACTTACAGCCTCCAGAACTGTGGGAGAACAAATTTCTGTTGTTTTAAGCCACCCAATCTGTGGTACTTTGTTATGGCAACCCTAGGAAACTAATGCACTGCAAATGCATTGTTGAAGGACATTAAAGCTGACATAAATAAAATGGAAATACATCCCATGTTAATGGATTAGAAGACTTAGTATTGTTAAGAAAGCAGTACTTCCCATATTAATCTACACATTCAACACAATTCCTATGCAAATCCCAGTTGGTTCTTTGCAGAAATTGACAAATTGATCTTCAAATTTATATGAAAATGCAAGGGAATAAATATGTATGAATATATGTTTACTGCACCGTTGTTTAAAATGACTTAAATAAATAAATACAAATGCATAAATCTACCTAAATATCCATCAGTAGATTCTAGTTATATAAATTAAGGAAATTCACACAATGAAATACTTAGAAGACTTTCAAAATGACTTTCTCCGTATCTACAATTAAATATATCTAAGCAAAGATGTGTCTTTGATGACTAGAGTACACCTGATCCCAGACACAGTCTTTTTAATCTCCTCATATGCATGCTAAAGTTGGACAATGAAAAGACAGAAGAACTGATGTGTTCAAATTGTGGTGTTGGTGAAGAATATTGAATAATATACTACCATAAGAACAAATCAACCAGTCTTAGAAGGAATACAACCAGAATGCTGCTTATAAGTGAGAATGGTGAGACTTCAGCTCACTTACTTTGGATATGTCATCAGGGAAACCAATTGCTAGAAAAGGACATCATGTTGATAAAATAGAGGGTCAGAGAAAATGAAGGAAACCCTCAGTGAGGTGGACTGACACAACAGCCTCAACAATGGACTCAAACATACCAACATGAAGATGGTGTAGGATCAGGCAATGTTTTATTCTGTCATGCATAAAGTCACCATGAGTCAGAGCCCACTTGAGGGCAACCATCTTAGGTATCAAGTGCTACTATAACAAATACCACAAGTGGATGGCTTTAACAACAAGAAATTTATTCTCTCACAGTTTAGGAAGCTAGAAGCCCGAATTCAGGGTGCTAGCTCTAGGGAAAGGCTTACTCTATTGGCAAGGTCCTTGTCATCAATCTTCCCCTGGGTCTAGGGGTCTCTCAGTGCAGAGACCCCAGGTCCAAAGGCAGGCTCCGCTCCCAGCACTTCTTTCTTGGTAGTATAAGGTCCTTCTCCTCTCTGCCAGATTCTCTCTTTTTTATCTCAAAAGAGATTGACTCAAGATACACCCTAATCTTGTAGATTGAGTCCTGCCTCATTAACATAACTTCCTCTAATCCTGCCTCATTAACATCATAAATCCCCAAAACCAAACCCATTGCTGTTGAGTTGATTCCGACTCATAGAGACTCTATAGGAGAGAAGAGAACTGCCCCATAGTGTTTCCAGGAAGTGGCTGGTGGATGTGAACTGCCAGCCCTTTGGTTAGCAGCTGGGCTCCATCACAGAGGTTAGGATTTACAACACATAGGATAATCACATCAGATCACAAAATGGTAGACAACCACACAATATTGGGAATCATGGATTAGCCAAGTTGATACACATTTTTGGGAGACACAATTCAATTCATAACAGCAACTAACAACAACACATTTACTGACCAGGCAGACTAGTAAAATGCATTTCACATTTATTTAAAAATAAGTGTGTGTGTGGATATACATATGTATATACTTTCTGTATATATAAAAATGTTACTGTTAGAGAAAAAATGTGAAGAATTAAGTGTATAGTTGAACTAAGCTCTAACACAATTTCCATACAAGTGAATTGTTATTTCTAGATAACTCCAAAGCCTCCCCAAAGTTACCTGGACCAGTGAAAATAAAATTTATATCTGACACACACACACACACACACACACACACATAAGTGAAGTGACATTTTAACAAAGGCTTGGTTGAGTAGGAAAAAAACTAGATGAAGAGAAAGGAAAGGACATGCTAGGCAGAGAAAATACTAGGCATAAAAGCCCTGAAGTGGAAAGGACAAAAGACATTTGACAAACTCACCGATGACCACAGTAAGTTGGGTAGTGTTGAAGAGAGAGGAAGGGCCTAATCATGCAGAATTTTGTGGGCTATATTAAGAATTTTATTTTAATCCTAAGAGTAATGAGAAACTACTTAAGGTTGAGGAGTTGAGGAAAATTTCATCTGATGATTACTTTCTTCAGTGATATGAGGCAAAGTCATCTCCTCAAAATGAAGAGGAGAGAGAGAGTCCGGCAAGATGGCACTCTAGGCAGAAGCACCACACCATCCCTCCACAGCAAAGATCCGAAAAACTAAGCCAAACAGAGAATCAACAATCCTGAAACCCTAGAACATCAAATGAAGAGATAAAGAACTCAACCAAACACCAAAAGGAGTGAGAATACTGAAAGAGAACGGAGAGCGAAGAGAGATTCATGCAGAGGTCCCCTACCAGCTAACGCAGCGCGAATCCACCATCTTGGACTCCTATCGGAGACCAGCAAACAGGAGAACAGGAGAGCAGCCTCACGGAGCATCAAGTGGGAGACAAAACAGCCAGTAATTTGCGGTGTGCGCTTTCCCACCCCCCACCCCTCTTCACCCCGGCTGGGTCTCCCCTGCTTCCTGTGGCCAAGGTCCCTGGACCAGGGGGCGCCGGTTGCTTAGATTCCGCGCGCCCGGGCCAGCGGCTCTCTGGGTGCCATTTGTTGGCTGCTGGTGTTGCTTTTTCTGCCGCCTCCCCCTCCTTTCGCTCGGGTGCCTGGTTCCGAGCGCCATCCTTGCTCTTTCCTGCGGGGCTGTGGGGCTGCATTCGGGCGTGTGGCTGCTTCCAGGTCTGGGCTGACACGCTGGTGAGATCCCGGGGCCTTTGTTCATTTACCCCTCTGCTTCCTGCGGCCACAGTTTCTTGAATGGGGGCCGCCGGCTGCTTGGATTCCGCACCTGTGCGGGCGGCTCTCTGGATGCCGTTTGTTGGCTGCTGGTGTTGCTTTTTCTGCTTCTTTTGGGTTCTCGCTTGCCTCTCGCTGCCTCCCCCTCCTTTTGCTCGGGTGCCTGGTTCCGAGCGCCATCCTTGCTCTTTCCTGTGGGGCTGTGGGGCTGCGTTCGGGCGTGTGGCTGCTTCCAGGTCTGGGCTGCCATGCTGGTGAGATCCCGGGGCCTTTGTTGGTTTGCCCCTCTGCTTCCCGTGGCCACAGTCTCTTGACCCGGGACCGCAGGCTGCTTGGATACCGTGCGCCTGTGCGGGCGGCTCTCTGGATGCCATTTGTTGGCTGCTGGTGTTGCTTTTTCTGCTGCTTTTGGGTTCTCGCTTGCCGCTCGCTGCCTCCCCCTCCTTTTGCTCGGGTGCCTGGTTCCGAGTGCCGTCTTTGCCCTTACCTGCGGGACTGTGGGGCTACATTCGGGTGTGTGACTGCTTCCAGGTCTGGGCTGCCACGCTGGTGAGATCCCGGGGCTTTTGTTAATTTGCTCCTCTGCTTCCTGTGGCCGCAGTCTCTTCACCAGGGTCCGCCGGCTGCTTGGATTCCGTGCGCCCGGGTGGGCGGCTCTCTGGTGCCGTTTGTTGACTGCTGGTGCTCCTTTTTTTTTTTTTTTTTTTTTCTTTTTCTCCTGCTTCTTTTGGTTTCTCGCTTACCTCTCGCCGCCTCCCCCTCCTTTCACTCGGGTGCCTGGCTTGTGCACCCTCTTTGCTCCTTTCTGAGGGTCCCTCGAGCACAAGCAATTTGTGATATACACTTTCCCACTCTCCACCCTTCTTCACTCACACTCAGCCTCCTCTGTTTCCCACAGACACAGTCTCTTGTCCAGAAACACCACCCCGCACTGGCTGGCTCTCTGAGTGCCATTCGTTGACGGCCGGTGTTGCTTTTTTTTATTTATTTATTTTATTTTATTTTTTTCTTTTTTGATTAGTTTTGTTTTCTTTTCCCTCTTTTTCCCTTTTGTCTTTCTTCATTGCTCAGTTTCTCATCTCTCTATCTCTTCCTTCTCTTTCTGATCCCTGAATACCAGGCGATGTATGCCTCTGCGTCTTCTGGCCAGGCTGTGCTGTGAAACCTGAGACCGACTTCCCCAGACCTCATAGCTGCATCGGTGGGATCCCTGGGAACTTTGCAGTTCTTTAACTTTTCTGATTTTTATTTGTTCATTCTTTCCTTTTCTTTCTCTTCCCTCTTCTAGTTTACTCCATCCCATAGTCTCTCATCTGTCCATTCCAATGGCAAGCTCCCCTAGCATTCTTTTATGTTTGTATGTTTTTTTGCTCCTGCTCCTCTCTCCTCTCTCCCATATCCAGCTTAGCTTCACACATAACCATCTCCCCGCTGCATCCTGCCTACCTGCACCATGCACTTGACATCACACCACCAAGCTGTGCAGGCACGCCCTATTGGAACCTGCCCAGCACTGACTACCGACCGTCCTGGTGGCTGCGGTGAGTGCCACAAACAACCCGTCCTAGTGGCTCCTTTTCAGCTAGACCTGCCCAGCTGTACCACAAGGACGAAACAAAAAAATCTACAATCAATAAATGAGAGAAATATCTACTAAATGCCCCGAAAACAGCAAACAATATCAAAACATTTACAAAAACAAGACAAGATGACTCCAATAGGCGTCCCAATTAAAATACCAGATAACTCTCCTGTGGAAGAAAATGCACTAGAAGTACCTTATAGGGAACTCAAATCACTAATACTCGGAATTTTCCAAGAACTGAGGCAAAAAGCTGACAAACATGAGGAAAAAATAGACAAATTTATGGAAAATACAGACAAAAAATTGGAAGAATTCAGGAAGATGATGCAGGAACAAAATACCAAAATAAATTCACAACTCGAAATTATACAAAAACAACAATTAGAAATCCAAAAGATAAACAACAAGATTTCAGAAATGGATGAAGTCATAGAAGGGCTGAGAAGTAGATTTGAAACCGTGGAAGACAGGATCAGTGGAACTGAACACAAACACTTGGATACAACCCTGTTTCAGGAAAATTCAGAAAAAAGAGCAAAGAAAAATGAAGAGACCCTGAGAGTTATGTGGGACACAATTAAAAGCAAAAATTTACGAGTGATTGGCATCCCAGAACAGGGGGAGAAAACAGAAAACACAAGGAGGATCATTCAGGACCTGCTGACAGAAAACTTCCCCAATATCATGAAAGATGAAAAGCTGGCCATCCAAGAAGCTCAACGAACCCCATATAGAAGAGACCCCAAAAGAAAATCACCAAGACATATCGTATTCACACTTGCCAAAACTAAAGACAAACAAAGAATCCTGAGAGCAGCTTGTGAAAAACAAGAAGTCACATACAGAGGAGAAACAATAAGACTAAGCTCAGATTATTTGGCAGAAACCATGCAGGCAAGAAGGCAGTGGGATGACATATATAAAATCTTGAAAGAAAAAAATTGTCAGCCAAAAATAATATATCCTTCAAAACTCTCGTTCAAATTTGATGGTGAAATTAGGTCATTTCCAGATAAACAGAAACTAAGGGAATATGCAAAAGTCAAACCAAACTTACAAGAATTATTAAAGGGAGTTCTTCGATCTGAGGACAAACAACTTCAACCCTCAGGCAGGACCTAGGATGCAGGATCATACGAACCAGATACCATTCTAGGAAATGAACTCTCGAGGACTATCCAAAACCAAAAGAAATACAACAGGGAATCAGAGAAGTCAATAAAAGGATGACAACAACATAAAAACAATGAAAGAGGAAATAAACGGCATAGTATAGAACCTTCTAACGGAGAGGAAGGCACGGCGATACCAAGTAAGGGTAGACTGCTTCAAACTTATAAAGATAAGGGTAAAATTCATGGTAACCACAAAGAAAGTTAACAAACCAACTCATAAAAATAAAGATGGAAAACATAAAGTCTCACCAAAAACAAAACCTACAAAAACAAAAGAAATGAACACAAAATCCACAAACAAAAGTAACTCAGCACAAGAGAGTAAGAAGAACAAAGAAAACTTCAGCACCACAAAAAAAAGCACTACAAAATGACAGCAACAAACTTCCACATATCAATAATTACACTGAATGTAAATGGACTCAATGCACCCATAAAGAGACGGAGAGTGGCAGAATGGATAAGAAAACAGGATCCATCAATATGCTGTCTACAAGAGACACACCTTAGAAACAAAGACGTGAATTTATTAAAAATCAAAGGTTGGAAAAAAATATATCAAGCTAACAACTACCAAAAAAGAGCAGGAGTGGCAATTATAATCTCAGATAAAATAGACTTTAAAACAAAATCTACCATAAAAGACAAAGAAGGACACTATATAATGATTAAGGGAATGATACATCATGAAGACATAACCATAATAAATATCTACGCACCCAATGACCGGGCTCCAAAATACATAAAAAAAACTCTAACAGCACTGAAAAGAGAAATTGACAGTTCCACAATAATAGTAGGAGACTTCAACACACCATTCTCAGTAAAGGACAGAACAACTAAAAAGAAACTCAGCAAAGATACAGAAGAACTAAAGGCCACAATCAGCCAACTGGACCTCATAGACATATATAGAACAATCCATCCAACCGCTGCAAAGTACACATTCTTTTCCAATGCACATGGAACGTTCTCCAGAATAGACCATATCTTAGGCCACAGAGCAATCCTCAACAAGATCCAAAACGCTGAGATAATTCACAGTATCTTCTCTGACCACAATGCCATAAAGGTAGAAATTAACACTAGAAAGAGCAAGGAAAAAAAATCAAACACATGGAAACTGAATAATACTCTGCTTACACATCAATGGGTAATAGAAGAAATCAGAGATGGAATTAAAAAGTTCCTAGAATCAAATGAAAATGAAAACACATCATACCAAAACCTTTGGGACACAGCAAATGCAGTCCTCAGAGGACAGTTTATAGCAATAGATGCACATATCAAAAAAGAAGAAAGGGACAAAATCAAAACATTAACTACAGAACTCAAACAAATAGAAGGAGAAGAGCAAAAAAAGCCTACAACCACCGGAAGAAAGGAGATAGTAAAGATCAGAGCAGAAATAAATGAAATAGAGAACAGAAAAACAATAGAAAGAATCAACAAAACCAAAGTTGGTTCTTTGAAAGAATCAACAAAATCGACAAACCACTGGCCAGACTGACAAAAGAAAAACAGCAGAGGACACAAATAACCCAAATAAGAAATGAAATGGGGGACATTACAACAGACCCAACCGAAATAAAAAGCATTATAACAGAATATTATGAAAAACTATACTCCAACAAATTTGAAAACCTAGAGGAAATGGATAAATTTCTAGAAACACACAGCCTACCCAAACTACAACAAAGTGATACTGAAAATCTGAACAGACCCATAACAGGAGAGGAGACTGAAAGGTAATAAAAAAACTCCCAACCAAAAAAAGCCCTGGCCCAGATGGCTTCACTGGAGAATTCTACAAAACATTTACAGAAGAGCTTGTACCAGTTCTACTCAAGCTATTTCAGAGCATAGAAGAGGAAGCAACACTTCCAAATTCATTCTATGAAGCCAGCATAACGCTGATACCAAAACCAGGCGAAGACATCACAAAAAAAAAAAAATTACAGACCAATATCTCTCATGAATATTGATGCAAAAATTCTGAACAAAATTCTAGCCAATAGAATTCAGGATCATATCAAAAAAATAATACACCACGACCAAGTAGGATTCATACCAGGTATGCAAGGATGTTTAACATTAGAAAATCCATCAACGTAATTCACCACATAAATAAAAGGAAAGAAAAAAATCACATGATCATCTCAATTGACGCAGAAAAGGCATTTGACAAAGTCCAACACCCATTCCTGATAAAAGCTCTCAATAAAATAGGTATAGAAGGGAAATTTCTCAACATAATAAAGGGCATCTATGCAAAACCAATGGCCAACATCATTCTCAATGGAGAGAGGCTGAAAACATTCCCCTTGAAAACACGAACAAGACAAGGATGCCCTTTATCACCACTCCTATTTAACATTGTGCTGGAAGTTCTAGCTAGAGCAATAAGGCAAGAGAAAGAAATAAAGGGCATCCCAACTGGTAATGAAGAAGTAAAACTGTCCCTGTTTGCAGATGATTTGACAACATATATAGAAAACCCTAAAGACTCCACGAGAAATCTACTGGAACTAATAGAAAGATTCAGCAGAGTAGCAGGATACAAGATAAACGTTCAAAAATCAGTTGGATTCCTATACACCAGTAAAGAGAACGATGAAAAGGAAATCAGGAAATCAATACTATTTTCAATAGCCCCTAAAAAGAGAAAATACTTAGGAATAAATCTGACCAGGAATGTAAAACGCCTATACAAAGAAAACTGCAAAACACTACTGCACGAAACCCAAAGGGATCTACATAAATAGAAAAATATACCATGCTCATGGATAGGCAGACTCAACATTGTGAAAATGGCAATTCTACCCAAAGCAATTTACAAATACAATGCAATCCCGATCCAAATACCAGCAGCATTCTTCAAAGAGATGGAAAAACTAATTATTAACTTTATATGGAAAGGGAAGAAGCCCCAAATAAGTAAAGCACTACTGAAGAAGAAGAATAAAGTTGGAGGACTCACACTACCTGACTTCAGAACCTACTATACAGCTACAGTACTCAAAACAGCCTGGTACTGGTACAACAACAGATACATTGACCAATGGAACAGAATTGAGAACCCAGATGTAAATCCATCCACCTACGGTAACCTGATTTTCGACAAGGGCCCAAAGTCCATCAAATGGGGAAAAGACAGTCTTTTTAACAAATGGTGCTGGCAAAACTGGATATCCATTTGCAGAAAAATGAAACAGGACCCATACCTCACACCATATACAAAAACTACTTCAAAATGGATCAAAGACCTGAATATAAAGCCAAAAACTATAAAGTTCATAGAAGAAAAAATAGGACCAATACTTCAGGCCTTAATACATGGCATTAACAGGATACAAACCATAACCATCAACACACAAAACCCAACAGATAAACTAGATAACTGGGATCTTCTAAAAATCAAACACCTATGCTCTTCAAAAGACTTCACCAAAAGAGTCAAAAGAGAACCTACAGACTGGGAAAAAATTTTTGGACAGTACAAGTCAGATGAATGTCTAATCTCCATAATCTACAAGAAAATCCAACACCTCTACAACAAAAAGACAAGCAATCCTATCAAAAAATGGGCAAAGGAAATGAACAGACACTTCACCAAAGAAGACATTCAAATGGCCAACAGACACATGAGGAAATGCTCGCGTTCACTAGCCATTAGAGAAATGCAGATTAAAACCACAATGAGATACCATCTCACCCCAGCATTACTGGCACAAATCAAAAATACTGGAAATAACAAATGTTGGAGGGGCTGCGGGGAGATGGGAACTCTTATACACTGCTGGTGAGAATGCAAAATGATACAACCATTTTGGAAAATGATATGGCGTTTCCTCAGAAAGCTAGAAATAGACATACCATTCGATCCAGTAGTCCCACTCCTAGGAATATATCGTAGAGAAATAAGAGTCTTCACTCAAATAGACATATGTTCATGGCAGCATTGTTCACAATAGCAAAACAATGGAAACAACGTAGGTGCCCATCAACAGATGAATGGATAAACAAACTATGGTACATACACACAATGGAGTACTATGCACCGAGAAAGAACAACAATGAATCTGTGAACCATCTCATAACATGGATGAAACTGGAGGACATTATGCTGAGTGAAATAAGTCACTCACAAAAGGACAAATATTGTATGAGACCTCTATTGTAAAAACCCATGAAAAAATTCACATGCAAAATGTAACAATCCTTGTTGGTTACCATGGATGGGAGGGGAGGGAGGGGAAATACTAAATAGGCAATAGATAAGTGGTATCTTGGGTGAAAGGTGAGACAGTACACAATACAAGGGAAACTAACACAACCTGCACAAGGAAAGGTCATGGAGGCCCCATGGACACATCCAAACTCCCCGAGGGACTGAGTTGCTGGGCGGAGGGCTCTGGGGACCACGGTCTCGGGGAACATCTAGCTCAATTGGCATGACGCTACTAATAAAGACAATACTCTACATTCTACCTTGGTGAGTAGTGTCTGGGGTCTTAAAAGCCTGTGAGTGGCCATCTAAGATACTACACTGGTCTCATCCCTTCAGGAGCAAGGGAGAATGAAGAGAACAGGATACAACGAAAAGATTAGTCCAAAGGACTAATTGTCCACAGCTACCAAGACCTCCACCGGACTGAGTCTAGTACAGCTAGATGGTGCCCGGCTACCACCGCTGACTGCTCTGACCAGGATCACAACAGAGGGTTCTGGACAGAGCTGGAGAACGATGTAGAGCATAATTCTAACTCACAAAAAAAAAAAAGACCAGATTTACTGGCCGAAAGGAGACTGGAGAAACCTCAAGAGTATGGCCCCCAGACACCCTTTTATCTCAGTGGCGAAGTTACCTTCGAGGTTCACTGTTCAGCCTGGGAGTGGACAGCCCCGTAAAACCAAATGAGACTAACGAGGTACAGGAGTCCAGTGCAAGGGCCAAAAGGCAGAAGGGGAGTAGGAAGCTGATGATAGGGAACACAAGGTTGAGTAAGGATACTGTTGATGTGTTGTGAGATTGTTAACCATTGTTATAGGGCAACATTTGTAGTAACTGTTAAATGGGAGGCTATTTTGTCCTGTAAGCCTTCATCTTAAGTGAGAATACCAGCACAATTAGAAGAGCGTAGTCAATGTCACTTAAATGTGTACGTAAAAAGTTTTGAAATGGGGTATCTTTGGCTATGTGTATTTTCACCAAAAAAAAAAAAAAGCTGAGAATTTAGAGGGTTAAAATGTTGTGGGGTTGTTAACCAAAGTCATAAAACAGCACGTGTACTACTGTTACATGAGAAACTGTTTGTTCTGTAAGCCTTCACCTGAAGTACAATAAAATATTTAAAAAAAAAAAAAAAAATGAAGAGGACAAGAGCCTGAAATTTGAGGTGAGCAGAAAAAGCTAGCAACTGTTACTGTGAAGCACAAGGCAACAAGTTGACCACAGAAGTACAGAAGGTGTGCTGGACTAGTGTGAAGGGACTGATTTGAGATTGGAGATGATAAATTTGAAGCTGGTGCCAATTTGACTTCTTGTGAATTCCCCAGCAGCAATGACATGCCTGGATGAAGACTTTAGTGTTTTTCCAGAACAATGAGAAGAAGACAGAGGAGCAAGGAAATCTAGGATATTGGCAGGAATTATGGAAATAATGGGCTGTAGAACCTTAGCTGGAGAAAGGGAAGACTGGATAGGACCAGTGAATCTGGAGACCAGTACAAAAAACCCACTGCTGTCTAGTAGATTCCTACTCATAGCGACCCCATAGGGCAGAGTAGAACTGCCCAGTGGGGTTTCCAAGGAGTGGCTGGTGGACTCAAACTGCAGACCTTTTGGTTAGCAGCCACAGCTCTTAACTACCGCGCTACCAGGGCTCTGAGACCAGTACTAGTTGCCATCAAATTGACTCTGACTCATGGTGACCCCATGTGTGTCAGAGTAGAACTGTGCACCATAGGGTTTTCAATGGCTGATTTTTCAGACCTAGATCGCCAAGTATTTCTTCCAAATCTGGAGAAGATTGGTCAATATCTGGAGGATCTAATGAGGACTGGAATAGTGGGAGTTGCTGATCAAGCTCCAGGCATGACTATGGGTATGCATGTATGAGACCAAGTGGAGGAGAAGGTCTTGGGAAAGTTTGTGTATTCTACTTATTTTTCTGCTTTAATAAATTTTTAATAAAGCAGAAGATATGTGGTTTGTATTAATTATTTTACTTATATAATATTCTGAGTGGTAATAGGTAAATTAACATGGATTTTAATTATAGATCAACAATATTCAGAGAAATAGCAGGTGCAATAACAAGAATTTAAACCTTTCTGGTGATAATTGCTTATTAATTTATTAATATCAGGAAGTTTAGAATTCATCTATAAATTTTGCTATTATTTGTAGTAATGACATAATTGTGGCATTCAGCACTATCAAAAAAAAATTCCAAGGGTAAAATGTATTGAAATAGTTAATAATTTTATTGTTCTCAAGTCACCGAAAAGGCAATATATACTCTTTGCTATTATCTAATAATAATGTATTTTTCATACACATTAGAAGTCCCTAGGTGGTATAAACTGTTACCGTGCTTGGCTGCTAACCAAAAGGTTGGTGGTTCTAGTTCATCCAGACGCAACTCAAAAAAAGTTCTGGTAATCTACTTCAAAAAATCAGTCATTAAAAACCCCATGGAGAACAGTTTTACTGACACATGTGGGGTCACCATGAGTCAAAGTTGACTTGACCACAACTGGTACTGGCCTGTACTGGATGTAGTAATAAAGTTAACCTTATATCCCCAGGGCACTAATTGAATACATGACTGAGAACCAACTATGGACAAGAGATTTATGCTAAAGAAATCTTAGATTCCTTAACATAATATAAAACAGCTAATTTAAGCAAATAGATATAGAGATACAAATTTCCAAAATGAAGAGAACTCTGAAATTAGGCTGTAGTCCATCATATACATTCTATATAGAACAATGGTATATATATTCACACATATGGAGCCCTGGTGGTGCAATTGTTAAAGCATTTGTCTGCTAACCAGGTCAGCAGCTCGAATCCCGCTCAAATCCCACCCAAATCCCACTCAAATCCCAATGGGTTTTTTGGTTATATATAATACATATATATATATATGTATATGTGTGTGTGTGTGTGTGTGTGTGTATATACATATATATATACATATATATATATATATACACCCAAACCCTTTGCTACCGAGTCAATTCCAACTCATAGCAACCCTATAGGACAGAGTAGAACTGCCCCATAGGGTTTCCAAGGAGCGGCTGGTGGATTCAAACTGCTGACCTTTTGGTTGGCAGCCATAGATCTTAACCACTGCGCCACCAGGGCTCCATATGTGTATGTGTATATATATACATACACACATACACATATGTCTATGTCTATCAACTCAATGGCAATGGGTTTGATTTGGGTTTTATATATGTATGTATATATGTATGCATATATCATTAAGGTATCATGACCTTTATAGAAATGTTTTATTTCTTCAGTACATCAGGGACATTAGGGATTTTCTGAGCATGGTCTCTGGACAATGGAGCATGATTAATTGAGAAAACAAAGTAATTTTCCATATTTTATTGAGTTTTAAGCAAGATACTTTGAATATATTGTATTCCATACAGGAATCCCCCTGTATTTAAGGCAACTCTCAGAGTTTAGGCAGTTCTCAGGTCATTCACACTATGTAAAGGTTTGTACTCCAAGCTTTTAGGGACCAAATCCTACCCTCAATGAGATCACGTGATGAAATTTGACGAAATAAAGCAGAATGTGTTCAGCAGCTTAAAAGATACACTGATAAAATGCTACGGTTTTTGTGGAGGGAAAATTCCAACTGCTGACCTTTTGGTTAGCAGCCAGGCTCTTTAACCACTGCACCACAATTGTTCAGGAGTATTAACATCAGGAAGGTGTCTTGAAGCATAAACAATAGTGAGAAAAGTGAAGAAAGAACATAGCAGGCAGAGGTATAGCAGCATGTGAAAAGCTGCCATACCTTGATGAACACCAAGAAGCTAGGAATGGACTGACTTTAAAGTAATAGTAATAATAATATTGCTAGTTACTTTTTTTTTTTTTTTTTTAATCACTTACTATGTAGCAAGAAAGAGTCCTGATGACGTGGTGGTTAAGCGCTTGCCTGCTAACTGAAAGGTCAGCAGTTCCAACCCACCATCAGCTCTGTGGGACAAAGATGTGGCAGTCTGCTGCGGTAGAGATTACAGCCTTGGAATGGAAACACTGTGGGGATGTTATACTCTGCCCTATAGGGTCGCTATGAGTGGGAACTTAATCTATGGGACGGGTTTGGTTTTGGTATTTTATGTACCAGACATCATTATGATAAGGTAATCACTATTTGATGTTGCTGTCAGTTGCTGTGGAGTAGGTACTGACTCATGGCAACCCTGTGTGTGCAGAGTAGAACTACTGAATAGGGTTTCCAAGGCTGTAATCTTTCAGAACATGGCCAGACCTGTCCTCTGGGATGCTTCTGGGTGGGCTGGAACTGCCAATTGCTAGTTCCATTTTACAGATCTGGAAGTGGAGGGAGGCTTAAACAGGTTAAGTGACTTACTTGACATCACCAGTGAGCAAGTTATGTGGCCAGGGCTTGAACACAGCCTTACTTTTTCTCCCCTCTGGAAGAAGGAGGGTGACAGAGGCGCTGAAGAGCTACATTTTTAAAGTGTTGTTTATTCATCAGCTTGTAGGTGTTCTCACTGTCCTGAAGGATATGGGGACACTTAAGGATTTTAAACAAGGCAAGATGTGATCGATCAACTGTGTAGAAACCTCAGAGGGTAAAACAAAAATGGATTTCCCGGAATCAAAACTGGAAGCTATAGTGAGCCGTTAAGGTGTACTGTTGGAGAGAAGTAAGAGACACAAAACTAACAGAGTCTGGCAGCAGAGATGAATAGGAGGAGACAGAATCAAAATATTTTAAGGTATAAATGATAGGCCTGGGAAACCAACTAGAAGTGAATATGAGGGCTAAGAAGTTTATACCAAATGAGATGGTAATACGCATATTTCATAGCACAGTGCCTGATATACAGTAAACATCTAATGCATGGTAGCTTTATAATTATTTTTCAAATTTTGAGAACACAGGAGAAACAAATATATTTGAAGATGGGAGGAAGTGAAGAATTTATTTTTGAGTATTCATTTATTTAGTCATCCATTAATTTATCAAACATTTTGTGATGGCTTACTACAGTTATTGAGACCTTATATAGTCCTCATGGAACTGACAGTCTGATGAAGAAGGCAGGTAATACACAAATAACAAAGTAAATATATATGGTATATATTATGTCAGATGGCATTAGGTGTTACGGAGAAAAACCAGGAAAAGGGAGATAGGGCTATCTTGGGTAGGGATGGGGAATTGTTATTTTATATAAAGGGCAACTAGGGAAGGACTTCTTGATAACATCTATGATATTAGAATAGAGAACTTAAGTAAAGGATAAGCCCAGCTGAAGCCCTGCTAGAGATTTGCATATATCCTGGGTGGACATGAGCCTAAGGTGCTCTGGAACAGCTACCAAAAGCAAAACAAACCAAACGTGTTGCTTTAGAGTTGATTCTGACTCATGGTAACTCCATCTGTTACAGATTCCAAATCAAGAAAATGAGCTGTATACAGCATAGTGTTTCTATTTAATTAACTCAATCCTACGGGTAAGGAAATCTGGCTGAAGATCAGAAGAGGACTGTAGGAGCTAGAGAGAGATTGACAGAATAAAGATAATAGGGCAGTCTTGTTAAGTGAGCTAAAGGTCTAAACCACTCCCAAGAGTTAATCTGGGAAACTTCCAAACTCAAGTGTTTACCCTACCTATGCTTTTAGTCTTACTTGGCCCTCACTGAATCAAATAACCCTGTGTGATTTTATCTAAAGCACGAAGAAAACAGAGGAGGAGAAATGAAAGGGAGGTTCCGCCTTACGGTTCTATCTAGGTCCATAGAGCCTTTCCTGCAGTTGTCAGAGTTCCTGTGTTGTAAGACATACAAGAAATGTGCAGGAATTTCGGACAGTGAGAGTAATGTAATCACATTTAAAGGGAACACTTGTTTTCATAGGACTGGTTGAGCAAGACCTTGGGAGATTATTTTAACATGTATGAGGTACTGGCTCTTAGCGTATCACTGGATTTCAAAATGTGACTTTTAAACACTCTTCAAAGAACTGAGCTGGAACGCAAGACTAGCATAACCTCTGAGAAGGCGGTTGCTACAACGTGTGCAGTTCTTTAAAGCTATCAGCCAACAAAAGCAAAGGATTGCTATCATTAAATGCTTGACACAGCTTTCGTTTAACTTTTCCTTTGGTTTACAGGTCAAAATTTCCCTTTAATTTGCACAATTCAAATTTCACTCTTCTGTCTTGTTTGCTTGCCTCCCTGGTTTTTATGGCAGGTGGCCCCTGAAGAGAGCCAAGATGACCTGTGGCTACCAAAGGGCTGTGCTTGCATTATGCAGGGTGTCTTTCTCTAGATATGCAGGAATCCCCTGCTGTAGTCAAAGGCCTCCTCTCCTCTCTGTGGTCTGCAGAGGTGTTCCTCCACTCCCCAGCACAGATTTTTAACAGTATCTATAGGATCGCTATGAGTTTTTGGTTTATAGGTGAGACAGTAATGCCTGAAGCATTACCAATACACACTAAAGGATTTTTTTAAAACACATAACATCCTTTTAAAGAATGTTTTATTCACTCGGTTGGTTTCTCAGGAACCTCCTATTGTTTCTTTCTGGATTCCGCCTCCAAATCTATTTTTTATATTTTGATAGCAAAGAGTAATTTGTTACAGATACTGGGGTAGAGAACTTGGCTTTTTGACTTAGTCCTCTTGATAAATGCTTATGACTGAATTGCTCTTCCTTCACTTCATTTCCTACTACAAGGCTTCCACTGGGTTTGAAAAGCACATATTAAACAATAGTCATTGCAACCATTCTTTCCACTGAATGCATAGAGCCATAAAAGCTACAGTCTACAGACCACCTGAATCAACTAATTTAGCAATCGCCTGGTATGCAGACCTGCTGAGGGACAGTTCCATAGTATTCTGGGAGGGAGGGGAAGATAGCTTTTTAAATGATGTGGACAGCTTAAAATAATTACAGTGGAATGCCAAGTTATTTACTTGTTAGTATAAAGTGACTTAACTTGGGTAGTAGTTGAAGTTAACGAACGGATTCAGGCAGTCTCGCTAGTGACAGTATAGGGTGAAATCATTGGCCTTTCCGTGAGGGGAGGAAAAGAAGGAGCAAAATCCCATTCAGAATTCAGTGAGGCTGGAAACCGACTGTGTCGATTTTCGATATCTATTTTCAGGAACAATAAACTACAAAGTATTGAGGCCAGTATATCACATGTATGGTGCTGTTGGGCAAATAGGTCAAAATGCTTTTAAGTGCATGGTAAGTCTTACTGGGAAGTGATCTTGTTCTGAATCACATAGAGAGCTAGTCAGCATTTTCCAAAACACCTGTTTAAGACCCAGTGCCTGATGTTTCCATTATTAACATTTTCATACACACACAATAGTATTTTAATGATGTATGTATCCTTCAGATTTAACAATTATCAAGATTTCCCTCATGTATCCTACATTTTCCTCTATCCCATTTTTCTTAACTATTAAAGCAGTTTCCAAGCATCATGACATTTCACTCCTTCATTCATCAGTCTGCATCTCTTAAACTTTGATATCACCATAAAGCTGTTATCACATATTACAAAAGAATAGGAATAAATGTGTTGGCATAACTGATCTGCAACATTGCTTAAATACAGTAAAGTTATTTTCTGTCAGAAATACCTCAGGGGAGGGGCACTCGAGAATGGAGAGGCATGCATCTCCTCTGAAGGCAGCTGTGTCTGTGAAATTTCCTCCTCATAACTAGATTAGCTGGGGAAAAAGAGAAACGTTAGGAAGGCGTTAGACCTTGTAGTTTATGTACTGGATTAATCACGAATTTTTTACCAGGTGTTCTGTAGTTAGAAAAAGTAGAAATCATTTGAATAGCAATTGCAGTAAACATGAAAGAAGGGATAAAGCTGCCTTCTGAGCTGCTGGTTTGGAACCTTGTCCTCAATCTTGGAAAAGGGCAGCAGGGGAGCACCGCTGGAAATAACCTCTCAGGGATCCAACTTCCGAGGAACCGCAAGGCAAGGGTCTGTATTGTTAACCAGTGAGGCACCATTTTCTGTTCTAATGGAGATGTGTATTATCAAGTGAGTAATATAACATGTTTGGGTGTAACTATTACCACCTTTCTATTTAAACTTGGGTTTGACTTTTCCTTAGTCAGAAAACTTTCTTGCCCTTCTAATATTTTTCCTTGTCAGTGCTTTAAAATGTTAGGTTTTGAAGTAAAAACACATTAGAATGACTTGGCTGACTAAATTCCTGTTGGTTACCAATGATACAATTGATATTATACTTGACAAAAGTGTCAAGTAGATTAATATTATCTTGACTTTTTTTTGTTGACTCTACATGCATAATAACACTAAGAACTGCAAAAAAAAAAAAAGTTTTTAAGTGACACAGCCTAGCTATATAACTGTAAATGAGTTATTGACCTATTTTAAGATTTAATCTGCATCTTAGCACATTGTAATTTTTATGTTAATTAAGTTTGGCAAGCAACAAGCTATTTCAATACACTGATATGTATTTTACATTTTACCTATAAGTCTATGGTTTTGTTAACCTCAGTAATGAATATGCCAACATTTTCATTTCTTTTTACTTGTGAAGACAACCTATCTATAATACTTTGAGGATCAATTTTCTCTGCATTTAGGAAAATGATGGTAAAGTATTTATTGTCATTTTAAATTTCAGCTATTTTTAAAAATAACCAAATCATAGATCTAACAGGGCAGCATGCTTCCACAGTCCTACAAATTCACCCCCAGTACTACTAGCACATCTGAGTTTCAACACAAGTACAATTACGCTCAGAGGCCCACGGACACACAGGACCCAAACATCAAGTTACCTGGTACAAATGTATTAAAATCCTACCTGGTCTCTGTCCACTGATAAGAAGACTCATAATCAAAATGAAAAATACAAAAAAGAATCGTTGAAATCTCATTTTTCTGCCACAGTAATGTAGAGCAGTGGCTCTCCAGGTAAATCACAGGGTCTTTAAATAGTCTGTGCAATCTCTGTAGCTCTCCTCACACTCCGATGACAAACCTCAGAGAACCGCCAGCTGCATTTCCAGAAGGTTAATGATCACATCAGACAAGGTTTCCGAGCACTGCGCTTTGACCAGAGCCTACCTCAGCTTCAAACTCCTCCTCCAGGCTTCTCTCCCCTCCCACCCCCCTAAGCAAATATTGGTGAAATAGACCATTCAACTAGGCTCTAACTTCAGTGTAAGTCTTCCAGGAAAGTTCCAAGAAAAGGCTGACTTAACTCCAACCTGGAAATGGAGAAATATGTAAAACAAGGCATGACATTGCCTCCCACTCACGATTTGCATCTGTTTAAGCTTTGCATTGCCGGTATTGCTCCCACATGCAGAAACCAATGGAAATGACGGGAAGTCTCTCTTTTGTCCTTTTCAGAAGGAATTCAGAGGCTCTCATTTAAGACTCCCAAATGCTTTGCGGCAGAACCTGTGCTGAAATGCTTTATCTTTACCAGACTAACTGCTGACTGGTGCCTATTTAAAATGAAACTCTAAATGGCTTAACCTCTGTGGGTTTGTATCAATAAACATTCCCGGGGTTTAGAACATTCTGAAATTAGTCTACATAATGTTTATAGTTTTATTTTTTAAAGTGCAGTTTTAAAAGCAATGGAGATTATTCTCATCTGCAATTCGTCCAGGATTTAAAATAAGGAAGTTCAGGAAGAGCCACTAACTCAGGAAATCTGTGTTCTGTAAAACATTTTAAGTGGTGGAATACAAGGCTAAGTATCACAGATACAGGAATTAGAAACGGAAAAAGAACTCACTTCAGCTCCCAATGAATTCAGAAGAAACAAAATCTATCTAGTCTTTTCTTTTGTACACATGCAGGAAGATCTCTTTTTGTTTTAAGGGCTTTCCTTTCATGTCATATATTGCCATTTGATATGGAAATCCACTGTACTTGTTTTCAAGTAAACTAAAAGGATTGTGAAGATACCCTCTGAAATACCAATACAGGCAAAGCACTAAATCTAAAGCATATGTAACTTGTTATGAACTGCCAGTAATTTTGTGGTTGTATTTGGCTTCTCTAGATTCAGGTAGTTGGTATATAACCTTTGGTTTCCCGAAGTTTGAAATTAATGCCTGTTTTGTCTTGATTTTACAAGTCAGTCTGTAAAATTTCCTGCTTGCCTAGGAACCCATGGACTTTATAACAGTTAATGACATTCAGAAATTCTTAACCTCACTTTCTTAAAATTCTGAGAATTTTTGCCTGTTTGGAGGCTGGAAGCACAGTGTTATAGGGCACTGCAGTGCTGCGCCGTATTTGTACATTGCTCCACAAAATCAGTCCAGTACAGTAGAGTTTGGATTCATGATATAAAGGGCTTCATGAGTGGCAAGGAATGTGTTCAGAGTTTTACACCCCAAGCCTTTCAGTACTGGAAAACAGCAAACCAACTGACAAAGTTGACTGTTAACTTAAGCAGACTAACAGGAGACCAGCATAGGTTTGATACTATAACTTCTGGTCAAGTTGTAAGTCTATTCTAAGGAAGTGTAGTCAGCTTTCTTTATAGATAAATTAGAGACCTCCCATAAAGAGCATATTTTGATTAGAAAACATTATTTTCATTACCAGATGGTCAACAATGAGCTCCTGGAGTATGACTGATATCTGAAAGTGCTGTGGAAGATGTTATTATACGACAGCACCACAGATTAGGACACAGAAAAGTGTTAATTTAAGTCATGTAATCACACTGAACTTCAATTTTCTCATTTTTAAAAACTGAAATGAAATGCCTATTTTTCCAGCTGAAAGTAATGAACAGTTAGTGAGATAATGTGTTTAGCTTGTGAAACTTAGCATTATTTACATACTTAGAAATTATTATTCTTTCACAAATTAGGTCAAAGAAGCTTATTGTTGTTATAATAATTATGATGATGATTTTTAAGCAGTTGTTTTATAGACTACAGTAATAACGTAATTATAGAGTTGATGGGCAACTAAAATGCTAGACGTTGAAAGACAATCACGAAGATCCAGCATATATGTAGAAACCGGGTTAACAATAGTGATAAGTCATTCGCTTAGTATTGAACAACCAGGCATGGAGACATCTTGGTAGCAAAGTGGTAAAAAAAAATGGTAACAGAATGGTAGCAAATGATGCAAAAGGTAGTTTTAGCCTGCAATTGTATGAAAATGATGAATCCTCTTTGTTTATGTGAACCGAAACCTCCACTCCCACACTGCCCACACTGCCTCTCTCAGTGAGCCAGGCAGTCCCTCTGTGCTTGGTACCATGCTGAGTGTATTACATATATTACCTCATTTAATCCTCCCCAAACCCTCTGAGGTATTCTTGTTTATTGGATAAGAAAACTGACATCTAAAGAGGGTGTAACCACCATGATTACACAATTAGGAAGAATAGTTGGATTCAACTTTCATATATGAACTCTCAACCATTTTGCGTATTCCTCTCTAGGGCCCAAATCTTAGTTCTTAGAATAATAACCGATTGAATCTGTTATAAAAATGAGGATAAGTTATGAATATACATAGATACATACACAATGCATACGTAACATATATACTATCTAACTATATCTTCTTTATATAATTTATAAAAATATACTATTCTTATACAAGTATACTCTGTGTGCCAGGTACTTAACAAAAGTCATTTTATTTAAACATCATAATCTTATGATACAAGTATTTTTCTCATTTTAAAGATGGGGAAACAAACTCAGAGCATTAAGTGACTTGCCCAAAATTGAATAACTAATAGCAAAGCCAAGGTGAGGTCAGGATCTATCCAGTCCTGGGCCTCTTACCCCTTTGATTTTGATCCTGTGACCCATCTGTCTTGTCTTCTGTCCCATTTGCAACTTCAAGCTTTCCTTCTTTATTGGCCATACATTTCTCCCTACAAAGGTTGTCTCCCCAACCTAAAAATTTTCTCCTTTTACTCATTTTTATTCAGCCTCCATTCAGCCAGATATCTGAAATTTAAAGAAGTCTATCCTGGATGTTCTACTCCCTCATGTCCAGACATGAACCAGTAACGTGAAACTTGCTCCAAAAATAGAGGGCACCGAGAGACCAAAGAGAGGTGGGCAACTCCAGTGTGGCAGCGAAGGAGTTTATTAGGGAGGCTTATATACGAGGCTAGTCCTGGGCAGCCACAGGACCAGACCAGATCTCCGTGCCCTGCAGTAGGAGGGCAGAAATTTTATAGTAGTGAAGGACAATAGTGGTTATAAGCCAGGGCCTTACATAAGAATGACTCAGCAAATGGTAGTGAACTAACGGACCACATGAGGGCGTTCATGTTCTGCCTTGTAAAGCCTGTTCCCCTTCACCTCATGACCGTCTCAGTGTACATCTCCTTGATATTGAACACCAGCTTTCAACACCCTACAGAAACTGGTTTGTTTCCGATAAATTCTTTAAACTTTGAAGTATTATCTTTTCTGTGAACATTGTACTCCATTAAATTAGGCTACTCTCTGTTCATGTTTTCTCCCTTTTGTTTTTGTTCATGCAGTATTTTTTTTCCCTTGGAAAGAACTCTACTGAACCCCATTTTACTTAATTGAAATCCTACTAGTTATTCAGGGTTAAACTCATTTGTTCACGATCAGTTGAACAAATATTTGTTGAGTCAACTATGTTTCAGACTTTGATCTAGATACTAGGGATAAAATGAAGAATCAGACATGGACCGTACTTTTGAATTTAATGTTTATTCATTAAATTAAATTTTCTTATAAATTCAGTAGGTTTCCTCTATAAGCATTTCCTGATTCCCTGTCTATTCTGGAGAGCCGTTATCCTGTTATCATAGCCTTTTCACCACTTAATTTCTCCCTTGTGGGCCATAACACATTCTTCCTGGTCTGATAATTTCTTGAAGACACAGGGACTCCTGCAGAAATAAAAATTCCTTGAGTGGAGAGAGACTTGTCCTTTCTCTTTTTGATGTGTTCTCTAGCCTAGCAGCTGTTGAATTAAATATGGAAATGATGAGATATTTTAAAAAGAAGGACTAAAAACTTGAAAAGAATATGATTCTACAGTGAACATTGGCAGGAAGAAAAGGAATACTGTATGTGAAAATATTTACCTGTAAAAAGTGAAAAGAAAAAAGAAAAGCGAGAGAGGGAAGTTCAGAATTAGAGCAAGCATTGTTGTTAGTTGCTGCTGAGTCTGTTCCGATTCACAGAACAAGTATAAGGATAGAAACTATTTACGTTTTAAGTCTGAAAAACTGTCTTCTATAACTAAACTCTATAACCTATTGTTTGTCTACTTCTATAGAATATAAAGGAGTCCTAATGGCACAATGGTTAAGCATCAGCTGCTAACCTAAAGGTTGGTGCTTTGAACCCATCAACCGCTCCTTGGGAGAGAAGACGTGGTAATCTGCTCTGGTAAAGATTAGAGCCTAGGAAACCTTATGGGGCATTTCTACTCTGTCCTATAGGGTCGTTATGAGTCAGAACTGACTCAATGGCACACAAGAAAATATAAACACAGTTTTACTAATTCAGTTATTTATATTCAATGAGGGTAGGAATTTTTATCTGTTTTGTTCACTGATATATCTTCAGTATTTAACATACTGTCTAATAACTGAATTAGTAACACTTCACTCTAAGCATCCTTCATAGTAAAGCAGATCTTAACATTGTCTTGATCTGCTCCTGATTCTGGAGGACCAGTGGTGGTGCAGTGGTTAAGTACTTGGTTAAGGTCTGCAGTTCAAATCCACCACCTGCTCCACAGGAGAAAGATATGGCAGCCTGCTTCTGTAAAGATTACAGCCTTGGAAACCCTATGGAGCAGTTCTGCTCTGTCCTATAGGGTCACTATGAGTTGCAATCAACTCAACAGCAACCAGCTCGGTTTGGTTTTTGGCTCTTGATTCCTAGTTAACCGTCCTCTCTCTCTTTGTGGTGGGATTAGTGCCCAAGGATGAAAACATTTGAAACTAATCCTAGCTGAGGCAGAAAGTGATTTAATTTATAGGCTACTTTCACAGGAATGTTTCCTATTTGATTCCTGATTGCCTGGATGGTGTTCCCAATACAAATGAACCTTTCTTTGACTTCAGTTACCTGTCTGTGGTCTTACTACTTTCTGGCCTTCTGGTTTCTTCTTTACCTGTTTCCCTGCTTTCTGACTCTTTGCTGGATATTTGTCCAGTACATTGGTTGACCTTTGTTAGTATACATTTTTCTTTTATTTCTTGATTCCATTTTGAACATTTCTACCTCTAGACCATGCTTAGTTCTTATCTTTAGCTTCATTTCCCTTCATTAATTCTATTAGGCTTCTCTTTGTAATTCACTGCTATCTTCGGGTCCCAAAGTGACACTGAAGAAGAAGCTAACAATCAATGTTATAGAAAATAGATTCATAGTAAATAAATTTTTAAAAAAATTATTAATTTTGAAAAGTTGTGTGGCCAAAACTGGCATTCTCCTTGCTGAGAGGAAATGGTGAATTAGACATGTTGGACATATCGAATGTATAAAATTAGAATATTGAATGTGGTAGAACATTTGTTCAGTACAGTACTCACTCAAAAATTTTCCCAGGATCTTTTTGGGCACATGTGCTGGTTGGAAGAACACTAGTGATCATAAACACTGCATCAGGCTAACATCTGAGCCAAAAAAAAAAATGTATTTTTGCAAGAAACCATAACTCCAAAAAAGGAACACACTTTTGAGAGTATGGATATCTTTCTAAACCCTTATATGTTTGGCAAACCTGAAAAAAAATAATGTGGTCATGAGTGGAATAGACTCTCAACTAGATCATGTACAAAAATAAGTAAGGTGGCTACATATATGAAACATTCAGACACCCCCTACATTGCAGGGATTCTTATCCAAACCACTGGGTTAAACTGATGCTCAAATGGAATCATGAAGTCCTTCATTACTGTGGCACATTAAGAGAGATATTGTGATCTTTATACGTATTCCTTGTGAAGAATAAATTTGATAAAAATCATTCAATTGACATAGATGAGAAATTAGTAATATTTCTCTGTTTAAACAAACAAACAAACAAAAGAAAAAAGTGAGACACATTTGAGCTAAACCTCTCCACCCTTAATTTTAACCTTATTTATGTGTTTACTTTATAACAAACAGTCTCAGGAATTTTCATAATAAATCTGAATGACTCCTAGGAAACAATTATCATTTATTGGATAAATTATATATGATATAAAACTGCTAGTAAAACTTGTCCTGGAATTTTTTTTAGGGTACATTTAAGACTTTGGGATTCATGGAATTAAACTTTTTTGAACTACAGAGTTTAATGGCCTAAAGTTGAATATTAAACTAAAAAAAAAAAAAAATAGAAACTTTGTATTTGAATCTTGGGGTATGATGATTTTGTTCATGACCAAAAGTGTGACTGTTTTGGTGGAAGGGAAATAGTGTGACCTTAGAAGTCAGGCAGCTCGAGTGTTCCGTCCTGGATCCTGTCATATGGCTGTGGTCAAGTTATTCTATCAAATTCTTCATCCCAAAAATGAGGCATTTAAACTTTTTAAAGTTACAGATTCTGAAGTTCTTTGAAGCCCTAACTTCTGGCTCTACTTCAATTTCTTGGGCTTCATATTTAAGAGGCTGTATTAATTCATTTAATAAGCCTGAAATGAGTACTGAATATATGTAGATACTTCATTGCATTTTATGAGGAAGAAAAATATAAGAACAAGGCGTCCATGTCGTGCAATAGAACACCATTGTTGTGTGCTGTGGAGTCAATTCTGACTCATAACGACCCTATAGGACAAAGCAGAACTGCCCCCATAGGGTTTCCTAGGCTGTAATCTTCACAGGAGGAAATGGCCAAGTCTTTGCTCCCATGGAGCCTCTGGGTGGGTTCAAACCACCAACCTTTTGGTTAGCAGCCAAGTGCTTAACCGTTGCACCACCAGGGCTCCTTAATAGAACGCTAAACCAAAAAAAGCCCAAACCCATTGCCCTCGAGTCCATTCCAACTCATAGCAACCCTATAGGACAGGGTAGAACTTCCCCATAGAGTTTACGAGGAACGGCTGGTGGACTCAAACTGCCGAACTTTGGGTTAGCAGCCAGCTCATCGTAGCTCTTAACCACTGCGCCACCAGAGCTTCAGTAGAACACTAGGGCATGCTAAATGCCGTGTGGTTTAAAAAGTACAGAAAACTGTTGCTCAATTTCTAAGAGTTTCATCCTTTCACCCCTTAGTGGCATTCTGCAAAATATCGGTTCTCTTTCCTGGAGTATCCAGTTCAGTTAATGTTATCCCAGGGTGCTCAGCCCAGGTGTCTGGCATTGCCACACTTTGCCTGACTTTTGTCCTGATAACCAGTCACGAACAATTTCCAATTATCTCCTTTCTACATAGATGAGAAATTAGTAATATTTCTCTCTTTCAAAAAAAAAATAATAATGAGTTTGCACATGGGCTATTTCATGGGGAATACAGTTTTCTGTCATGCCTCTGACCTTAAGGGTTGGGCAACTTGAATTTTGTTATTATTTATTATGATGATATAACCTCTACATTCCCCAAACTTGGCACCTGCAGTAGAAAAGTTTACGATCAGTTACTCAATTACTGTGACTGACTTAGGCTTGTTGAGCCCATATTATTCACAACACTCTTTAAACTATTTCATGTGCTTTTGAAGTCCAGTAATGATCATAGAAATACATATCTAGGAGGAATGTTAGAAATGAAGTCCAACCCACTTCCTTTTTGCAAGCAAGAAAAATGGCATTAAATGACTTGCTGGAGGTCAAGGCAAGTTAGTGGCAGGACAAATGTGCACCAGCGATGGTTTTGTTCAGAAGCAACTAGAGTAAGAAAGATCCTTTCTGTATCATCTACTATATGGCAGGCATTGTTGTTAAGAACTTTACTTGAATTAACTCATTTAATTCTCCTAACAACTCTGTTATGTTCGTTTTACAAATTAGGAAACCGAGATGCAGAGGGATACGATTCTACCCAAGGTTAGTGGTTAGGAAACAGCAGAGCTAGGACTGAAAGGCGGGCAGTGACTCCAGAGTCCCTGCTCTCAGTTACCATTTACCTGTCCACAGATGCAGGGATTTAAAAAATATATATATTATATGTTAAATTTTGTGGTGTATCCCTTAGTATTTACAATGAAAATTATTCTTATTGAAGGCTAATTTAACATTTGTTTTATTCATTCTCGTCTTCAGATAAACAGATCATCTTGGATTTCTGACTCTCCTGTACTCTTAGACAAGTATTACTTTTCAGAAATATAGTGGTTATAGAGTTAATAAACTATATATACGTGTGTGGATGTACGTATGTATATGCTTAAAGGGGCTTATTATTTAGGTTAGGGCTACTACTGTCTTGTAAATAGCTTTAAAATATCTGACTGTTCTATCACACAAGTACAAAAATCTATGAATGTA
Source organism: Dugong dugon (assembly GCA_030035585.1). Lineage (NCBI taxonomy): Eukaryota > Metazoa > Chordata > Mammalia > Sirenia > Dugongidae > Dugong > Dugong dugon. Next base: position 197,397,211 of record CM057463.1, on the reverse strand, counting down.
AGGTCTCTATAAAAGATTGCTATACTAACTTGCCAAAAAGTAAATTAGATGACTAATTGCAGGTGTGTGTTTTTGTCTACACTCTTTTCTTACTGAAACCAGAACTCCACACTTGAAGTGAATTTCTTTTTTAAATCATGTACAGCCAGCACATATGAATCCAATTACTTAATTTTCTGGAGTTGTAATGACAGCTAACTTCTACCATTTCTAGCCAGTCTGCCAGATCTCCACAGGCAAACTGAAGGATGGCTCCTCCAAGTGACCCTTTGTCCTTTTTGGATGAAGCCAATCAGTAGCAGATGCAGTGTGTGTGTGTGTGTGTGTGTGTGTGTGTGTGAATGAAAAATGTTTATGATAGTCTAGTCATTTGAAAAGGAAAAGACTAAAGTGGGAAGAAAAGGGAAAAATGGGAAGATGTAAAGAGAGAGAGATCAGGGAAAACCTAAAACAGAAAGAGCTTGAGTGTTAAGAATGTCAATGGAATCTTTGTTTACTTTAGGAAATATGTTTTGTAAATTTAATTTCCAGGCAACAGATTGATCATGGTAAAGTGTATCACTAAGGCGATACTGAGTTAAATTTGTTTAAGGAAATTGTAGAGCTGGAATGACAGAAAAGACTCAAATTTTGGAAACACCGTTCTAGTCATTTAATCACACCTCAGCGTGAGAGACAAAGACGGAATTAACCAAAGACGGAATTAACCTATCAATGTTTCCTCGTGATCCTAATAGAGGGCAATGGAGCAGTACTTTCCTTAAATTCTCACCTTAAAAATAAAACTGACAAAGGCAACTAACCTCTTTATTTTACATTTTCTGCTTAATCTCTTCTCTGTTTCTCTGATTTCTTTTTCAACTCATTCGGGTTTTTTTGTTTTGTTTTTTTTTAATCTTACATAGGAGGATTTATAGCCGCAAAATAGGATAAAAGAAAAATTTCAAGACAGAATTACTAAGAAAATGGCTTTCTTCTCTACCCTTTTGGAGACCATATTCCTTTTTCGTTTGATGATTTTTCAGTGCTTTCTACAGCTTGGAGAGCCTTTTCCCAATAGAACAGTGAAACCCGAATACAGTGTAACTCTAATCAAAGGCGATGAGCAGTAAGAAAAAGAACCTGTACTCTAAGAATAAATCCGGTGGGAGGAAGGGGAGCCACACACCCACACTCTCTGAGGGACATTTTTACACTGGAGAGACACAACAGCTACAGTTCTACAGTTGAAAACTATAGCATCAGAACACTATTCCAGTAGGTTGTCATAATCTATGTGTTTAATTTTATTTGTATATGTTCTTACAGGGAGTTATATGGGCAGTAGGTACGTTTGATTACAAGAATAGGACAAAATGCAAAGAAAACCATTGCTGCTGAGTCGATTCCAACTCATAGTGACCATATAGGGCAGAGTAGAACTGCTGCATAGAGTTTCCAAGGAGAGCCTGTTGGATTCAAACTGTCGACCTTTTGGTTAGCAGTTGTAGAACTCAACCACTACACCACCAGAGTTTCCAGAATCGGACAAGCAAGCTATTTTTATAGAGGCAAGTCTAGTAAATGAAGCCCGTGCTAAACAGAAGTAGACTTTTTAGTACACCTATTTAAAATTCAGACATAAAATTCTTTCCACAGTCACAAGGATCTCTTCAGTACTTGACTGTTTCCGGCGAAATGTATTTTCCTTCACCATATTTCCGCAGTCACAAGGATCTCTTCAGTACTTGACTGCTTCCTGTGAGATGTATTTTCTTTTACCATAGTTCTGGTAAACGAGTCCTAAATTCTGTGCGCTGTGAGTCCCTTTGGCCTTGAGACCAAGAAGACAAATTTATAAATACATTTTGACTAGTAAATTACACTAAATTTTATGTCTATCATAGCTAAAGAAGGAATCTCCATCTCTTCCTAAATTGTTAGAAAGTGATTTGAGAAAAAAAAAAAAAAAGCGATTGGTAAGGACCAGCGATGGTCTACACTTCTGATGAGGGTAAAACAGCTAATCTGGTTGCCATCTATCCACTACGCTGGCATTTTTAGTCTAAGTATTTGCCTTCCTTTACCTTAGTAAATTTAAATATATGGTACACATATTTCTAACTGTATCTCTTTTTGGAACAAGTCAGACATAGTTCTTAATGCTCCAGTGAACACCATTTTGACTTCAAAAGAGAAGCTTCAGTTTTCACTGAACAGACATCAATACTGCAAATGTAAAAGGGTACTTTTTGGTTTTTGCTGTTTTTGATATATCTCAAATTATTTCTAGTGGCCTGAAATGGATAAGGATTATCAAATAGATCCCCTTTCTTCCGCTGATAAATCCCATTTGAGGCCTAAATTCTTCATTTCAATGTAAGATGTAAGCCTCCATTGAGGGAAAGAAAGTGTTTAGTTTGAAAATAATAAAGACTAAAATTTGGATTGCTCAAAAAGGGTATCATTTCAGTCATTTCAATCACTTTTCTTCATCCAGATTCAAGTTATTTATTAAAAAAAAAAAAATTGGTAGTATTTCTGAGACTGAACAGTTTGCCCCAAACAGGTTGCAGTCCTTATAACACTTACCTTTCCTGTCTCTTAACTTCCTTGATTATTTTTTTCCTTTCATTGAGCTGCCCTTTAGGTGGCATGGTTATTGTTGTTAGCTGCCATGGAGTTGGCTCCCCATCTCATGGTGACCTGATGCACAAAGGAATGAAACACTGCCTGGTCCTGTGCCATCCCCATGATCGCTTTCTGATAAAACTCTGTGCTCCACAGTTTGACTGATTTTTAGAAGTAGATCACCAGGCTTTTTTTCCTAGTCCATCTTAATCTATTCAGCTTCATAGCAAGTTACAAGGCTCCACTTGACAGACAGGTGGTGACTAAGCATAAGGTGCTTTGGCTGGGAAATCCATCAGTGTCCTTCACGAAAGCTGAACATTCTACCACTGAACCACCACTGCACAGTAGTATGGTAAAAACCAAAAGTCTGGTGCCATGGAGACAATTCCTACTCAGAGCAGAACTGCCCCGTAGGGTTTCCAAGGCTGTAAATCTTTACAGAAGCCGACTGCCACATTTTTCTCACACGGAGCAAAGGATGGGTTTGAATGACCAATCTTTCCGTCAGCAGCTCACTTAACCTCTGCTCCACTATGGTTCCTTTGGTTGCATGGTAGGATACTATATTTTACATTTTCCTATCAACTGATAGCTAAAATTGAGCCTCTCTAATCCCAAACTCCACCACACATCTGTCAGTTTGTCTTACTGTGGTGGTTTGTGTGTTGCTGTGATACTGGAAACTGCCACTGGTACTGCAAATACCAGCAGGGTCACCGTTGGTGGACAGTCTCTGTGGAGCTTCCAGACTAAGACAGACTAGGAAGAAGGACTCGGCAGTCTACTTCTGAAAAAAATTGGCCAGTGAAAACCTTATGAATAGCAGTGGAACATTGTCTGATACAGTGCCAAAAGATGAGCCCCTTAGTCTGAAGGCACTCAAAATACAACTGTGGAAGAGCTGTTTCCTCATAGTAGAGTCGACTTTAATGACATGGATGGAGTCAAGCTTTCAGTACCTTCATTTGCTGATGTGGCATGACTCAAAGTGAGAAGAAACAGATGGAAACATCCATGAATAATCTAAATGTGGAATGCACGAAGTATGAATCTAGGAAAATTAGAAGTTGTCAAAAATGAAATGGAACAAATAAACATCGACATCCCAGGCATTAGTGAGCTGAAATGGGCTGGTATTGTCCATTTTGAATCAGATAATCATATGATCTACTATGCTGGGAATAACAAATTGAAGAGGAATGGAATCATGTTCATTGTCAAAAAGAACATTTCAAGATCTATCCTGAAGTACAACGCTGACAGTGATTGGATAATATCCATATGCCTACTAGGAAGACCAGTTAAAACCACTATTATTCAGATTTATGCACCAACCACTAAGGCCAAAGATGAAGAAATTTAAGATTTTTGCAACTTCTGCAGTCTCAAATTGATCAAACATGCAATCAAGATGCATTGATAATTACTGATGATTGGAATGCAAAAGTTGGAAAAAAGAAGGGTCAGTAGTTGGAAAATATGGCCTTGGTGATAGAAATGATGCCGGAGATGATTGCATGATAAACTTTTGCAAGATCAACGATTTATTCATTGCAAATACCTTTTTTAAACAGCGTAAATGTCGACTATACACGTGGACCTCACCAGATGGAATACACAGGAATCAAATGGGCTACATCTGTGGAAAGAGTCAATGGAAAAAGTCAATATCATCAGTCAGAGCAAGGCCAAGGGCTGACTACAGAACAGACCATCAATTGCTTGTATGCAGGTTCAAGTTGAAGCTGAAGAAAATTAAAACAATTACACGAGAGCCAAAGTACGACCTTGAATATATTCCACCTGAATTTGGACACCATCTCAAGAACAGATAAAATGTTTTGAACACTAATGACTGAAGACCAGATGAGTTGTGGAATGACATCAAGCACATCATACATGAAGAAAGCAAGAGGTCATTAAAAAGACAAGAAAGAAAGAAAAGACCAATATGGATGTCAGAAGAAACTCTGAAAGTTGCTCTTGAATGTAGAGTAGCTGAAGCAAACGGAAGAACTGATGAAGTAAAAGAGCTGAGCAGAAGATTTTATAGTGCGGCTCAAGAAGACAAACTAAAGTGTTATAATGAAATGTGTAAAGGCCAGTAGTTAGGAAACCAAAAGGGAAGAACATGCTTGGCATTTCTCAAGCTGAAAGAACTGAAGAAACAATTCAAGCCTCGAGTTGCAATATTGAAGAATTCTATGGGCAAAATACTGAATGACACAGGAAGCATCAAAAGAAGATGGATGAAATACATAGAGTTACTGTACCAAAAAGAATTGGTCGATGTTCAACCATTTCAGGAGGTAGCATATGATCAAGAACCAGTGGTACTGTAGGAAGAGGTCCAAGCTGTACTGAAGGCATTGATGAAAAACTAGGCTCCAGAAATTGACAGAATACCAGCTGAGATATGTCAACATACAGATGCAGTGCTGGAAGTGCTCACTCGTCTATGCCAAGAAATATGGAAGACAGCTACCTGGCCAACTGACTGGAAGAGATCTGTGTTTGTACCCATTCCAAAGAAAGGTGATCCAACAGAATGTGAAAATTATCGAACAATATCATTAATATCACACACAAGTAAAATTTTGCTGAAGATCACTCAAAATCAGTTACAGCAGTATGTCAACAGGGAACTGCCAGATATTCAAGCTGGATTCAGAAGAGGACGTGGAACAAGGGATATCATTGCTGATATCAGATGATTCTTGGCTGAAAGCAGTGAATATCAGAAAGATGTTTACCTGTGTTTTATTGACTATGCAAAGGCATTTGACAGTCTGGATCATAACAAATTATGGATAACATTGCAAAGAATTGGAATTCCAGGACACTTAATTGTACCATGAGGAACCTGTACTTAGATCAAGAGGCAGTCATTCGAACAGAATAAGGGGATACTGCGTGTTTTAAAGTCAAGAAAGGTGTGCATCAGGGTTGTATCCTTTCACTTTACTTATTCAATCTGTATTCTGAGAAAATAATACTAAAAACTGGACTGTATGAAGAAGAACAGGGTATCAGGACTGGAGGAAGATGCGTTAACAACCTGTCATATGCAGATGATACAACCTCGCTTGCTGAAAGTGAAGAAAACTTGAAGTACCTACTGATGATCAAAGGCCACAGCCTTCAGAATGGATTACACCTCAACTTAAAGAAAACAAAAATCCTCACAACTGGACCAATAAGCAACATCATGATAAATAGAGAAAATATTGGAGTTGTCAAGGATTTCATTTTACTTGGATCCACAATCAACACCCATGGCAGCAGCAGTCAAGAAATCAAAGGACTCATTGCATTGGGCAAATCTGCTGCAAAAGACCTCTTTAAAGTGTTAAAAGCAAAGGTATAACTGTGAGGACTAAGGTGTGCCTGACCCAAGCCATGGTATTTTCAGTTGCCTCATATGCATGCGAAAGCTGGACAATGAATAAGGGAGATTGAAGAACTGATGCCTTTGAATTGTGGTGTTGGCAAAGAATGTTGAATATACCATGGACTGCCAGAGGAACAAACAAGTCTGTCTTGGAAGAAGTACAGCCAGAATGCTCGTTATAAGGGAGGATGGCGAGACTTCATCTCACATACTTTGGACATGTTATCAGGAGGGACCAGTTCTTGGACAAGGACGTCATGCTTGGTAAAGCAAAGGGTCAGAAAAAAAAAGAGGAAGGCCCTTAATGAGATGGACTGACACAGTGGCTGCAACAATGGGTTCAAGCATAACAACAATTGTGAGGATGGCACAGGACTGTGCAGTGTTTCGTTCTGTTGTACATAGGGTCACTATGAGTCTGAACCGACTGGATGGCACCTAACAACAACTTCTTAGCAAAGACTATGTTGAATCTCAGAAGCAAAGTTACAAGTGGTGGAGGCGTTTTGGATAGATTTCCTACTCAGAATAAAACCAAATATGGCACCAAGTTCTTCTAAGTTCTTGGTAGTCTGCTATCTCCCTGCTGTCTCTCTGTCCTTACCTCCTTTCATTGATTGAACTGTGTTCCCCAAAAATATCTGTCAACTTGGCTAGGACATGATTCCCAGTATTGTATGATTGTCTACCATTTTGTCATCTGATGTGGTTTCCCTATGTGTTGTAAATCATATCACTATGATGTTAATTAGATGGATTAGCGACAGTTATACTGATGAGGTGTACAAGGTTAGATAGTGTCTGAAGCCACTCTCTTTTGAGATATAAAAGAGAGAAGTGAGCAGAGAGACGGGGGACCTCATACCACCAAGAAGGCAGCACTGGGAGCAGAGCGTGTCCTTCAGACCCAGGGTTCCTGCACAGAGAAGCTCCTAGTCCAGGGGAAGATTGATGAGAAGGACCTTCCTCCAGAGCTGACAGAGAGAGAGGAAGCCTTTTCCTGGAGCTGACGCCCTAAAACTTCGGACTTCTAGCCTACTAGACTAGGAGAAAATAAATTTCTCTTTGTCACAGCCATCCACTTGTGATATTTCTGTTACAGCAGCACTAGATGACTGAGATACCGCCTACTCACTCCTCTTCCCTCATCATGTTCCATTGTTTTAACCCACACGTTTTCCTGCCACACGGTTTTTTTGCACCTGCTGTTTCCCCTCCATGGAATTCTCTTCTCCAGTTCTTCACCTGGCTTGTATTTCCTTCTAGTCTGGGGAATATATCACTGCCACTCTCCCTAGTTATATTCTCTCATATTGTCCTGTTATCATGAGAAAACTTACTGCAATCTAAAATTCTGTTTATGTATTTGTTTAGTGTTTGTGGTTTCTCCCACTAGAATGTAAGTTCCATGAAAGCGGAGATCTTGTCTCTCATGGTCCTAGCACGTAGCCGATGCTCAGTAACTATTTGATGAATAATTGAACTTATGTAAAAGCACTCTCTGTATGAGCTCTGTCATCTTCTCTTCCATATTTACCATTTCAATAAGACTTGTGCTCCCAATGTTCATCTCAAGAACACCAGGGTGTATTCTCGATATGAAGAGGGGATTTTGAACACTTGTGTAGTCACTGCAGGAAGACCCCTACTTTTGGTATAATATCACATGATAATACCTTACCCTTTGTTCATAAATGCTAATCTTTGTACCTCCAAAACTTTTGACTCCAAGTGAAAAAATACAAAAAAGTTGTATATGCACATGAGGGAAATAATGTCTAGCATTCACAATGCAAAGAAATGTTGAAGAATGAAGAACAAGCAGCACATAATTTAACATTTCTATAATAAACATAATTTTGGAGGATCTTTATCAGTCTGAGAAATGATATTTTTCAGAATAAATTCAATTTTCTTTGGTAAGCGTCTATATTCTGACCACCCATGCTACAAACCATTTTTATGGCTCATCTTCATTTAGTTCAGGGGAAAATGTTTATATTGTAATGAAGTTGGGAAGTTATTCTTCTTACGTTGTAAAAACATCTAATTTACACACCCTGCAGACAAAGATAAGGGTTAAACCCCACAAAAGTACTTTGTCACTGTCCACAGAGAATGTGGCCCAGGGCTGACTCCCTATGTGCTGAAGACCTGGCTGGTGATCACAGAATGCCAGACAGAGGGAGCCATTCACATACACTGTCTGCTTCTTTGTATTCGGAGAATCAGGAAACAAATGCCAACTGACAAAGGTCATCTCTGGATAAACAGGGGTAGATTTAATTTATGTGAATATATGAAGCTTCAATCTATGTGCTTTGCAAATTAGATTAATAGAACCCCTTTCAAGGATAATTTGTAAATCCTGAGAAAGTAAAACACCTTTGTTTAAAGGAATCAATTATTACTTTGGTTTAAAAACTGTGTCCAGGTTTTCAAGATAATAAACTCACAGAATGGATATGGAAAAGGCCGATTCTTACGTATTATCTTTATTTCCTTTGAATTCTTAGAGTTTAAACACAAGTAAGTATTTTAATTCAATCATTATTTTATCACGTTGGCAAAAATGCCTGTGTTATCCTCCATGAAAGTTGCCTGAGCTAACAGAAGAGTCGAATATGTGATGTATGACAGTAGTTTACCTTACCAGATGTATGACAGTAGTCTATCTTACTACCACCCCAGCCAATAATACTTGAGCCTTCTTCTTTTTGATTTGGGAATTTTGAACCATCAGTCTTTTCTGTACACACCCCAAACTTAACAAGGCTTGTAGAATGTAGAAGTGTGAGGAAGAAGAAAAAAATTACTCAAAATCTTACCAGTGCTATTAATAATTTGGAGTATTCCTTCCTTTCTTTAAAAATATTCCTCCCCATTCTTCCCGTTCTCAGGCTGCCCCTTACTTTTTAATGAAAATATCACATTACACATTTTATGATTTGTTGTTCTATCATTTTGTACATTAGAGTAGTGTCAGGTATGAGAGTACTAGTACAGTTAAATTGTGTCCTGCAATGAACAGATCTGTGACAAGAACCTTAAAAAAAATTGTGCCTCTTTTTTTTGATGTTTCTCTCTCTCTCTTTTTTTTTTTTAATAATAGGTCAGAATAATTTATAAAAGGAACATTCTTCTAAATTGCATTTCTTCAAATTAGGGTAATATGGCATATTTGTTTCTAATGACAGAAACAGAAACTTAGGAAAGATAAGAAGATTCTCCCCAATTAATGGAGTTCCTTGGAGAAGGGATCTGGGATTTGAGTATAATACACAGTATAGGAACTAAGAAAGGACAGTTAATGGTTTCCAGCTAATTAGAAGTGGTACTCAGATTCATTACGAAGAACCAGTGTCCAATTTCTCCCTACTTTTCATTTGCATATAAAAATAAAAGTTGTGGATTAAACCATGGGGCAAGAATCAAATAGACTGGTGTCTTAGGCTGAGTTCTCTAGAGAAGCAAAACCAGTAAAGCACATAAATATATACAGAGAGAGATTGATATCAAGGGAACCACTCATGCAAGTCCGTGGATCAGGATAGAGGCTTCTTCTGATTCATGTGGCCACAGGGGCTGGTGGACCCAAGATTGGCAGGCAAGCTGCTAGCTCAAGTCCCAAGAACTGGAGGTCAGACGAACAGGAGACAGCTGTAGGATCCAGAGAGGGCAAAAGCCAGAACATCCACTTATATTCGGATGCAGTCCATACGCCCAAGGAAGCTCCCTTTCAAATGATTGGCTACTCACAGCAGATCCCATCATTGAGAATCATGGCCCAGCCAAGCTGACACACAGTCTTAATCATCACAACTGGCTTTATTTAATTCCACGTATATTGTTCAACTGCAAAGCTGTTTCTCCTTTTATTTGTCCTATGGTATTCCAAGATAAATGTAAGGCCTCTCCGTGTAGTTGTTATTAGTTTCATTCCTACTAAAAGAAAAACTTTTACTCTGATCTTATCAGAATATGTTGACTATATCGTGATGATGGGCAAGTCAAGTATGCTTAGGCAGTGTGTGTGTGTATGTGTGTGTGTTGTGTAAGGGTATGGGAATGGGGGGCGGGGGGAGCAAATGCAGACTTAACTGAATTACCAGACTCCCTCTCCTCTGACCATCACTCCGTTTCCTTATGTGGAATTTACATATGAAATACTGAGTTAACTTGCAATTTTTAAATTATAAGGTGCTTATAATATAGATCTCAAGAGATGCAAGAAGAAAAGGAGCCACTATAATTTCTGTTATTCTAACAGACAAGGAAATGCCAAATTGGAATGAGATGTTTACACTACTCTCCCTTGGATTACTCTGGCTTTGGGGGAAGAGACGTAGTCAGGACTTCTGTTCCAAAAGGAATTTGTGTGTTTGTTTTTCTCCCCCAGTAGCTCCTTGTCCTGGGAAATGTTACAGTTACGTATCAGGAAATAACCTTTCAAAATGCTGTCATACGGCACAAATGGCTAAGTGTTTGACTGCTAGCCAAAAGGTTGCCGGTTTGAACCATCTAGAGGCACCTCAGAAGACAAGCCTGGGAATCTGCTTCCAAAAGATCACAGCCTGGAAAACCTTATGGAGCAGTTCTACTCTGCACACACAGGGTCACCAAGAATTGGAATCAATTCCACGGCAACTAACAATAACCACATGACATCGTCAGTATTTTCATGGGTTGTGTTTCTACATATAGTGAGCCCTGGTGGTGCAATGTTTAAGCACTCAGCTGCTAACGGAAAGGTCAGCAGTTCAAACGCACCCAGTGGCTTCATGGGAGGAAGACCTGGTGATCTGCTTCCATAAAGATTACAGACCAGAAACTTTATGAGGCAGTTTTACTCAGTCATACTGGGTCACTTCAAAGCAAAATCGACTCCATGGCACCTATCAACAACATTCACACATATACATCTCTAACTTCTGTTTTAAAACGTTCTTCCTGTAAGTGAAATCTAGCAGAGCGTTTATAGTCACACAGTAGCCAGCAAATGTATTAACTTTAAAAAACAACACAACAAATAATTTTACCCCACTCTTTGACTACTGAAAGGCTTATTAAGGCTACCAGCACTGTTTTGACATCAGCTGCTTTCAAGAAGCTTACCTCTTTTAAAGACATTGGCATTTTATGGCTTAGAAAAATCCAAACAGTTTTAGCCATCCATCTGCAGTTTTATGCCCACAACTTTTCGTTTTTCCAAATAGGCTGCAATGCTCTGAATCTGGAAGTGCCTAATCACCCAATCGTAATGGTCAAGCTAAAGGATAGAAAGGAAACTTCCTTTGCTTTTACAGACAGCAACGACTTCTCTCTCTCTCTGCCATCAAATCAAATTATCCTTGCCAGGAAGCCTTCAATGTTCCGTAAATATTCTTTAAAAAGCAACACTTTTCTCCTTTGGAATGTGGATAATAATATATATTACGATTTTTCCCCAAGAGGCTGATGTTTGTACCGCTTTGTTTCTTCTTTGCCCGTTACTTATTTTGACTCTTGCTAATAGATCAAAAGGCATTAAAATATTGCAATTTGCAATGAAGGGGCAGATGTTTATCTTTCCAGTGGAAATCAGGTCAGGAGAGATCCCTAGAGAGTCTCCACCTCCTCCAACCCATCTGTAACAGCTGTTCCCAGTTGAATACCACGGACACCCAGGTGCTGGGCTAGTAGTATACAAAGTGCTTTCTTGATATCATTTACAGCGACGTTTTCTGTATGTGGGGGGAAATATCATCTGTATATTACACACAGGGAAGGAATTTGCATTTTAAAAAGGATTTGCATAACACCTCCTCATCCCTTCCCTTTTTTTTGCCTGTTTCTTTATATTCATATTCCTCTCTCTTGATATATTTCAATTTTTAGATATTCCATTTTGTTTCATCAAAGACAGTACACTATAATAGTTAAAGAGCTTTGTAATATGTAATCAGTATGATTTGGATGCAAATCCTGGCTCTAACACATATAAGCTGTGTGTGTTTAAATTTCTTGTCTATAAATGTAGATAAAGACTGATCGGAGAGTGGCAAGGAATAAAGAGAATGCATGTAAAGTCTTCAGTACAGGGTCTGATGAACTAAATGCTAGCTTTTATTATAATATCTAGCCTACTACATTTTAAATCAAGTTCAGGTTGAGACAACAATGGCTGGTGAGTGACATATTCAGTGTAAGTGCAATCTTGATACCATGACCCAATAACCCCATTTCCTGCAACCTCCTTCACTTGTCCTGGTATGGGATCTGAGAAGAGGAACTGAAGATCTGGTGATAGGAAGAGGTAACAAAGCAGGGACATTTTTACCTGGTGGCAGAAACTAGGGGGATATGACCTCACACACTGAATTGTGTAACTTTTAGCTTTTTATCATTCCTGGGGTCCTTAATAAGTGCTAATGCCTGACTGCAAATGTCTAATGATTGTATTTCCAGGCTCTAACTTCAGCCCACTCTCAGAAGTGCATCACATTGGAGCATGAAAATATCTATTTAATGCTTGGCAAATGTGACTTCTAAGCCTCACTCCCCTGCCCACGGAAACCCCCAGGCTCTCTTGTTCTTTCCTAGGGTAACAAACAGTGGTGAATGCCTTCTCCCTTTACCAGGGATCTAACTCAATAACAGCAAATAACATCTCAGCTCTGACATTTCTTTCAGCTCCTCTTTTGTCCTCTCTAGAGGTGGACGGTGCCCGGATAAAAATAGCCCGCATCTTGTCACTTCTGAAAAGTAAGAATTAAAGCGCGTAGAAACCCAGTGAGGCATGGTGGCACAAACACCAGAGTAACGGTCAGAAAAGTTGGGTAATAGTCCTATTCTGTCACTTACGCTGCTCAGACAGATCTAGGATCATTTTCATGGCTGACTCTGAGTAAGTCATGAAATTTTTTTTTTTTTTCTAATTGTTGTAGTTTAAGTGAAAGTTTACAATTCAAGTTAGTCTCTCATACAAAAATTTGTACATACATTGTTATGTAACCCTAATTGCTCTTCCTATACTGTGACAGCACACTCCTCCTTTCCACCCCTGATTTCCCGGGTCCATTCAACCAGCTCCTGACCCTCTCTGCCTTCTAGTCTCACCTCCAGACAGGAGCTGCCCATTTAGTCTCATGTATCTACTTGAGCTAAGAAGCACGTTCTTCACAAGTATCATTTTATATCCCACAGTCCACTCCAATATTTGTCTGAAGAGTTGGCCTTGGGAATTGTTTTAGTTCTGGATTGACAGAGAGTCCGGGGGCCATGCTTTCTGAGGCTCCTCCAGTCTGAGTCAGACCATTAAGTCTGGTCTTTTTACTAGAATTTGAATTCTGCACCCCACCTTTCTCCTGCTCCTTTAGGGACTCTCTGTTGTGTTCCCTGTCAGGGTGGTCATTGGTGGTAGCCGGGCATCATCTAGTTCTTCTGGTCTCAGGATGATGCAGTCTCTTGTTTATATGGCCCTCTCTGTCTCTTACGCTAATACTTTCCTCATGTCTTTGGTGTTCTTCATTCTCCTTTACTCCAGGTGGTTGGGACCAATTGATACATCTTAGATAGTCACTTGCTAGCTTATAAGACCCCAGATGCCACTCACCAAAGTAGGATGCAGAACATTTTCTTAATAAACTTTGTTATGCCACTTGACCTAGATATTCCCTGAAAGCATGGTCCCCAGACCCCCACCCCTGCTACTCTGTCCCTCGAAGTGTTTGATTGTATTCAGGAAAGTTCTTAGCTTTGGTTTAGTCCAGTTGTGCTGACTTCCCCTGTAGTGTGTGCTGTCCTTCCCTTCACCTGAGATAATTCTTGTCTACCATCTAGTTAGTGAATAACCCTCTCCCTCCCTCCCCACCCTCTTAACCATCAAAGAACGTTTAAACCTTTTCTTGAGTTCTTATAATAGTGGTCTTATACAATATTTGTCCTTCTGTGACTGACTAAATTCACTCAGCGTAATGCCCTCCAGATTCCTCCATATTATAAGATGTTTCATGGCTTCATAGTTGTTCTTTATCATTGTGTAGTATTCCATTGTGTGGATATACCATAATTTGTTTATCCAATTGTTCCTTCATGGGCACCTAGATTGTTTCCATCTTTTTGCTATCATGGACAGAGCTGCAATGAGCATGGGTGTACATATGTCTATTCATGTGACAGCTCTTATTTCTCTAGGATACATTCCAAGGAGTGCGATAGCTGGATAGTATGGTACTTCTGTTTCTAGCTTTTTAAGGAAGCACCAAATCGATTTCCAAAGTGGTTGTACCATTTTACATTCCCACCAACAGAGTATAAGTGTTCCAGTCTCTCCACAACGTCTCCAGCATTTATTGTGTTTTTTGGATTAATGCTAGCCTTGTTGGGGTGAGATGATATCTCATTGTAGTTTTGATATGCATTTCTCTAATGACTAATGATCGTGAGCATTTCTTCATGTGTCTGTTAGCCACCTGAATATCTTCTTTGGCAAAGTGCCTGTTCATATTCTTTGCCCATTTTTTAACTGGGTTATTTGTCTTTTTGTTGTTGAGGTTTTGCAGTGTCTTGTAGATTTTAGAGATTAGACATTGATAGGATTTGATGTAGCTAAAAATTTTTTTCCTAGTCTGTAGGTTGTCTTTTGACTCTTTTGGTGAAGTCTTTTGATGAGCATAAATGTTTGATTTTGAGAAGCTCCAGTTATCTAGTCTCTCTTCTGGTGCTTGTGCATTGTTACTTATGGTTCATATTATGTTTATGCCATGTATTAGGGCTCCTAGCGTTGTAGTCATGAAATCTTTTGAAGCCTGAATTCTCTTATCTGTTAAATGGACATGCTATTTATCCATGCTGTCTGGAAGGGTCATTGTGAAATACTGAGACATGAGGAAATTGATTTAACAGGCTTCTGCTGCATGTATAGTACATGTCCTGTATTAAGATGGCTGACACAAGGCATCCTATAAACTATACATAACCATAAATATCAGCTAGTGTTTTTGTTATTTTTTTTTGATGGGCTAGTAAGATGTGGAGTAGTGACATCTGTATGTTGGAATAGAATTTGAGTCTTAAATGCCAGGAAAGAGCATGGCAGAGTGTAGGAGAAAACACCTTGTGCATTTTAGCATGCCCTGGCTATCTGGATTGAGGTGTCTCAGGGAAAGACAACTTTTGGTGCATTTAGCGAGACAGAGACACAATATGGTGACCATGCTATCTAATTTTAATCTGAATTTTTAGATTAACAATCATGTTTTTAAGAAAAACATGTTTTTCTTCGGTGGTCAAAACCAGGATGTGAAAACATATGCCCAGAGGGGTCTTGACTAAGAGAAAATCTGCAACCCTCAAAATACACGTACTTCAGGAAGAGTGCTGTCTGGGGGCTGTTGCCAAAAAGATATTTTTACAGGATGGACAAAGAAAATACATGTAAGCATCTTGTGACCATGATTTAAGCATCCTGTGAAACTATCTACACTAACTATTAATCACTAACTACAACAATTAATGATCAGTAACCAGTAATTACCGTCCCTATGGTTTGGTTCCTCTTTTCACCCCATAAGAATACTTGCATGACGAGGCCTCCTGGAGCTACCTGGTTCCGTTTTCAATGGGCTACATAGTTCTCCAGTTGTAGTTGTTTTAAACCCTTAATAAAACCTCTCTGTTTTAACTTGAAACAGTGTTCAGGTTTTTCTCCACAACAGAGGTATAGTTGGACACAAGCAACTCCTCCCTCTCTGCTGATACAGCCAAAGGTCCTGGTTCAAGGAATTGCTGATAATGTAAATTCCAGAGTGTGTGTGCTCACACACGCACACATGCACCCACCCACCCACCCACACACACGCATTTTTCATGATGGGTTTCAGGCTCAGCCCTGGTAGTAATTTTTAATTGTTTCGATTTGTGGTGAAGGTGAGAAGGTTCTCCTTTTCATTGAACTCTTCGCTGAGCAGGCGCAGGGCTCTGTGAGGTCTTTAATGCTTTCCATCTTCTGCTAAGTCATGGTTAAAAGCAAAATATTTGCATTCCTCACAAATGTAAATAGTCACAAGAGTCAGACAATTCAAATGAGCATACATCTTATTACCTCTATTTCATCTTTTCGTTTGACTTTGAATGACAAAATTCTCCTCTTCTGAAATATGGAGTCAGGAGAAATGGTTGGAAAAAGAAACACACTTCATCTTTATTACAGATGTGGCTGCACAAAATCCTGGGAGCACCATCTCTCCTTTTTTTTACGGTACCTGGATGCATTGAAAGGGAGGCTGCTCTGCTGGGCACGTTCGATGCCTGAGCTCACACCTAGAAGAGAGGATGTAATCAAATGACTCCCACATCTGGGAGGCTTATGGAGGGTTATGCCAAATATTTCAAGCTGTTATTTGGTCTGTTTATTCATGTTTATATGAGGCTAACAACATCCCCAACAGCCTTCCAGGCAGTTTTTTCCAGGTGCCTTCTGTTTAGACACCAGGCTCATTTGAATTCCTTTATGAGGAATATTTAGAATAGAGAGACACGGGGTGATCAGGGATGACCTGGGCCTCTCATGACAAAGGGAAAAATTTCTTGTTCTACTGTTCTTACTGCAGTTGTGGTGCAAAGTGGGGGTAATAGGACTGCTGTGGGCAAAAGTAATCTTGTGATTTCTATAGATTCTTAGGGGCTAGCTAGAAATTTTATAAAAATGAAGAGTTTTGTCACTGATAAAAAAAAGTTTTGTCCTTGATACTAAAGACTAAAAGCTTTTTAAAAAAATTTTATTTTTAGATGGTAGAGTTGCTGTGGATAACTATCTGACAGTTCCTCAAAAAGTTAAGCATACAATTACCATATAATCCAGCAATTCCATTCCTAGGTATACACCTAAAATAACTGAAAGCAGGAACACAAACAGATACATGTACACCAGTGTTCATTACAGTGTTATTCACAATGGCCATAAGATGGAAACAGTCTAAAAGTCCAGCAACAGATGAATGGATAAACAAAATGTGCTATATACGTATAATGGCATATTACTCAGCTGTAAAGAGACATGAAGGGCTGATACCTGCCTGCTACAACATGGGTGAACAAGCATAATACTAGTACTTCACTCATAGGGATATGCAGATTAAATGAGATAATGGATTTAAAGAATTTAGCACAAGATAATCAGTGGTCATTATGCTGGTTAGATCCCTAATCCCTAGAGCTTCAAATCCAAAGTCCTTAGCAGGGCAAAAAATAGCATTTATAATATAATTTTAATCTACTTTTCTGGTCTTATTGTACTCTACATCACCTCTTGCACCCAGGATCTAATATAATGAGTGAGTCCCAGTCTTTTAAATTTTTAAAATTGTTTTATTGTGGTAAAAATATATATAACATAGCATTTGGCAATTCAATAATTTTTCCTTGTACAATTCAGTGACATTGATTACATTCATCAGGTTGTGCAACTATCACCACTGTGGCCACTATCCATTCCCAAATTATTCCACCGCCATTCATAGAAAATCAGTATCCCCTAGACAGATTCCCCCTTTCCTTCACTTCCACCCCTGGTAACCACTGATAAATGGTGGACTCTATACATTTGCTTATCTCATGTAAGAGGGGTCATGCAATATTTGTCCTTGGTGACTGACTTAATTCACTCAGCATGATGTTTTCAAGGTGCATCTGTGTCGGAACATGTATAAGGACTTCATTTCTCTTTGTGACTAAGTAATAGTCCATTGTATGAATATATACCACATTTATTTATCCATTCATCTACTGATGGGCATTTAGGTTGTTTCTACCTTTTGACTATTGAACATTGGTATACACTAGTCTTTTAGATTTTAAAGATCAGCTAAAAATTTTACATGAATTCAGTTCAATTGGAGGTTATTTCTATCCTCAGTCTTCTGTACTTTTGTAAAAGGCAATAATTTATATACAAATTATCAAGTCCCAAACCTAAGAGTCTTGTAGATTTTAGAGATTAGACACTGATCAGATTTGTTGTAGCCAAAAATTTTTTCCCAGTCTGTAGGTTGTCTTTTTACTCTTTTATGGTCCATATTCTGTTTATGCCATGTATTAGGGCTCCTAGCATTGTCCCTATTTTTTCTTCCATGATCTTTATCATTTTCGATTTTATATTTAAGTCTTTGATCCATTTTGAGTTAGTTTTTATGCATGGTGTGAGGTATGGGTCTTGTTTCAGTTTTTTTCAGATGGATATTCAGCACCGTTTGTTAAAGAGATTGTGTTTTCCCCAATTAATGGACTTTGGGCTTTGTCAAATATCAGCTGCTCATAGGTGGATGAATTTATGTCTAGATTCTCAATTCTGTTCCATTGGTCTATGTAGCTGTTGTTGTACCAGTACCAGGCTATTTTGACTACCAAGGCACTATAATAGGTTCTAAAATCAGGTAGTGTGAGGCCTCCCACTTACTTCTTCTTCAGTAATGCTTTACTTATCCAGGGCCTGTTCCCGTTCCGTATGAAGTTGGTGATTTGTTTCTCCATCTCATTAAAAAATACCATTGGAATTTGGATTGCGATTGCATTGTATCTGTAGATCACTTTGGGTAGAACTGACATTTTCACAATGTTGAGTCTGTCTATCCAGGAGCAAGTTATTTTTTCAGCTTATGCAGGTCTCTTTTGGTTTCTTGCAATAGTGTCTTGTAGTTTTCATTGTATAGGTCTTTTATGTCTCTGGTTAGATTTATTCCTAAGTATTTTATCTTCTTGGGTGCTATTGTAAATGGTATTGATTTGGTGATTTCCTCTTTGAGGTTCTCTTTGTTGGTGTAAAGGAATCCAACTGATTTTTGTATGTTTATTTTGTATCCTGAAACTTTGCTGAAATCTTCTATTAGTTCCAGTAGTCTTCTTGTGGATTCTTTCGGGTTTTCTGTGTACATGATCATATCATCTGTAAATAGAGATACTTTTACTTCTTCCCTCCGAATTTGGATGCCCTTTATTTCTTTTTCTAGCCTAATTGCTCTGGCTAGGCCCTTCGGCACAATGTTGAATAAGAGTGGTGATAAAGGGCATCCTTGTCTGGTTCCTGGTCTCAAGGGGAATGCTTTCAAAGTCTCTCCATTTAGGATTATGTTGCCTATTGGCTTTGTATCAATGCCCTCAATTATACTGAGGAATTTCCCTTTTATTCCTATTTTGTTGAGAGTTTTTATCATGGATGGGTGTTGGACTTTGTCAAATGCCTTTTCTGCGTCGATTGATAGGATCATGTGGTTCTTGAGGTCTTTTGTTTTATTTAAGTGATGGATTACGTTGATTGTTTTTCTAATGTTGAACCATCCTTGCATACCTGGTATAAATCCCACTTGATCATGGTGAATTATTTTTTTGATATGTTGCTGAATTCTATTGGATAGAATTTTGTTGAGGATTTTTGTGTCAATGTTCATGAGGGATATTGGTCTGCGATTTTCTTTTTTGTGGTGTCTTTACCCTGTTTTGGTATCAGGGTTATGCTGGCTTCATAGAACGAGTTTGGGGGTATTCCGTCCTTTTCTATGCTCTGAAATACCTTTGGTAGTAGTGGTGTTAACTCTTCTCTGAAAGTGTGGTAGAATTCTCCACTGAAGCCATCCAGGCCAGGGCTTTTTTATATTGGGAGTTTTTTAATTACCTTTTCAATCTTTTATTTTGTTATGAGTTTATTTAGTTGTTCTACCCTGTTTGTATTAGTTTAGGTAGGTAGTGAGTTTCTAGAAATGTATGCATTTCCTCTAGGTTTTCAAATTTGTTACAATTTTTCATAGTATTCTGTTCTGATTCTTTTAATTTCAGTTGGGTCTGTTGTGAGATCACCCATCTCGATTCTTATGCAGGTTATTTGCTTCCTCTTCTGTTTTTCTTTTGTCCGTTTGGCCAGTGGTTTATTGATTTAGTTGATCTTTTCAAAAAACCAGCTTTTGGTCTTGTTAACTCTTTCAATTGTTTTTCTATTCTCCATTTCATTTAACTCTGCTCTAATTCTTATTATTTCCTTTCTTCTGGTGCCCAAGGGCTTCTTTTGCAGCTCACATTCTACTTGTTCCAGTTGTAGGGGTAATGTTTTGATTATGGCCCTTTCTTCTTTTTGGATGTGTGCATTTATTGCTATAAACTGACCTCTGAGCACTGCTTTTGCTGTGTCCCAAAGGTTCTGGTAGGATGTGTTTTCATTCTTGCTTGAGTCTCTGAATTTCTTTATTCCATCCTTAATTTCTTCTATAACCCAGTAGTTTTTGAGCAAGGTGTTGTTCAGTTTCCATGTGTTTGATTTTTTTCTCTTCCTTTTTCTGTTATTGATTTCTACTTTTATGGCTTTATGGTCAGGAAAGCTGCTTTGTAATATTCCAATGCTTTGGATTCTGTTAAGGCTTGCTTTATGACCTAATATGTGGTCTATTCTGGAGAATATTCCATGTGCATTGGAAAAGAAAGTATACTTGGCTGTTGTTGGGTGCACTGTTTGGTATATGTCTATGAGATCAAGTTGGTTAATTGTAGCATTTAGCTCTTCTGTGTCTTTGTTGAGCTTCTTTCTGGATGTTCTGTCCTTCACTGAGAGTGGTGTGTTGAAGCCTCCTACTACTGTTGTGGAGCTGTCTAGGTCTCTTTTCAGTGCTGTTAGAGTTTGTTTTATGTATTTTGGAGCCCTGTCGTTGGGTGGGTGAATATTTATTATAGTTATGTCCTCCTGGTGCATTGACCCTTTAATCATTATATAGTGTCCTTCCTTATCCTTTGTGGTGGATTTTACTTTAAAGTCTAATTTGTCAGAGATTAATATTGCCACTCCTGCTCTTTTCTGAGTGTTATTTGCTTGATATATTTTTTACATCCTTTGAGTTTCAGTTTGTTTGTGTGTTTAAGTCTAAGGTGTGTCTCTTGTAGGCAGCATATAGATGGATCATGTCTTTTATGCAATCTGCCACTCTCTGTCTCTTTATTGGTGCATTTAGTCCATTTACATTCAGCGTAATTATTGATAGGTATGAGTTTAGTGCTGTCATTTTGATGTCTTTTTTTGTGTGTTGTTCACAGTTTCTTTGTTTCACTTAATTTTCTGTGCTGAGTCTTTTTTTAATGTACTTTCTTTTCATCTTTTTCATTGATGTTGATTTTGCATTTGCTGAGTCTTTATTTTTTTTATTTTTTTATTTTTTGACTTGTAGGATTGTTAGTTTCCTTTGCGGTTACCTTAATATTTACCCCTATTTTTCTAAGTTTATACCAGTCTTTTATTTCTTTATATCACCTTGACTTCCTCTCCATATGAAAAATCTATGTCTACATTTTTAAGTCCCTCTTTTTGGTTTTAATGTTATCATCTTTTACATATTGACATCTGTTTCCCTATTTTCAGTATTTTAGGTTTGATTTATTTTTGTGACTTCCCTATTTGTGTTGATATCTGGTTGCTGTATCCTGTGTTCTACTCTTGGGTTGTTATCTGTTGTTATTGATTTTCTAACCAGAGGACTCCCTTTAGTATTTCTTGTAGTTTTGGTTTGGTTTTTGCAAATTCCCTAAGCTTCTGTTTATCTGGAAATGTCCTAATTTCACCATCATATTTGAGAGATAGTTTTGCTGGATATATAATTCTTGGCTGGCAATTTTTTTCCTTCAAGGCTTTATATATGTCATTCCATTGCCTTCTTGCCTGCATGGTTTCTGCTGAGTAGTCCAAGCTTATTCGTATTGACTCTCCTTTGTAAATGACTTTTTGTTTATCCCTAGCCACTCTTAAAATTCTCCCTTTCTTTTTGGTTTTGGCAACTTTGGTTATAATATGTCTTGGTGACTTTCTTTTGGGATCTCCTTATGTGAATTTCGATAAGCATCTTGGGTAGATATCTTGTCATCTTTCACAATATAAGGAAAGTTTCCTGCCAACAAATCTTCAACAATTTTCTCTTTATTTTCTTTTATCCCCCCCCCGCCCCATTCTGGTACTCCAATCACTCACAGGTTATTCCTCTTGATAGAGTCCCACATAATTCTTAGGGTTTCTTCATTTTTTTAATCCTTTTCTCTGATTTTTCCTCAAATAAGTTGGTGTCAAGTGCTTTATCTTCAGTCTCACTAATTCTGACTTTCATTGCCTCAATTCTGTTCATATGACTTTCTATTGAGTTGTCTAAGTCTGAAATTTTATTGTTAATCTTCTGGATTTCTGATTGCTGTCTCTGTGTGTATTCTTGCAGCTTACCGAATTTTGTCATTATGGTCTTCTATAATCTTTTTAATTTCCTCTATTGCGTGTTCTGTGTTTTTCTTAATTTCCTTCCTAATCTCTTGAGAGTTCTGTATGTTAATCTTTTGTATTCTGCCTCTGGTAATTTCAAGAAATTTTCCTTCTCTGGAAAATTTCTAGATTCTTTATTTTGGGAGCTTGCTGAAGCCATCATGGACTGCCTCTTTATGTGATTTGATATGGACTGTTGTCTCCAAGCCATCAATAAGTTATCCTATTTATTTATTTTATGTTTTCTTACTGTGTCCTAGCTTCTTCGTTTGTTCTGATATGTCCAAATAGGCTGCTCGTGTGAGCTAGTTTGATTATTGGCATCTTTGAAGCTCTAA
This sequence comes from Dugong dugon, assembly GCA_030035585.1. Lineage (NCBI taxonomy): Eukaryota > Metazoa > Chordata > Mammalia > Sirenia > Dugongidae > Dugong > Dugong dugon. The sequence continues at coordinate 197,374,614 of CM057463.1, read as the reverse complement.
ATCCTGTCACCAGGTGGTTAGATCTGTTACTAGATATGTGAGCTCAGGACCCTGCCCCCTTCTCCTGTGTGGGTTCAGCTCAGGTGCCCAGGTAGATAGCCACCAAGCGTGTGGTTCAGGCTCTCACCTATAGTCCTCAGCATGCATAGGTGATTGGTGTAGGCACAGGCATCTGGCTGCAGCAGGGGGACACACTCTGAGTTAGGCAGAGTGCTGATGGCCCCCCTGGAGTGTCCAGGTGGAAGGTGTGCCCCTGTTCCCTAGAGTGTGTAGGTGGGTGGGTTTTGCAGCTGGACTATAAGCACCCAATGGGCTCAAGCATAGCAACAATTGTTAGGCTGGCACAGGACCAGACAATGTTTTGCTATGTTATACATAGGGTCACTGTGAATTGGAACTGACTTGACGGAACCTAACAACAAAAGCCTTTACAGAATAAGTTTACCCATCCCTGCATTACAGTAACAAACATGCTATACTTCCTCTTACTCCTAACATTTGTAAGACATTTAGATACTTATTTTATTCTGTCTAAAGTAATTTACATTGAAATCTAAAGCGATTTAAATATCCTGAGGACCAAACAAAAGCTGTATCCCTAAGTTGCAAATAAACCAAAATAGGTCCAGATTTTTTTATTACTATTTCTTTCTCAAGTACTATCTTAATGTCTTTATATTCTTTTCCTGAAAAAATTAAAGCTTACAATAATATTTATATTTGGCAGACATATACAGGATCCTACAGCATACCAATAGCATGTATACATTGAAATAATTTATAATGGGAGAGCAAGGAAGAGGGTCCTCATAGTGTCTGACTAAGTTGTCTACAATGGGAGATGGGGGGGGGAGGGCTTTTTTGTTACTGTGTCTCCAGTTTCTTATACTTTCTGGCCTAGATAGTTAAAACTAAACATTCTACATGTGATTTAAATGCTTAAGATTCTTTGAGAAAGAAGTTCTGGGCTGATAATACAAACAATCAAGAAAATTTTACTTTTAAATTTCAGGAGGCTTCTTTTTAAATAGTTTCTCACCACATTAAATTTGTTGTAAAAGTAAAAAAAAAAGAAAGGAACGTTTTAAAACCAGAAATTATTTAAAAAATAAAAACTTTGAAAGCTTTATCATTTTTTGTATACATGCATACATGCAGGCACACACACACACACACACACACACACACACACAGACATAGTTTTGTATCTTAGAGATGATTGGTTCATTTTGCTCTTTGTTTAAAAATAATAGTGATATACACACAACAAAACATAGAATTCATCAATTTCTAGATGTACGATTCAGTGACATTAATTACATTCTTCAAGTTGTGCAACGATTTTAGATACCTTTTTTCCAAATTACCCATCACCATTTACATACTCAAGGAGGCTTCTTGAGTTATCAAGCCACACTGTACAAAAAATTTTACCTTCAAGCTCAATAAAATATACTGGCAATGCTGTGAAAACGAAATATAAAAAACTAGCATACATATGAAAATATTTGTCCTCAGCATTAAATAAATACTACTTATAACAGTGAATAAAAAACATTTTCCCATTATTAAGTTACAAGCAATAAAATATTACACTTTTTAATATTGGTCTTTGTGTAATGACATAATGAATGTTGATATTCTTTTGTGAGACAATGTTTAATTTTTGGTACTCAAAGATAAATATCAAATTAGGAAACTAAAAAAGAATGATGACTTGATGGCAATGGGTTTGTTGTTTTGGTTTTTGGTTCAATATTTAGTATTTCTTACATGGCATTAAAATCTACAATGTTCAAGTGAAATCTCTCGGATGACGTTATATATCTTTTTGAAATGTTTTTGTTTTAAGTTGTGTGTATTCTTGATTTTTCAGTGGGACAGAAACAATACTATGTGTTCACTAAACCATTTTGTTTTCCTCTTGAGTACATTGGAATATGTATTTTCCAACTCCCTTATAGCTAGATAGGGCAATAACACCAGTTCTGGCCAATGGAATATTGGTGGCAGTAATGTATGCATTTTCAGATCTGGTCCATACAACTCTCTCACTATCTTCTTTTCTTCTCATTGATGACATGTGTTGGAGTGGTGTTCACAGATAGAACTATCTTTTTCCCCTGTGCCTCCATTTGGACCTTAGCAACCCATCTATCCACAAACTGAACTGCCAACTGTATTTGACTGTTATGTGAACAATAATATATTGTTTTAAGCACCTGAAGTTTTTTCTTTGTTTCTTTTTGTATTTTTTTTTTGCTGTGTTATGAAAAGATAGCATACTTTACCTGACTAATTCAGCCTGCAAGCTAAGAGTAGATAGACGCTGTCCTTCTTCTATCATTCAGCATTTATCACGTACTCTGAATTGCTCTCATGTTAAAATAATATTTTCTCCAACTTAAAAGTCTTCATTAATTCTTGTCAAATTTGGCTCTGTACTTCATTTTCTACTGCTATTAAGAGCTTTGTGAATTACTGAATGTTAGGGGACAACTGTAGGTAGTTAAAAGAAAATGTAAACTACATGAAAATAGAACTACCGCTGAAGTTTGGAGAGAATTATACCAGGAAGTAATAACTTCTAAGGAGATGAAAGATTATATTTATTAACTCAGCTTTGATTTCATTTTACATTAGTGGAAGGGCATGAACTTGAAGGTAGAACCACCGAGGACACCTTGGGAGTTTGATCCAGTGTTTCTTCTACTGTTCTTCCCTTTAATTATTTTTACAGTTTGTACAAATCATAGGACATATTCTACTTTTTTAATTAAAAAATAATTTAATTATATTTTTGAATCTTTTATACATCACATGGTTCAAAATTCAAAAGATACAAAAGGTATGCACTGAAAAATCTCCCTCCCATCCTTGTTCCCCAGAGCTTCAGTCCTCCCCATCAGAATAAAGTTACAAATTTCTTGTTTATTCTTCCAGAGATTTTACATATTCACAAGCAATGATGTATCTATATTATCCACATCTATTTTTTTTTAAGGACAGGTAATAGCACACATTGCTCTTATCACTTGATTCAGCAATAATTTTTGGATATCATTTAAAATATATCCATAATTCAAATATGTCTTACCACCTCCTCTGCTACTACCCTGATTCAAGCCAATGTCATCTCTTGACTCTGCTATAGCAACAGCCTTCTGACTAACAGTAAGAGATCAACGGGGTGATCCTTTAAAAAAATAAAAGTCACATTATGCCATTCATTTGTTCTGGACTCTAATGGCTTCCCATCACTCTCAGAGTAAAAGTAACTTTCCTTCCAGTGTTGTACAATGCCCTGATTGTCCTCCCCGAACACCTCTCATCTCATCTATATTGCCACCACGCTGACCTCCTTGCTGTACTTTGAACATGCCATCTCAGGGACTTGATGCCTGTTCTCTATTCCTGGGTAGCTCTTTTCCCAAATATCTACATGGCTACTTCCTTCACTTCTTTCAGATTTCTGCTCAGTTGCTCCCTTAACATAGAGAACTTCTCTGACAATCCTAAATAGCAACATCCCAGGCCACTCCCTATCCTCCTTGCCTTGTTTGGTTTTATCCTATTTAATATGCTATATATATTCTTATTTCTTTATTGCCAGTCTCCTATGTGGGTAGGAACTTTGTTTTGTCCAGTGCTGTTTTGCCCAATAAGTTTTTGTTGAGTAATTAATTGGTTGCCATTTTAGTACATAAACACATATCCCCTTATTTTTTTTAATGGTTGAATAGTATTCCATTAGAGTACAGAAGGTGTGAATGTATTATTATATATTTAACTAGTCCTCAATTGAGGGGTATTTAGATAATTTGCAGTCTTTTTATATAAAAGAGTACTACATAGAGTAACCTTTTACATACATCATTTTATAAATATTGAAGCATGTATATTTTATAAATATTGAAGCATGTATATCTCTGGGACAATTTCCTAGAATTAGAATTACTAGATCAAAGGGTTGTGCCTTTTGTGATTTTATTGTTGCTGTGTGCCAGTGAGGCGATTCTGACTCATGGTGACCCTGTATGACAGAGAACTGCCCTACAGGGTTTCTTAGGCTGTAATCTTTACGGGGAAGAGATCAGCAGGTCTTTTCTCCTGTGGAGCCACTGGGTGGGTATAAACCACAGACCTTTCAGTTAGCAGCTAAGTGCTTAACCATTATGCCACCAGGGCTTCTAAGGTGCTAGTTTAATAATGGGTAAAATAGCCAACAAAATGTCTCTAATTTATCCATTGAACGTTGCATGTTTACTTCCCTTTCCTTATTATTTCAGAGTGATTCCCAGTTTTTTCGGTAATAGTGATAGCCTTTTTTTTTTTTTTTTTTTTTCAAGTTCAAGATTCTTTACCCTAAAGTACTTTTTCCCTTGAGAAGGCCAGGAAATATTTGGGTTGAACCAAGTCTCTCAGATCACTAAAGCCCACCCATTACAGTCCAGTCGATTATGACTCAGTGACTCTTAAGACCACTAGCAGCACTGTTATAGATCATGAAGACCCCCAACAGATATTGCCAAATTGGTTCAGCAATACAATCAACATACAATCTCATCAGTCATGCATAAGAGAGGCTATGTCCCGACACCCTCAACAATATAATGTGTTAAATAGGCCATATCCATGGCATATGACTTCTTTCCTAAGAAGATTATCCTATTCTTAAAAGTTGAATGAATTCCGGGAGACATATGCAGACTATTTGCCCAAGGAGGTAAAATGACTACAGTAAGGACAAGCATGGCATACCACATCAGACAGAAAAAAATAATCTTAGGAAGTTGATATTAAAATAAAAATTCATAGGAGAAGAATTATTGGGAACATTTGCTGACACAAAGTTTATGCAAATAGGTACAGAAGGAATAGACAGAGATTTAAAAGTTTGTACTTATTCTCACCACCTCATTCAAGGTGATAAAGCTTTGCTATAGGTCTATGATTTGGAATCAACTTGACAGCAACTAACAATAGTTTTCTTTCCCTCATAAATTTAAAGGTAGACTTTGAGTGACCAACAGCTCTTTCTTGAAACTATTTCTTCATTCATACAGCAGCAGCCTTTCTCAACTGGCATTCTGTGAGAGAATTAAGCTCTAATGCTCTAAGGCAGGGAGCCCTGGTGGCACAGTGATTAAGAGCTCGGCTGCTAGCCCAAAGGTCAGCAGTTCGAACTGACCTGTACCTCCTTGGAAACCCTATGGGGAAGTTCTACTCTGTCCTATAGGGTCGCTTTGAATTGGAATGGAGTGATGGCAACAGTTTTGGTTTGCTCTAAGGCAGAGGTCCATTAACTTTTCTGCAAAGGACCAGGTAGTAAACTAGTTTTGGTTTTGCAGGCCATAAGGTGTCTGGTGCAACTTCTTAACTTTGCCATTGTGGCTCAAAAGTGCTGTAGACAATAAGTATATGAAAGAGCATAGCTGTGTTCTAATAAAACTTTATTTACCAAAATGGTAGTCAACCAGATTTGGCCTGTATGGCCATAGTTTGTGGACACATGGCCTAAGGCATCCATTGATGAATGAATTAATCTTTCTTCTATGCTATTAGAATGGTACTAACTATGTACTGGAGTCCTGTTGGTGCAGTGGTTAAGAGCTTGGCTGCTAACCAAAAGGTCAGTGGTTTGAATCTACCTGCAGCTCCTTGGAAACAATATATGGCAGTTCTGCTCAGTCCTTTGGGGTCCCTATGAGTCAAAGTTGACTCAACAGCAATGAATTTGGGTTTGGTTTTGTTATCTATGTACCATCATTGGGAGAATTGAGAAAATAGAAACTCACTCATTTTCTGGATGGCTAATTCTCTCAAAAACCCAGGTTGAGAAAACTGTGTGTCACTATGACACAGTCTGCAGGGACCCTACCATGGGATCTAAGTACAGGCAAAGACATCTTGTAACGGATGTCAGTCATTCCCTTTGGTACCTGAAAGCTGTGCCTCTGGAGGTGGTGGGCAGTGGTGCATACACAAGCCCCTACATCCCCCCTCAGTGCTTTTGGTCTGTGGCCCCTTTACTTCTACCTTGCCCCAGCAGTTGGTTGGAAGCACATACCGCTGCCTCCTGTGTTCTTGTTCTAGTTCCTTGGCTTACCCCATGACTCTCTGTTCCTATGATTTAACTGATGCCAATAAATAAATCTAGCCCTGCTAGTAGTTTTCATAAGCTTTGTCTAAGGGGTGGAAAGCTCATGGAAGGAGCACTTTTTCTGGGGGCAATGTGATTTCTGGGAGGAAAAAAGCGGCCCAAAAATTGATGACCCAACAATTGCTAGTGGGTCCAGGCTGGCACACAGGTTGGGCACTGTAGAGTCATGTACTGGCTGTGTAGAACAGGATTAGTCTATTCTGATATTGGGAACCAAACAGTTCACTTGTCTTTCCACATTTTCCTTTTTGTATTTCTGTTATCTGCAAGCCTTCTGGTCTTTTCCTTGTACTTTTATATCTTTTCCAGAGGGACTTAGGGCTGAAAGAAAACGTTAAAACTTAAGCCAGTTGGTCTAGGTTTTGCTTAGCTCTTCAGATAACAAATTAAGTTTAGAGAAGCTTAAAACCACTGAGTAAGGTTGGCTTGTGTATTATTTGTAATCTTTAGTTATTCTTTACTGTTTCCAGGTAGCACAAATAATAGATTGCTGGTTTCACTCTTAGAAAAATTTATTTCTATTTTCAAGTCATTAGACAATGATCATTTTATCTGGGTGGATAAATGCAGACGTAGCATTTTCAAGTCATCTGCGGACTCCATCACTACTAGGAGTGGCTGAAACGCAAAGGTTTTTCTAGGAATAGAGTGACTCAAGATTCCTGTCCATGGCCTTTCTTCCAAAACCAGACCAAAGAGAAATAAAGTACTTTTAGTCTTTAATCAGTTAAAATGCAGAGAGTTGGAAAAATAACAAACAACAGGTTGTTTTCCCGCCTATTGTAAAACAAATAAAATGTTTACCTACTGGAAACACTATACCTTCTTTAAGTCTCTCTCCTTCTCCAATTATCTTTTCTTATTTCCCTTGGTGGGCTCCTTCCCTTATCTGAGCAAACATTTTCCTTTGTTTGGTTCGTCTTTTCTAAGTGGATGTGGGAGCAGCCCATTAACTCCAGCATGGGCTCTGTTTCTGGAGCAGGAGTTTGAAATCAAATTCTTACCCAACATGTTTCTCCAGTCCTTAACCCTCCTTTACTGCTTTTAAACACTTTACAAAATTGAAAACTCATTTGCATGAAAACATCTCTTGGAGATGCATAAGAAAAAGCTTTGAAGAAAAGCAGAGTTTCTTTGTTTAGTCTGTGACTCCTTGGGAATTGCGGTTAAATCAAGAGAACTTTTTTGTTACCTGTGATTAGAGTTGAAAGAAAATGCCTATTTCTAACATTCTCATTAGGGAAATAATAGAAGGTATCCATATCTACATATTTATAATAAATTTCAGGGAGCAAAATATATGTTTAAACCTTTATTAATTGCACACATCAAAATAGGAAGCATTTGGGGTGGGTAAATTTCAAAATGTCTGAGGGTTGCAATAAATATGCTAAACTTCATATACTTAACCAAATCCCTTCATCAAGATACCACGATGGGAATCTTTGAGAAAAGGATTTCTCAAGAGAATTCCAATACCTTCCAGTCTCTGGGAGACTCAAAAGTTTCTCATGAATTTACCAGTATTCTGGACTTTAACCCGAAATGATAGAATATTTTGCTAAATTAAAATATAGAAAGTTAATTACAATATTGAGAAAATAATACTGTGCTTGATGGGGGGTAAAGTTTAAGATTATATTATTTATCTGAGCCAATTTGCTTACCACTTCCATGCAGACGGAGCCCTGATGGCTCAGTGGTTAAGAGCTCAGCTGCTAACCAAAAGGTCTGCAGTTCAAATCCACCAGCTGCTCCTTGGAAACCCTATGGGACAGTTCCACTCTGTCCTACAGGCTCACTATAAGTTGGAATTGACTTGACGGCAATGGTTTAATTTCAAAGGGTTAAATGCAGAAATAAAGCGGTATAATTCCTTTTTTAGTAAAATATCTCTGTTATACAATGAAGATGAGTGTTAGACAGTTGCTTCTTAAAGAAGGACTTTGACTTAACTTGGTAGATTGGTTATCCTCTGGGTCACAAAATAACAGCCAGGCGGCTTCGCAGTTAGTTCATAAGCATGTTAGGGAGATTTTATTTCAAGTGTTTGTTTACTGTTTGGGCTAGCAATATTCTTAAGTAATTGATAAATACTTCCAATTTTCAGTCAATGTGGTATTATGGAAGATGGATTAAGGGGGAGAACTGGGTAGCACCCAAGTATTTTGAACACATTGTAGATTTTTCTGCTTTCCTGAAAAACAATATCAAGTAAACTTAAAAGTCTGAGAAAATAGCAGCGCTTTCTACGCCTTATCGAGCAGCTACACGAAGCACTGAGCTGCATGTTTTACGTACGCAATCTGTTCACCGTTCATCAAACCAGCAAAGAAGGTTGCATTTCTCCTCATTTTACAGAGAGAATACCAAAGCACAGAGCAAATTAAGTAATTTGCCCAAGGTCATGTAACACAGAAATGTTGGATGAGAAATTCAAACCCTGATTTGTTTGTCTTTAAAGCCTCTCTAACTTAGGAAGCCTTTTTAAACTTTTAGCATTTGGACCTGTGACCTGGATGACAACTTTGTTAAATTTTTTAAATAGTAGGTTGACCGTAATATACCTATCTATGAATGGCAGGGAACCACCTTGATTAAATCTTGCTTGCTTGAGAGTGAAATGTATAGGACCTGGACAATTACAGATGAATCGTATCTTCCACATGATTGGAACTTAGCCACCACCAGCAACCTAGACCTGAGCTATATTTCTTACCAAATTCAGCTTAGAGATTTTTGACAATATCATGGATTTCTTTCTGTCTACAATGCTACCAGTATTGATTATGATGGTTTAATATCTATATGTAAGATAAAAATAGAGAATTTAACTTCTAGGAAAAAAATTGACACAGCATGACGCATTTTCCTTTACTGCTGCTATGCAACCGACTTACACAGTGTTAGGACCAGAGGTTTACAAAGACTCAAGCCTTTGTAAAACCATGTTGCTTCAGAGAACTTTGACACTTTTGTTTTAAAATCTACTGAAGCAATTATAATATTTCCATTTAATGTAAGCACTCCAACATTTCCATTTTAAGGCTGGAAAATGTGTATAAATAGTGCCCTTTCTCTTTCAAGTTTACTTCAGATACAGAAGCAGTAATGCAGTCCATGGTGGTTTTTCACCATCATGCGTTAGGAGAATTAAAATGGATACATTACTAGGTGAGTCTGAAGTAGATAATGATTAAATGTGTTGTTTTTCTCTCAGCAAATTGTGACACATGTAGTTTGGGCTTCTCTCCTGTTTTCTACGGTCTTATCATTGTTGCCACTTTTTCGCCATATTCTTTTGTAGAATCTGTTGCACCTAGGCTAGTGTATTGCTCTTAATAGGTATAATAAATATTTGTTGGATAACACTGAATTACAAAAATATCACTAAGCCCCTTCCCCAGTGTTTTGTTCATTAATGGTCACTATATCGCATTTGATCAGTAAGTGCATCTTTTAAATGCTTAGATCATCCCATTCTCTTATTTATTGCAGGTGAGTAACTCACATAAATCACTTCCTCCGTCCCCTTAGTGGGAAATATTTGTAGCTGTGGGACAATAGGCGACAGCTCTTAACCTAAACAGCTTCGGTGGTGTCCACCTCCTCTGAGTGTTTTTTCTTCTTTTCAGACTTTTTTCTTTTCCCTTTCTCTTCTTTTTCGTATTCTTCCTCTATAATAAATTTTTTAAAGACAGAAAAAAGGAATTAATCATTTGGGAAAAGCAGAAGTTTGAAAGGTCTCAGGTACTCACCTAGGTAACTCTTCCAGTTTGGAAATATTTTATGGCTCGGAAAAGGGTTATACCCAGAGAAAAAGTACAAAACAAAGCGCAGGAAGTTGACCACTGAAGAGGTTAGACTGCAGAACATTTATTTCCTCTCAGATAATGTTTTTGTTCAATACCACAATGGAAACACATTCTTTCCAAGATGTGAACTGCCTTTGAACTATACAAATATTTAAATTGAAATTCAAATTAAGTGCATGTGGGAAATATGTCATCTATAAAGGCAAAGGAGGTTGAAGAGGCTAGGTCATTAAGACAATTGACAATAAATTCTGGGAACCCATCTGCACCGTCTTGGATCCACATGTCTGGGGTCATTACCATCTGGTCTGGTGGCCAGTCTCAGCATCTTGCAGGATCTTGGACCTAGTGTGTGAGCTATCAAGATACCATTTCTTTATGCACTAGTTATATTTCTTGGGAGAGGGTACTGGTAAGTTAAATTCCATGTAGATGTAATTATGGCTGTCCTCTAGAGTCTCAACAAGTCCAACATAAATCATTCCCTAGGTAAGAGAACCCACGAAGACTGGGGAAAACATCTAAAGTGAAAGAACTAGATTTTCTTTCCTCTTTGCAATGAACTAACAGTATGATATCTGATAAATATTTGTATTTCTCTGATTTTGTTTTCTAAAATATTTAAAGGAAGGAATTGGATTGAGTGAATTTTAAAAGCTCTTACAGCTTTGAAATTATACCTCTATCACTTTTGACTGATTGATGACACTCTTTACTTATATTATTTAGTGCTAATGTCAATTAGCATCATTAATCTTCCATCATTGGATCATTCAACAATTATTGAGCAATTATTATACATCAGGCACTGTTCTAGATGCTTTCAATACCTTAGTGAACAAAACTGACAATGATTCCTGTCCCTACACCCCTCCCCCACAAGCTCACATACTTGCAGAAGGAGACAACAAACAGAAAAAATAATGCATAAGAAAGTTATATTAGTTATATTAGTAAATGCCATATACAAAAAAGTAAAAGTGAGGAGGGTCAAGAGTACCAAGGTGAGGACAGGATTAAAATTAAGTAGGATGTTTAGGGTGAGCCATATCAAGAAGGTGGTTTTTGAGCGAAGACTTGGAGGTGAAGGAGTGAGCCATGTGGATGTCAGTGGAAAGAGTGGCCAAGCAGAGGGGACAGCCAGTGGAAAGGCCCAAAGGCAGTAGTGTGCCTGTGTGTTTGAGAAACAGCAGGAAGGCAGTGTGGCCAGGAGAATTTAGGGGAAGCCACATAGAAGAGATTGTCAAAAAGGTAAGGCTGGGAGGTATATATTATTAACCTCTTTTTACAAATGAAAAAACTGAGGATTAGTAAGGTTAAGTATTTTGTCTGTGCATCAGAAAGTAAATTTGTTACTTGCATCTAGGACTTTCTAATTCAGCCATGATAGTGTGTTGGTCCCATTAACATTTTGGACAACTGTTGTTTGTTGTTGTTAGGTGCCATTGAGTCAGTTCTAATACCTAGTGACCTTATGTACAACAGAAGGAGCCATTGCCCAGTCCTGCCCCATCCTCACAATTCTTGCTATGTTTGAGCCCACTGTTGCAGCCACTGTGTCAATCCACCTCATTGAGGGTCTTCCTCTTCTTTGCTGACCCTCTTCTTTACCAAGCATGATTTCTCTCTCCATGGAATGGTCCCTCCTGATAACATGTCCAAAATATGTGAAACGGAATCTCTCCATCCATGCTTCTAGGGAGAATTCGGGCTGTACTTCTTCCAAGACAGATTTGTTTGTTCTTCTGTCAGTGCATAGTATATTCAATATTCTTTGCCAACACCATAATTCAAAGGCATCAATTCTTCTTCAGTCTCCCTTATTTCTTGTCCAGTTTTCTCATGCATATGAGGCAATTGAAAATACCATGGCTTGGGTCAGGCATACCTTAGTCCTCAAGGTGACATCTTTGCTTTTGAACACTTTAAAGAAGTCTTCTGCAGCTGATTTGCCCAATGAAATATGTTGTTTGGTTTTTTGACTGCTGTTTCCATGGCGTTGATTGTGGCTCCAAGTAAAATGAAATTAGCTCTCCAAATAAAAAAGTGCTTATTTGTAACATTTGCCAGTTTCCATAATGTAAATACTCCTACCACGGCTGATTTCAAACTACCAGTTCTGAATGTAGAGTTGGGAAGAGATGTGTAGAATCGGCTCGTATAAGCTGGTATAGTCAGCTCCATAGCACCACTGGATATAGCCCATATAAACAAAAGTTCTTTGGAATTCTCAGTAATTTTTAAGAATGAAAGGAGGTCCGGAGACCAAAATGTTTAATGACCACTGCCATAGACAACTAGTACAGACTAGTTAGTTTATTAAGACTGGCTAAACTTACTTGGAGCCCTGGTGGAGCAGTGGTTAAGAGCTACAGCTGCTAACCAGAAGGTCAGCAGCTCAAATCCACCAGCTGCTGCTTGGAAACTCTATGGATCAGTTCTGCTCTGCTCTGTAGGGTGGCTATGAGTCAGAATCGGCTCAATGGCACACAACACCACCACAATAAGTTTACAAAAATAGATTATAATTTTAAAAGCCAGGGATTACACTGTAACGTCTTTTCTTCAGAGTAGGCAAATACATTTGTATATTTAACAGGATTAAATATTTTAATGAACAATTAGGAAAACATTAATTTACTTAATGAAATACATTTATGGAGAACTAACAAAAACAGCCCAAAGTAATAATGGAAGTAAGTGTTCATTAATAATGAAAGTGGTTAGAAAATACACATGGTCAACAAACATATGATCTCATTATTTGTTGATTGACCATATGTATTTTCCTTCGGGTCAATATTATTCTAAAAATTGTTAAGGTCTTTAATTTTAATACCTTGAGATAACTTAAGCAGTATCTTCCTACATTAAAGTTTTATGTTTATACGTTCTTTTCAGAATGGAAATTGGAAGTGAAACTAGATCAGTGAAAAAATATAACTAAAAAGTAGACTTTTTTTCTGGAGCTCTGGTGGTGCAGTGGTTAAGAGTTCGGCTGCTAACCAAAGGACTGGCAGTTCGAATCCACCAGCCTCTCCTTAGAAATCCTATGGGGCAGGCAGTTCTGCTCTAATGAAAGGTATTTATTATCTGACTGAAAAATGTTAACCTCACATAGCTAAATGTCAAGTAGGATTCACTCCTCTATAGTCTGTAAAGCAAAGATAATAAGTTTTATTTTATTTTATTTTTTATGTCAGATTGATTTTAGTTGCCTTGAGGTTTTCTGTCTTTTGTTTTTCAGAAACCATGGTTATATTTGGTGCTAATTTACTTTATTTGTAAACCCAAGACTTTATGAGAATGATGTGAAGTCACTTAAAACGAAATGCTCATATGTTGAAATTTATTGGATTACTTTAATATGGATTTTGAAATTTAGAGAATTCAATTTTCAGAGTTTGTCTCACTGCTCAATTGCTAACCCATTTTAAAAAATTAAGTACTGTATTATTGAGGTGATACTAGATGAAGTCATTGTCTTAATCATGAGTTTTTCAAGTTTCTGTTTTAGGTATTTTACTGATCACAGCATTTCACACATATGTTTAAAAGAATTTTGTTTAGCAAACGTAATCTAGAAGAATTTTGATACCATACGCAGTCTACCAAAGACTTGGGAATCATGTTTTAGTGTGAGAGGGAAGTAGGCATAACTTACAGAAAATCTAAATGTGATCTCCAAATGAATACGGTGTTTCAGGGTTGTGAGTCCTTTTTTTCAGCATAACTAGATTTCTAGCCCTTTGCTACAGATGAAGGGACTTTCTGCATAAAAGCTTAAGATTGGTTTGACTTATTGAAATAACTAAGAAATCTCAGAGAATAGGGAATCAGAGAGAGAAATATTAAATTTTGTCAGAGAAGGATAAAAGAAAAAAATAACTTATTTTCAAGAATGAGAATCATTTCCTGACATTGCCTATCTCTGAGTTGCAGAGATGCTCTGTGGTAATACAAACACATTTGTGCAAAAGCAGCAGATTAATAAACATTTAGTGAAACCTCTACATCTCTGATAATGACTGGGATAAAATGAATTGGATTTTGCTGTTTCCCGGTTATAAATCCTATATAGAGGGAGGATAAACAATCCAAGGCCCAAATTACTAAGATTTGTACACTGAGAATATTGTGCCTTTACCCAATTAAGTTTCTCTTTGAGTTGACAAATATTTTGGTAGACATTAATGAAAGTGTAATTATTTAAAGTGAGCTGGTTAAATGACAACTCCACTTTTATATTAATTACCAACTTCTTAAGTTATTCCTTAATCAGATCTGACTTTTTGTTATCACATTTAGAATGTCAATATAGATGAGGGAGAGACTCAGGGTGAATATATACTTCTTGCTTCTCCCTCAACACCAATGCTGTTGACAGACCTAATTCTTCATTCCAGGACTGTCAATGAATTATTTGAAGATCCTTGGAATCTGCAAACATTCAAAGGCTGTCATTGAAGCTGACTGAAAAAAAGACTTCTTATAATACTTAAATTATTCTTTAATTCTTGTGCATAAAGGAAATAAATTTCAGGAATATACTGTTTAATTTTTTTTCCAGATCACATAGAACATTCCAAATAAGAATATCAGAATTGTGCACAAATTGTTTTTTTGTTATGACTAACTCATAACTCTCAAAAAGTGTTGAAAAGCAAAGATGTCACTTCGAGGACTAAGGTGCACCTGACTCAAGCCATGGTATTTTCAATCACCCATCTGCATGCAAAAGCCGGACGACAAGTAAGGAAGATTGAAGAAGAATTGATACCTTTAAATTACGGTGCGATGAAGAATATTGAATATACCATGGACTGTCAAAAGAACGAACAAATCTGACTTGGAAGAAGTACAACCAGAATGCTCCTTTGAAGCAAGGATGGTGAGACTACTTCTCACATACTTTGGGCATGTTATCAGAAAGAATCAGTCCCTGGAGAAGGGACATCATGCTTGGTAAAGTGCAGGGTCAGTGAAAAAGAGGAAGACCCTCAACGAGATGGATTGACACAGTGGCTGCAACAATGGACTAAAGCATACTGATCGTGAGGATGGTGCAAGACCAGGCAGTGTTTCGTTATATTGTGTATAGTGTCGCTATAAGTCAGAGCTGACTCGACAGCACCTAACAACAACAACAACAACTCATAATTCTCATTAATGTCTTAGGACTCACTAGTCTTTCTTTTAGGACAAAAAATCAAGTTCATTTTATTTTCTGAAATGATGAATTTTGTACTAAAATAGTGTACAATTGTACCACAGAATGTTATTTGAAATCTCTGAAAAAGAGGTAATAAATTATTGGATATGTTCCTTTAATTTAGCTAGAGAAACAGTCTTAAAAATTGGGAGAAAAGGAATTTTAGGGATTAGAATTAGACACTAGAAGTTAGTGGATCTGAAATGTTTTTTCCATCAGTACTACCAATAGGGCATTTTTTTTTTTTTATAAAATGTAAATTATAGTATTTTACTTGATTTATCACACAAGAAAATCAAGAGTATATAAAAGGAATTTGGGGAAAGATACTATTTATCTTTTTATTTATTTATTTTTATTATACTTTAAATGAAGTTTACATTTCAAGTTAGTCTCCCATACAAAAGTGTTATATGGGGAGAATCAGCTCTAGAGTGCTTAAACAGTTAGAGAAAAAAATTATATTCATCTTTCAACTAATTTCCTGAAATATTTTACACAGTATTATACAGTATTAAGTTCTTCCAAATTAGGACCACTGGGTTCCAGGAACACTGGTGATATTTGTATGACTTCCCAAGAAATGTGAGAAATTGAAAAGACAGCTGAAAAACATTTCTGCAATCCTGAGACTTTCTAATAACACAAGAGTGAGGATCGTGGTGAGAGTCTTTGAACAGGATTGAACTGAGCTGAGTGAGTGTGTTGCCTAGACTGGAGTATTATTATATCCCAAACTGACATTAGCATGTGCCCCAAGGTAGTTTCTTGCGGTTACATAAGTACGTTGCCAAAGATGTTAAAAGAACAAGAATATGCCTAAACCAGAGAATGTGTGCTGTGTTCAAAGACTTTCTCTTGAAAGGATG
Organism: Dugong dugon; assembly: GCA_030035585.1. Lineage (NCBI taxonomy): Eukaryota > Metazoa > Chordata > Mammalia > Sirenia > Dugongidae > Dugong > Dugong dugon. The sequence continues at coordinate 197,358,555 of CM057463.1, read as the reverse complement.
ATTTCTTAAAGCACTTAGGGACCAGAACAGAACAACAGGAAATTGTTTCCTTGAGTAGATGATCGTGTGCATATATTTATATAAAATACTTTTCTAAAGAGATAGGGGTTTGGAGGTCAGGATTAAGATATCTAGAATTTCCATTATCCAATAAGTTGCATTGTAGTTTATGACATTTGAGATACAACTGTAAAGGAGGAAAGAACACAGAAAACACTGGGCTTACTCTGACTTAATTCCCTAGTTTTAGCTAAAAAAAAAAAGTTCAAATGCTTATTTTTAACTTGCAACAAAAGGACAGAAAGAGAGACAGAAGAAGAAGGCAAAAAGAGAAAAAGGAAAAAAAAAATACAGGAAAAAAAAGAAGAAGAAGAAAGGAAAGATAACTAGAAAGACGCTTAAAACACCAGAGAGACACTTTGTCTATCCTCTGGAAAATATGCCTTTCACTAAACACTTGATAGTAGTTATGAAAATCTTGGCATATCATTTAGTATCTCCCCTAATGTTGTCCAGGAAATATTAACATTGATACCAATTTACCACAAATACCAATATCTTATTTTTAAAAGATTGTTTTCAGAATTGTTTAATGAAAACTGTGAGATTTAAACAAAGAAAACTAAAAATTATTAAATATAATCATTGTTCCAGAAGAATATAACTTAATATGCTTTCTGTAAATTTCTAGACTCAAAAATTCCTGGAAATTTTTCTTTAGTTTGTGCAGAGAACTATTGGTGTCAACTGTACCCTCATGATTTCACTAGAGATTGCAAGAATTTAGTTTGAGCTATAATTTCTATTGGCTTACATATGTTAACCTAAGGTCCAACAATATTTTTTTTCCATAAATAACTTTGTGTCCTATACATTCTCATCTGCATTTTTAATTTGGGTGAAGACAACTAGACTCTAAGCCTCTTAATCCAATGTAGAATGTCCAAGTGCTCAAATAAGGCAGCGACAAAGCCCTTTAGGATAAGGCAAAATTCAATCAGCTTTAACTAGAAAACTTTGCTACTAACACTTTGGGATGAAATAAGGAGAATTTCAATAGCTCAGGTGTGAATAAATTTTCTGGATAACTGGTTATCTTAGTCAACTAGTGCTGCTATAACAGAAATACCACAAGTGGATGGCTTTAACAAACAGAAATTTATTCTCTCACAGTCTAGTAGACTAGAAGTCCAAATTCAGGTCGCCACCTCCAGGGGAAGTCTTTCTCTCTGTCGACTCTGGAGGAAGGTCCTTGTCATCAAACTTTCCCTGGCCTAGGACCTTCTCAGGTCAGAGAGCCCAGGTCCAAAGGACTCACTCTGCTCTTGGTACCACTTTCTTGGTGGTATGAGATCCCAGAAAGGGGCTGTAGTGCTGCTGCTGTCCACTTTGAAGTGGTGCCTGCATATTGAGCAGAACCATCTGTAAACCAGGCATGAGTCTTCTGTTCCTCAGTCATAAGGAACTCTGCATGAGGCCATAGGTGCAGACTGGGAGATGGAAGGTAATGTGACAGGAGTGGAGACCATTGGCATTTGGGCCACTACCTCATGCAACTTACTTGTACTTTCAGGTCCTGCTTGGGCCCAATCTCGTGTACACCACTTCTATTTAATGATGGAGTGCTGCTGTGCACGTCCAACTTCATGGCTCTGTGGGTCAGAAAACACCCAATTCATGATGGGCAGCTCAGGCTGAATGGTGACTTGGTGTCCCATGGTTAAGCGTTCATGGTTAAGCATTAAGGCCCAAAGCTTTTTCTCAAAAGGAGAGTAGTTATCTGCAGAAGATGGTTGGGCTTTGCTCCAAAATCTTAAGGGTCTGCTCTGTGATTCACTAATAGGGCCCTACCAAAGACTCCAAACAGCATCTCTATCTGCCACAGACACTTCAAGCACCATTGGATCAGCCAGGTACTATGGCCCAAGTGGCAGAGCTGCTTGCAAGGCAGCCTGAACCTGTTGCAGAGCCTTCTCCTGTTCTGGGCCTGTCTTAGTCATCTAGTGCTGCTATAACAGAAATACCACAAATGGATGGCTTTAACAAAGAGAAATTTATTTTCTCACAGTCTAGTAGGCTAGAAGTCCAAATTTAGGGCGTCAGCTCCAGGGGAAGGCTTTCTCTGTCAATCTTCCCCTGTACTAGGAGTTTCTCTGCACAGGAACCCCAGGTCCAAGGGCCACACTCTGCTCCTGGTGCTTCTTTCTTGGTGGTATGAGATTCCCCCCCTCTTTGTTCACTTCCCTTTCCTTTTATCTCTTGTAAGATAAAAGGTGGTGCAGGCCACACCCCAGGGAAACTCCCTTTACATTGGATCAGGGATGTGATCTTAGTAAGGGTGTTACAATCCCACCCGAATCCTCTTTAACATAACATTCCAATCCAAAATGGAGGACAACCACACAATACTGGGAATCATGACTTAACCAAGTTCACACATATTTTGGGGGGGACACAATTCAGTCTATGACAGGGCCTCACTCAAAACTAGCAGCTTTTCTAGTCACTTGATAAATAGGCCAGAGTAGCACACCCAAATGAGGAATATGTTGCCTCCAAAATTCAGAGGCCCACTAGGCATTGTGCCTCTTTTTTAGTTGTGGGAGGAGCCAGATGCAATAACTTTTCCTTCACTTTAGAAGGAATATCTCAACATGTCCCACACCACTGGACCCCTAGAAATTTCACTGAGGTAGAAGGTGCCTGAATTTTTGTGGGAATAATTTCTCAACCTCTAGCATGCAATTTTTTTCCCAATAAGTCCAGAGTCATTAAAACTTCTTCCTTACTAGATCCAGTCAGCATAATGTCATCAGTGTAATGGACCAGTGTGACGTCTTGTGGAAGGGAAAGGAGATCAAGTTCTCTGCGGACTAAATTATGACATAGGGCTGGAGAGTTGTTGTAGCCCTGAGGTAGGCAAGTGAAGTTGTACTCCTGGCTTTGCCAGCTGAAGGCAAATTGCTTCTGGTGGTCCTTTGAAACAGGTATGGAGAAAAAGGCATTAACCAGATCAACAGCTGCATATCAGGTACCAGGAGATGTATTAATTTCCTCAAGCAATGAAACTATATCTGGAACAGCTTGCAATTAGAGTCACCACCTGGTTAAGTTTTCGATAATCCACTGTCATTCTCTAAGACCCATTTGTTTTTTGTACAGACCAAAGAGACAAATTGAATTTGGATGTGGTTGGAATCACCCCCCCTGCATCATTCCAGTCCCTGATGGTGGACGTAATCTCTGCAATCCCTCCAGGAATGTGGTATTGCTTTTGGTTTACTATTTTCCTAGGTAGGGGCAGTTCCAATGGCTTCCCCTTGCCTTTTCCTTCCATAATAACCCCTTCTCCACTTGTCAGGGATCCAGTGTGGGGTTTCTGCCAGTTGCTGACTATATCTATTCCAATTATGCATTCTAGAACTGGGGAAATGGGTTCAGGGACACACTGGACATACTGTGAAATGGACATGAGCTAAGATTCCATTAATAACCTTACCTCCATATGCCCCTACTCTGACTGGTGGGACACAATGATGTTTTGGGTCTCCTGGAATTAGTGTCAGTTCAGAGCCAGTACCCAGGAATCCCCTAAAAGTCTGTTAATTTCATTTTGCCCAATGAACAGTCACTCTAGTAAAAGGCCTTAGATCCCTTTGGGGAAGGCTGGGAGAACGATTAACAGTGTAAGTTTTTGGCAGCGTAGTGGAGTCCGTCCTCAAGGGGACCAGGCCTCACCTTCATTCAAGGGGTTGTGGGTCTATAAATTCGCCCAAATCTGGGAATTGATTGAGGGGCCATGACTCTCTATTCTGGTGATTTGAGTTAGACTGCTGTTCACTTGACACAGAATTCTTCCACTTGTACAGATCAAGTAAATATTTAGTAGATTTCCTTATCTATTTCACTCCTAGGGACAACCATGACTAAGTAGCCAATGCCATAAGTCCATATGAGTCAGACTGATCTGATTACTGCTTTGATTCCACTGTCCATTATGATAACCATGCCCATCTTGTCTTTGTTGATTGAGCGCCACCACTTGGCCCCTCATTGTAGTTAAGTGTCTTAGTTCAGTTAGGGCAGTTCCCACTGTCAAATCTGATTACAGAAAAGAGCAATCACAGCAGTCTTCGGGGATGCCGGGATTCCCTTCACAAATTTTTTCTCACTGTTGTGGTAAAAAGTGTGTCCTCTAGGCACTCCATGTGTGGGTGTGTGGGTCTAACATGATAAATTCACTGTAGCATGCCAATTTCCCTAAGTCTTTGGATACCTTCTTCTATAGCATACCAAGGCAGGTCTGGTACTTCTACTTGATTTAGTATAGGCCACCATGTAATCTATGCTTCAGCAACCCAACCAAATAAACTATTAGATCCTTTCCTAACCTCTCGAGCTAAAACACTGAATGAAGAATCTGTGCTGAGTCCCATATCAATAAACTCAGACTGACCCATCTTTATGTTCCTTGCACCATTATCACACACCCTTAATAGCCATTCCAACACATATTCCCCAGGTTTCTGTTTGTACATATTATAAAAGTCAAGCAGTTCTTTTGGAGTGCAGTGTACCTCCTCCTGGGCCACACTTGGTACTTCATCTTTTGGGGCTTGTTGGGACTTAAGTCTACTTATAGTTCTAGAAGTCAAAATCGGTGGTTGGGATGTGTTTTGAGAACATTCAGCATTGTCTTGTAAGACATCTGCCTCAGGCAGATGGGTTAACCTCATTAGATGGAGGTGGACTAATGGTTTTACTGGGGAAGGTGGCTTTGCAGACAAGCATGGAGTAATCTTTTCGGATGGGAATGAGAGGACTGGTTCTGTTGTCAGGAGTGATTCAATGGAATTTAGGGGCTCAGTGTCTTCCCACTTCCTGATTATCTGCCCTTATGTCCCTAGCCAAGTTTCAGGATCCCGTATCTTTCCAATCAATGCCCTCTCTTTAACTTCAGACACCACTCGAAGTTGGAAATTGAGTTGGTGTTGTAATTCAGCCACTCTTATGATAAGACTCTGGGTTTGGTTTTTGGCAATATTAGCTCTGTTACTACAAGAAATAAGGCTTCCTTTCAAGGCACAAGTGGAAACTTTGAGGTCATTTTTGACTCTGAAGCCCTGAGCTCATCTCTTTCTTTCATAACTTTGTTTAGTGAAAGTAGGATCAACCAGCCAGCTTCCTTATACTTCTCATTATGACAAAGCTGTAGAAAGTTATCAAACATACAGTCACCCAAAGCCTTGCATTTCACCAATACCTGATCTATTGGTGGTGATAGTTTGTGTGTTTCTATTGCTACCTCATGCCATGGATCAGCAGTATATTCTTTACTGCTGGAAGCAGAGTCATCAATATCTTTAAGACTAACTAGACTTGAGAACCAATTTAGAAAACTCATCCTTACAATTTTGTTTCTAAGCCAATGTCTAAACCAAATGTCTTAGACTGGGTTCTCTAGAGAAGCAAAACCAATAAAGCATATAAATATGTATATAAACCCCCAAAAATAAAACTATTGCTATCAAGTTGATTCCAACTCATAGCGACCCTATAGGACAGAGAAGAACTGTCCCATAGGGTTTCCAAGGAGAGGCTGGTGGATTTGAACTGCTAACCTTTTGGTTAGCAGTTATAGCTCACTATAGCTCTTAACCACTGTACCACTTACATTAAGGAAATGGCCCACGAGGTTGTACGGTCTGGAATGTCCCAAATTCATGAGTCAGGATAGAGGTGTCTCCAGATTCATGTAGCCACAGGGGCTGGTGAACCCAAAATTGGCAGGTCAAACAACAGAGCTCTTGCTTATAGGCTGTGAAGATCAATGAATCCCAAGATTGGCATGCAAGATGGCAGATAAGCTGCTAGCTCAAGTCCCAAGAACCGAAGCGCAGAAGAACAGGAGCTAGCTGCAGGACCCAGAGTGAGCAAAAGCCTGCAAGCCTTGCCAGAAACTCCACTTCTGTTGGATACAAGCTACACCCCCAAGGAAACTCCCTTTCAAATGATTGACTACTCACAGCAGATCCCATTATGAGGTGGTCACGTTATATCAGATCTCATCATGGAAGTGATCAGATCATCATACAACTGCCAAACTACATCATAACTGCCAAACCACTGAGAATCCTGGCCCAGCCAAGTGACCTTAATGATCACACTGATCTTTTGCCTCAGAATGCTAGAAGAAAACAGTAGAATTCTAGAAAATAAACATATAAGCTAAAACATGTTTTCAAAAGTGAGAAAATATTAGTCTCTACTTTTTTTTTTGTATCCCTAAATTATGGGGCTTCTGGTAATCAGATCATTGTGGGGCAGAATTCTAACTACTCATAAAGAAATGTAGTTTTCAAAGTTTCTGGGAAGTTATCATTGATATACTCCTTCACCTGTAACATGGACTGGGCCATGGAAATAGCTTGCAGGTACCTCATAATGACATTTTCAGTATCTCCCAGGGCAGTTTAAATATAACCCATTGCACAGAACTGGAGCCACAAAGGCTGTTACTGCTGGTGGACAGGGGTTAGTTTACTGGGCAAATAATTTAGCAAACATCCTTCAATTAGGAATAAGTTTCCAGAAAATTATGTCATAAAAATAAATTCTATTACTTTTCTCAAATCTATATTTTTTTTCCTTAATGTTATAATTTTTTGGATATAAATTGATACAGGTTTATTGTACCTAATTTCATGAAAATGCCTGGTGTCTTGACCATCTCAGACAGGAAACCTTAATTTATATGGTCTTCAAGGACAACCACTATACTACATAAATTTTACTGTCTACAGATTGAAGTTTGAGGTGGGACTTAGGAAGCTGAAAGTTTCTGTGGTATCTGTAGTCATGCCATTTAATAACTTATTCCAAATGATATTCTGCTTCTACCATTGTAAAAAAAAGTGCCAGATTCTTATAATTCTCAAAGATTACTGCCTGTTATAGAGACATACATAACAAGCTTTAAGATAATTGGAAATTATTATGGAAAATATATAGGTAACAGAACATTTGCCATTTCAACAATCTTCACATGTACCAATGACTGTGGTTCTTTTGCCATCTTTTAAAAGATAGCCACCAAATGGATTTTTCTGTATTTAAAACATACTTCCTGGTGGCATAGTGGTTAAGAGCTCAGCTGCTAACCAAAAGGTTGGCAGTTCAAATCCACCAGCTGCTCCTTAGAAACTCTATGGGGACAGTTCTACTCTGTCTTATAGGGTCACTGTGAGATGGAATCAACTCAACGGCAACGGGTCTGGTTTTGTTTTCATCTGGAAATATGGCATTTTCTAATATAAAGAACTAATGGTATCTAGCAGTTACATTTATCAGCCACAAATTAAACTGCTTTGTTTTGGAGTTCAGGCAGAGAGCTTGCCAAGTTGCAGTCATTAGTCTATAACTCTAAGGCAGTCTTGGGAAGAGCTAGAATGCCTTTCGTCCTTTAAGCCAATATTTTACATCTTGAAAGAGAGTGGTGAGAATGGCTTGCTGTACCGTTACAACTCCCACACTACTAGTCTCATCTCCCAGAGGATCCTCTGCCCCCAACTTTCTTCCTTTACAGTTAGCTATACTTTTTAATCTTTATTTTTAGGGCCACCATTCTTATTTTGCTTTCTGGTAAGTGGTGTGTGAGCAAGGGGATTTATTATGGTCTGGTGAGGGGAAATAATGCCTGGAATCCTTGCAATTTCCAAGTTGTTAAGGCAGTACTTTGATAGCTAATTTAAAAATGTTATATCATTAAGAAAACTGCTTCTGTACCTTACATTTTCCAAGGCTTTTCTGTATAAAGTAGTGAAAGTGTGTTTATAGGTGAAAAAGTTAATTACTTCATTTCAGTAAGATGTGTCACATCTTTTTAACAAAAACTCTGAAAACATGCTATTTCTATATTGGTAGCCAGTTTTCCATTCAGAAATTAATTGAAGATAGCCAATGAATTTATTGCGTTGAAATTATTATTATAAGCAAACATTATTATAATGATTTTTAAATTACCTTGTATGTATAAATATCCAGACTTATTCATAGATCAATAACGTCCATTAAATTTTGCATTACTGTTTATATATTTTATTGGAATTTGTATTTTTCTTTGATATTCGCAGGAGAATTCAGAAATCTGTTATTAAATGCTAAATTAAATACAGTATTATTCTTTTAAGCTTACATATCTCAAGTATGATATTCACTCTATATTATTTTAGAGATAAAGTAGTGTTTTGCGTGCTTTTTAAAATTTATCTTTGAATTTACATGTAGTAAAAGTCACTTTTTTTTGGTGTTTCTCAGCTAATGTTGTTCAGAAAATGTTAACATTGATGCCAATTCTGTGAGTTTTGACAAACGCATACTCTCCTAACCATCACCATAATCAGCATACAGAATAAGCCCATCACTCTAAAATATTTCCTCACGTAGTCAAACCTTTTTAGACAAATCTTCCTCCTATCCTTTAATACCTGACAACCACTGATCAGTTTTCTGTCCCTATAATTTTACCTTTTCCAGAGTGTTATAAATGGAATCAGACAATTTGTAATCTCTTGAGTTTGCTTCTTTCACTTAATGCAGTGATTCTCACCAAGAAGCAACTTTGCCCCTGCCAGGGGACATTTGGCAATGTCTGGAGATATTTTTGGTTGTTACAATGGGGAAGGGGCAATGCTGCTGGTGCCTACTGGTTAGCAGCCAGGGACGTTCCTATGCATCCTGCAATGCACAGGGCAGCCTTGAGGCCAAAATGTCAATAGAGCTTAGGTTCAGAAACGTTTAGAGATTCATTCAGATTATGGCATGTATCAGTAGTTTGTTCCTTTTTATTTCTGAATAGTACTCCATTGTATGCACGTATCACAGCCTGGGTGCCCATTCACTGTCTAAAAACATTGGGATCATTTTCAGTTTTGCGCTACTAATAATGCCGTAAAGATCGTGTACTGGTTTCCGGACAAAGCGGAAGTACTAGAAGTGGGATTACTTAGTTGTTAAGTGTTTGCTTAAGAAATTCAAAACTGTTTTCCAGAGTGGCTGTGCCATTTTTCCTTTCCACACCAAAGTATGAAAGGACTGGGTGCTCTGCGTGCTTGGTACCACTTGGTATTGTGAAGTGTTTGTTTTTGTTTTTAATTTTAGTCATTGGATTGTGTGTACTGGTATCGCATTGTGGTTTTAGCTTGGTATGTTTTAATTCATTTTTAGAAGCTTAGAATTTAATCCGCCTTTTCTGAAATTTCAAAAGTAGCACTTGTATAAATGAAGTGTTCTATAACTGGCATAAAGTTAATATCTTTGTGGATCTTTGTTTTGTCTTTCTCACTGTAGAGCTACTGATCCTCTTGTAGTTTCCCTTTAAGGGTGTCGGGAATCACTGATCTACACAGGCCTTCCAGTCACACCTGGCAGAGTCTCCTCCCTCCACCAGGGTCTTTGAGAAAACAAGAAGAAGCCACCCCTGTTTTAAATATAATTAAAGGATTATCTGTAGCAGTTGCATGCATTTCTCACAGTTCACTGGGAAAAGGGACAGAGTCTTGGTGTTCTCTCTGTCAAGCATGGTACCTGGCTTAAGCTTAGTTCCGCAGAAGTAGGCCATGAGCACAACAGAGCAAAATTATTTTTACTGGACTAAAGTATTTGTAAAACACTGTCCTCTACTGGCTGATTGCTGCAATTATTTCCAAGAAATAATATAAACTGCCCCCCCATTTTAAAAAAAACATAGATTCCAACACCTGGTGACCCCAAGTGCGTTAGAGTTGAACTGTGCTCCACAGGCTTTTCAGCGGCTGATTTTTTGGAAGTAGATCACCAGTCCTTTCTTCCAAAGCGGACTGGATGACTTGAACCTCCAACCTTGGGGTTAGCAGCTGAGCACATTAATCCTTTGCACCACCTAGGGACCCCAAGAAATTAGGTAGAGGAGCCAATTTGTTGCCTGCTATCAAAATTTGCCGCTATCTCTGCTTCTACCGACCCATTATTAAACTCTGTCTTTTATCTTTCCCTTCTTTTTAGATCTAACTTTATTGATTCTCCTATCTCCCTAAAATAAGTGTGTTAGGAATATCAGTGCTGCAAAGATGTTTTGATTTTATTTACAACAAACTTGAACTAACCTTTAGAAATAACCAGTTGAAGGCCTGAGTCATTCCAGTTAAACTCACGGCTTTCAAGTGAGGGAAACAGAGAGGAGGACCTCGGTCCCATTTGTGACCGTGCCTTTTTATTTTATTGTTGCACTTTAAGTGAAAGTTTACAATTCAAGTTAGTCTCTTATACAAAAAGTTATACATACATTGTTATGTGACCCTAATTGCTCTCCCTATACTGTGACAGCACATTCCTCCTTTCCACCCGTGATTTCCCATGTCCATTCAACCAGCTCCTGACCCTCTCTGCCTTCTCATCTCACCTCCGGACAGAAGCTGCCCATTTAATCTCATATACCTACTTGAGCTAAGAAGCACCCACTTCACGAGGATCATTTTATGTCCCATAGTCCAGTCTAATCTTTGACTGAAGAGTTGGCCTCAGGGATGGTTTTAGTGCTGGGTTGACAGAGAGTCTGGGGGCCATGCTTTCCGGGCTTCCTCCAGTCTCAGTCAGACCATTAAGTCTGGTCTTTTTATTAGAATTTGAGTTCTGCACCCCACTTTTCTCTTGCTCCAACAGGGACTCTCTGGTGTGTTCCCTGTCAGGCTGACCACGCCTTCTTAATTTTGGACAAGGTACTTCATAAAGGCAGAAAGCTCATGATGTCCAATGAGCAACAGAAAAATTGCAGAAAAAAAGTCCTAAAACTATATGCAACTAGTATACGTAGTTAATCTAAAGACTGGCCAGTAATCTCAATCAGGTCTTTTGGTAATAGAGGTTTTCTTCACTTTTGTAATGAAGGGAGTCTTCCAGTTTGGAATCCAGACATTCTGGCATTTTACTCCCAACAATTTAATTAGAAACCTTGGTGCCTGTGACCTTGGGCCCCCACAGCACTGTGCTGTGAGGACTGGTTCAGCCTGTCCATTAGTTCACATACACTATATGAAAATAGCCTGAGGCGACCAAAATGTACACTGGAAATGAACATGTCCCTCGTCTACATTCTTTAAGACCATGCTGTGTTAGTTATCAACAGCTTAATGCTAAACTTCTCGGGGACCAAAAAACATTTATGTTCAAACCTAGATAATTTATAAACACAGATTTTCAGGTAATTGAGGAGCCCTCAGTGGGAAATGATGTAGTCAAAGCTCTGAATTTCCCTTTGTACTTTCCATTCTCAATTACTATTTTTCCATCAAGTCTATTCCAACTTGACAATCCCCTGTATATCAGAACAGAGCTGTGCTCCATATGGTTTTCAGTGGCTGATTTTTCAGAAACAGATCAGGCCTTTCTTCCGAGCTGCCTCTAGGTGGACTCCAGTGTTCAGCCTTTTGGTTAACAGTGAGGTCATTAACTGTTCCTCAACCCAGGGACATCATCTTTGTTCAAAGATACTGGAGGGTTAATTTAACAACTTGTGCTCAATTACATAACTAGTTCTAAACCAATCCCTGTTTGCACACTCACCCCTGACTCACTCATGCTTAGGAACATGGACTTGATCACACACACAGACCAAGACCTTGCCTCTTCCTAGCTGGAACCTGAGCACATTGCTTCTGGGAGTTTCATTTTCCTTATCTGCCAAGTAGAGATAGCAATACATCTCCATTTTACAATGTGATCATGAGGAGGAAATGAGAACAAAATGTGTCAAGTGGTAGGCATGTAGTAAGCACTCAAAACGTTGTTGCAAATACACCCTATAATCTGTTGCAGCCAAGTCGATTCTGACTCATGGCAAACCTGTAGGACAGAGTAGAACTGCCCCATAGGGTTTCCAAGAAGTGGCTGGTAGATTCGAACTGCCAAACTTTTCGTTAGCAGCCAAACACTTAACCACTTCGCCACGAATTCTTGAAAATGTATTATTTTGCACACAACTTACATCGTGTACAAAAGGGAATAATCTTGTATCAAGTCATCAAGTGTAACTCCCCAAGTTGGTACTATCAAGTTAATTTAGTATTACTAGAAACATTTATTAATTTTTTATTTATTTGTTTTTGTTTTTTGGAAAAGGGTGGAGTGTTGTTCCAAAAAAATTTTTTTTCTCCATGTACATGGGTAAGACCTGCAACCTCCCTGTCTGTTTTTGCCTCACTACCCCTGACCGCTGTAAGGTTTACGTCTCATGGCTACTTGTTGACTCTGATTTGTGAACTAGGTTTTGAAAAAACGTAGGAATTTTTCTTAAATAACAAATATGCTTGACGCTATCTCATTAACATGGAATTCCAGCAGAGGTGATTTTGCTTTATTTTCCCAATTAGCAGACCCATAAAACATGTAAAGCAGAGCAATTTGTTGTAAATTCAGGAATTTATTCATTTTATGTTTCTCTGATTTCATGGTTTTTTATATTAAATTCTTTTTGTTTTTGTGTTGTTTAAAAAAATTTCAATAAAATGTCTAACAGCTCCAGTGGTTTTGAGTGGAAACATATTCACTCTTTCATCCAGGCTACCACTACTTCCTGCCTTGATGGTCGCTAGCTCATCTCCTTGCATCTTCTCCTATCCTGTCCAGGATTGTCTTCTCACTGTGGTCAGAGGATTTTTAAAAATGTGTATCTAATCATGCCTCTCCCCTAGTTAACCGTTATCCCTTTGCTCATAGGATAAAATCATAAATCCTGACCTTACCCTCGGCCCCCTTAACCCCCTGCCCCTGCCATTCTGCCTGATCCTCTGTGATCAAACCATGCTTGGATTCTCTTACTTCCTTGTGCTCCTTCCCATGGAATGGGCTTCCGATTTAGTCTCCCCATTGACTGGAATGCTGTTTTTCTTTTCCCCCTTGTTTTACCCCAAACTCTATCAACACTCAGTTTAAACATAATTTCCTTAGAGAAGGTCCTCTTAGTCTCTTATATGTGGTCAAATTCCCCTATCGTAGAGCTGTTAGCACTTTGTACTTCTTCCCAGCACTTATCACAGCTGTAATAAAATAGTTATGTGGTTAGATGTTCAATGCCCCCAACATTAAATATGTCAGCTTTATGACAGCAATTGTATGTATCAAACATCCTTCCTACTAAGTGCATGTTTTCAATAAATATTTGTCCAATACATGGTTGAATGACATGTTCAGTACTGTTTTGTCAATGTCTAGAAAATAACAAATGCACAATAAATATTTGTTCAATGAATAAATGAATATTTTGTCTACTCAGTGAGAAAAGGGGAGCTACCTAGCGTGTAGCTGGTTGTAGTGAATCACTAGGAGGACAATGAAAACCAAGAGAGAAAATGTAATGGACTATTTGAGTGATCATCAGCTCACCAGAGATTTTTGAGTTGAGAGCTCCTCATGTTTTGCTTATTTAAAGAGGGCACTCATGTCAGGATATATGGTTCTGTCACTTGCTAGCTGTGTAACCTCAGAAAGTCACTTATTTCCATTTCCTAGATAAGAAAGAACACAGAGATCTTCCTACCTTCCCAGTCAACCTCACAAGTTTGAGAATCAACACAAAGTGTGAAAGTACTTTATAAACTCTAAAGGGCTATAGATGTATTATCATTTAACTGAAAAGAATTTATGACATGTTGGCAGTAAAATAGTTAATAATGAATCAGTACAGAAGGATATAATCACTCCCAAGTCCTCTCTCTGGAGTTACCCAGTCTCGCCAGTTTCTGTGCTTTCTTGTCCTTCCAGACGTATTGATTAATCTGTCTAAACACACACACACACACACACACACACACACACAAAAGAAAAAACCCGTTGCCATCGAGTTGATTCCGACTGATACTGACCCTACAGGACAGAGTAGAACTGCCCCATAGGGCTTCCAAGGAGACCCTGGCGGATTTGAACTGTCAACCTTCTGGTTAGCAGCCGTAGCTCTTAACCACTACACCACCAGGGTTTCCAAAAGTACAAGTAGGGTTATATTACTGTTCAGAAGCATATGTTTCCACTTACTATGTCTTAGACGTTTTTAATGACTGCATATAGACTTATTTAATTATTTCAGTCATGGCATAGTATTCTGTTGTATATATCTGCTATGCTTTATCTTATCATTTCCATATTGATGACCATCTAGCTTGTTTCCATTTTTTACTACTACATGCTGCTTCAATGAACATCCTTGCTCAAATTTTGTCTAGCTTCTCTGCTTACAATCATTCAGTAGTTTCCTATTTTTACACTCTTCACCTACATTTCATGCCATTTGGCAGACACCTCATGTTTATGGAGCAGCGGTAGAGCTGAAGTCTTCTTTATAATATTTCATCTAGCTAGGGCAGTTTCAGAATTGCTCTAGTGTAGAATCCCTGCTCTGGCAGATGTGACCTGTTCACTGCATGTGACTTTCTAATTCTGTTTTTTGCCTTTACCATTTAAACGCCCTGCTTTAGAATGTCCTGTTAACTCTTTCAAATTTTCAAATTTTCTCCTTCAAGAAAAATCTACCTCTTCCTCAAAGTCTGCCTAGAACAATTCAATTCCAGTTTTTTTGTGCCATCAGTTGTCCAGTTATTGACTTTTCACAAACATTTATTGAATTGTTACTGTGTTCATCACACCAAACTAGAAATGAATGGGAATATAAGTACTTGTAAGATTTATTTAGGTATTCTTTCTTTATATATTGCCACTATCTAAGTTAACAATGGATAACAGGTATGCCATAGCCAACCCTTCAGAGTTCTTCTGCCAAATTTTGGTCAATATATAAAAATTTACTTTTGGTACAACTAAGTTTACATCACAATTCATTGTCCCGTCTGTCAGATGGCACGTTAAGTTGAGAGCATCACTTGATATTGTTAAAGTGAGATAAAACCTTTCCTTTTAAGAGATAAGAGGCATTTCTCAATATCAGATCAGTACTGAAAGAGTATGTGTTCACTGGGATGTATGGGTATTTTGCCTAATGAATATTTAAGAGAGTGGTGATCAGGGCAGTAAACAAGTCAGGTCAGCAGTGACTTACACAATGACCAAACGGTTTAGTGAAGCAATTACGGCTGCTTTCATAGATGTTGTATGAGATGATTGGGCTAGAGTCACGAGTGTGTTATAACAATTGCTGTTTGTTCAATGTTATTTTGTATTTGTTCAATGTTCCTTAAAGATACAGTCACTCAAATTCTAGAATTCAAAAGCGTGCCTGGAACAAAATTTGTTTTGCTAGTAATAACAAATCTTTCCAGAACAATGAAGATATTCTTTCCTCTTTTGAAGTATTTTAATATCTGCTATAGGGCTTAGTAGCAAGTACTCAACAAATACTCCTTACTAATAAATAGCGCCCAGTGTCACCAAAATCCCCCAAAAACCAAAGAACCCAAACCAAACCAAACCCAGACCCCAAACAAAACAACTCCAAAACAAAACTAGATAAAACAACTCCAACAAAAATTCTAGATAGAGCTTATCAGCCATTACAGAAGTGAGACATCCTTCTCTAAAACTCCACTTGTTTGGAGCTGAATACACAGTGTGCTGCATATGAGGAATATCAAAAGAGTATTCTATTAACACGAGCAAACAGATCACCTCAGGAACAGCAGCCACTCTAATTACAACAGGCTGTTAGAGTTACAGACACTCTACAAATAGCATATGACAGACACAAACCCAACAACAGTCTGACCACCGCCACCAACAAAAATAACAATAAAATAACAAAAGCAGCAACTATGATTTGTTTAATGCTTACAATAGGTAGTGTTGTGTTTTAGATATATTATCACATTTAATTCTCACAACAGTGCTGTGTAGGGAACTGTTATCTTCACTATTTTATAAATGAGGACACCGAGCCCTGGAGCTTCTGTTCAGTGGTTTGCTCAGGTCATGCAGTGATGAAGTAGTAGGAATGAAATTCTGACCCACTCCTGTCTAACACATATATTCTAACCATTACTTTTTATGACCCCTATGTGCTGTCTCTTCAGGTAGGAAGGGATGGGAAGGACTATAGGGCTTTTCGGTCACAGTGACACAGTTGGACAAGAGCAAGAGATGAAGCTGACACATCTAAATGAATTTTAAAAAGACATAAAGCTTTGAAATCTAACTAAAGAACTCCAAAATAATGTAGAAGTTATCCTAATCTGGGTTGGGGGTTTGCCCCCTGTGCCTCATGGAAGCAGTCACAAAGCTGTTCACCTGGAAGGTCCCCATGGTTATCTTGGCAGCCAGTGTCTGTCACGGGGATGTTGGAAGGCCACTGTCTGTCAGGAGGCCACACACACCTTTGATGAAGGGTCATTACCTACCCGGAATGTCCTTATAATTCACTGCTAGGTCACTTACATTTTATCACTTCCTACTAGTCATTAGACCAGAGAGCTTTCAAAGACAGGGCTTGGTGTGCAGGTGGACAATAATATAATTCAGGCAGGAAATAGCTCCTACTACTGCATCACAACACACTGTTCTCTAAATGCCTTCTAAACTGATACTGCAGCTTCACAGTGCTACATTTAAAAACAAAAGGACAGTGAAATGGATGAAAAACAATTCTTTATAATTCAAGGAAATAAAGGAAAGCAGTGGTCTGGATAATAATAATAATAAAATCTACAAATCCATTTTGATCTGATTTTGGAATACATTATATAATTTCTTTTGCTCAGCAGACGTATCTATCCTAGTTATGTTTTATTTAACTAAAGTTAAACTATATTTTCAGTTCACAAATATGTCAAAGCTGAATGCTATAGAAGGATGGTCAAATATGGATTGAGTCCTGTTATGAAGAGCCTCTCTGTCTTCAGAGTTGTGCTTTTCTGAAGGAATTTTTGCTGTGATGTCACTGAGCTTTCGAGTAAGAAGTTTATAAATAGCTCAAATATTATCTTTGAACAAAAATCAGCCTTCCAATGGTTCCTTCACATGTTCATGGGATTTTATAGACCAAATCCCAATGGATATTCCTTTGAGATATTAGGTATAGTAAAAATATGTGCCTTATAGTTTTAATATGAGGATTAAATGATTAATGTAGATAAAGTAACATGAATTATAATTATTATTGTTGTTGATAGTTACCATTGAGTCAATTCTGACTCATGATGAGCCCATGGATGCAGAATAGAATTGCTCCATAAGGTTTCCAAGGCTGTGACCTCTCAGAAGCAGATCACCAGGGCCTGTCTTCCAAGTCACCTCTGGGTAGGTTCAAGCCGCCAACCTTTAGGCTACTAGTCAAGTGATTAACCATTTGTGCCACCCAGGGACCTTATTAGAAAGAGGTAAATAGTGAGTGAGAAAGACAATGTATTATGCTAATAATATTTGGAACTCATATGCTGAACTCTCTCAAAGAAATAAGCTGAATTACTGACAATTAGCTATGTTCCAGGCATTATTCTAAGTGCTGGGTATAAAGCAGTGACTAAAACAGACCAAATCTCTACATTATGGGGCTTAAGTTGTCAGAGACATGCAAAGTATTCTTTCTCATTCTCTTTAAAACATTATTTGCTATCTGATTTTTTTGACCTTTCAAGGAGAGACTTTATATAAAGATGAAGAATTTTATTTTGATGTGGATGAGAATGATCATTTTGTATTTTTATCTATCTGATTTATTTCTTTTAGAAGGTTCTAAACTTTGAGGGCAAGAGTGATGATTGGTTAATTTTTCATTCCCTCCCTGTGTCTAGTATGGTGTCTTCTTGCAGATAGTATGAAATAAAAATATACTGGCTGAATGGCAAGCTGATTCTAGTAACAAATCATGGAAATCAGTCTCATTATTTTGCAGTCACATTTCCTAGGTGATAAAAATAAGCAACAAATCAATCATATATAAAAGAAATGCCTTACAGTTCCACAGAGAAAGCTAATTTTGATTATAGTGATTAAAGCAAAGAGGAAATGCATTTAGCCTTGAAGAATAACATTTAGATAGAAGAGGAGGAAGAGGTCTTTATTAGCAAGTAAGTGGAAATTTCTAACTTGGAAGAATGCCAAGAGTCTTTAGGGATAGCCTGGGGAATTTGTACTCTATTTCGTTGCTAATGATAAATTAGTGAAGGTTTCTGCCTGGGAGATTGACATGTAGTTTGTCAAAATGGTCTTCCCTGCTATACTTGGTGCCATTGTCTGAATTTAGAATTTTGTGATTTGTACACATTTAATGGGTCATGGGGTTTAGTTAGTAGATTGCAATCAGCATTAAAAAGAGAAAAACAGAGCAGAATACAAAGTAGCAGAGGACATAGCCTATAGTAAGGCTAGGTATTTGTTATGGATTGAATTGCGCTCCCCCTAAAATGTGTATCAACTTGGCTAGGCCATGATTCTCAGTATTGTGTGGTTGTCCACCATTTTGTGATCTGCTGTCATTATCCCATATGCTGTAAATTCTAACCTCTGTGATGTTAATGAGGCAAGATTAGAAGCAGTTATGTTAATGAGGCAGGACTCAATCTACAGGATTAGGCTGTATCTTGAGTCAATCTTTTTTGAGATACAAAAGAGAGAATCAAGCAGAGAGGAAAGGGACCTCATTACCACTAATCAAGAAGAGCCAGGACTGTGTGTGTCCTTTGGACCTGGGGGCCCTGTGCTGAGAACCTCCTAGACAAGGGGAAGATTGATGATGTGGACCTTCCCCCAAGCCAACAGAGATAGAAAGCCTTCCCCTGGAGCTGGCACCCTGTATTCAGACTTGTAGCCTCCTAAACTGGGAGGCAATAAACTTCCATTTATTAAAGCCTTCCACTTGTGATAGTTCTGTTACAGTAGCACTAGACAACTAAGATAGTATTGTTTGATGGAACTTTCATTTTGATTGCACACATGCTGCTAAGTATGTCTGGGTGTGTGTATGTAGAAGTAGGTTTCGATCAAAATTTTGAAAGCCACTGAGCCAGAGTCACAAATGATATTACTGAACATTCCTCTCGTTTCTCCACACCAGAAAAAGCTGTAACTCCCACTAAGCAACTATATTATTTTTTACCATGTACAAACCAGATTATCATGTATAGAAACCAGACTGTATTCGGTCAAAGGCAAAAACTGAGCAAGTAAGGAGATTGATTTCATGAAGGCTATGGCATACAGAGAGCACCCCAGGTCCAAAGATTGTAGTGAGCCGGCAAGATGATTTTGCCTTAGACTTTCATAAGAAGAAATACAACCAGGATGTTCCTTAGACACAAGGGTGGTGAGACTTCTACTTGTTTACTTTGAACACATGTTTAGGAAAAACAAACAACAGAAGAAGATATCCTGTTTGGTAAAGTAGAGGGTCAGTGAAAATGAGGCAAACCCTCAGTGAGATGGATTGACACAACAGCCACAATGGGCTCAAATGTATCAGTGACTATGAAGACAGCTCAGGACCGGGCAACTTTTCGTTCTGTTACGCACAAGGTCACCCTGAGCCAGAGCTGACTCCATGACAGTTAACAGCAATAAAGATACATTATAGATAGATCTACAGTTGGAATTGTTTTGTAATCACAGGGAGGCTCAGTCAGTTAGCTGTTCAGGAAATGTTTCTGTCTCTGTCTAGGTAGTTGCAGGGGGCAAACAATTCTAATCTCAGCTAATCATTTCTGAGACAAAGAATGAGGAAGTGGTGGGTTCCTGTCTCTGTCAGCAGATTCAGACAAAAGGAGAAAGGTCTGTGTTTGGCTCTGTCACAGGTAAGCAAGGACGTCATTGTAAGTCTAATGGGAGTTACGAGAAAGAGTGAACCCTGATTCTTAGCCAAGTCATATAGGGATGACTGGTTCCTTGCAGTAAATTGTTTCCTGGAACACAGAAGGGTAGTGGGATTTTGGAAAACAAATATGGGGAGGGGGGAGCGGTTCTTAAGTGCTTAACTCTCTTTCCAGGAGCACAGGGACCGGGTAAAGTTAAACATCATCAGTTTTCTCCTGTGGATTGGATAAAGAAAGCATAGAAGCAAATTTCTGGCCTACTTCCTACAAGTAGCTAGACTTAACATTGTATCCAGCTAACCACTCCCATGATAGCTGAAGGTGGTTAACACTGTTGGAGGCATAACTCTGTAGCAGGCAACTTCTTTTTAATCTGAGGATAATTGGCACTGGAAAAGGTCATTTCAAGTGAGTCTGCTTAAGTCAGAGCAGAATTTAAGAGAAGAGAAAAACAGCAACAAAAAGCTTGGATGGGACAGTCTTGAAAAATGAAACAAAAATGAAAATAAATTTATTGTATCACTCATTTGATGAAACTGAGTTTGTAATTGCAACTATAAACTAATTTTAGAACAAAAAAGGATGAAATACTGATTTGTTTTTGCGAGTGTAGAATTTTTCTGACACACTTGCATGATTACAAAACAAGCAAACAAAAACCCATTGCTGTGGAGTCATTCTGACTCACAGTGACACTATAGTCCCAGTGGTGAGGAGCCCTGGTGGTGCAGTGGTTAAGGGCCTCAGCTGCTCACCAAAAGGTCAGCAGTTCGAATCCACCAGCTGCTCCTTGGAAACCCTCTGGAACAGTTCTTCTTTGTCTTCTATGAGATGACTTGCACGATAGCCCTGGATAATACCATTCTCTTTATTATTTTCATAGCATGATTTTATAGACGATAATAAAACTATTGAAGGCTTTATCAATTTTTGAGATGTCTTTCAATCCTTTGATAGTCACTTCATTCTCTTTTGAAGTGCCTGTACATCCTTCCCTTCTTTATTTGATATAAACAAAAAAACCCACTGCTGTCGAGTCGATTTCAACTCACAGAGTACAACTGCCCCATAGGGCTTCCAAAGAGCTACTGGTGGATTCGAATTGCCGACCTTTTTGGTTAGCAGCGAAGCTCTTAACCATTGTGCCACCTATCTTCCTTTGGTAGATGGTCTACTTCCATTACATCTTACCCTTACCATACATCGTAATGCATCTTTTATAAGTTATGTGAGGTACCTTGTAGTTGATTTGTATTGAATGCATTGTACTGGTGGATGTTTAAAACGAAGACAGTGACCCAGTGGGTGGATTGTTTGAGTGAGTCAAATTTTATTGATTAAGTAGTAAAACACATTTTCCTGTTATGATGGCCCTTATTGTCTGGGCGGTGCAAACAGTTAAAGTGTTCAGCTGCCAACTGAAAGGTTGGCAGTTCACGTCCACCCAGAGATGCCTGAGAAGAAAGTCCTGGCAATCTAATTCTGAAAAATCAGCCACTGAAAACCCTATGGTGCACAGTTCTACTGTCATACCCACGAAGTCACCATGAATTGAAATTGACTTGACGATAACTTTTTTTTCTAAATTTTTTTTATTGCTTTACCTAAATTCCTAATCATGAAGACTCCAAAAGTGCAAACTACAACAACAAGCACCCCTCTGCACTTTATATGCTTTATTTCATTTAATTCTCACTTCAACTCTATGAGGCAGGTGTACTATTAACCCTAGTATACAGATTTAAAAAATGGAGGCTTAGAGAATTGATGTAACTTGCCCTACATCACAGAGTTATCAAAATGGCAGAGGCAGGACATGAACCCAGGAACATAACAGCAAAGCTTGTACTCTTTGCCACAGTGGTATACAGCCTCCTCCCTCCCTATGACGCCCGCCCACTTTTATTTTATTCTACCATTATTGTCCCCTTTG
Source organism: Dugong dugon (assembly GCA_030035585.1). NCBI lineage: Eukaryota > Metazoa > Chordata > Mammalia > Sirenia > Dugongidae > Dugong > Dugong dugon. Next base: position 197,336,844 of record CM057463.1, on the reverse strand, counting down.
CCTTGGTTTCTTTATCTACTTATTGGAAATTTAATTTTATCTTGTTGTATCTTTTAAGACCACTTAAATGTGTAGAAATAGAGACAAGTATAGATGTAGGTTTGTAAAGCAAGTGTTTTTCTCAAGGTGATCAGGAGATAAAGCATGGTCCAACTTCTGGCTCTCCCATTTATTTGCTGAGTAATCTAAGGTTTAAAGCTTCAGTTTCCTCGCTTGCAAAACAGTGAAGTTATCATTATCTGTCTCCTGGGGTTGTTTTAAGAATAAACACAATAATACATTGAAAGTGCTGAGCATCCACCTGAGACACCGAACAAATATTTCCATCACCTCGTTTTTATGCTGCCAAGGAGATAGCGGAGCCCAGGAAACAGGGCACTGAACTGGAAAAAGCCCTGCTTCACTCTACGTTCCACGACTATGATGTAACTTTCACTTTTCTTAGTTTTTAAATCATCAAGATGAGCCATCGCTTCTTTTATCAGATTGAGTGGAGCTTATAACTTTCTCTATAAAGGCTCCAATCCAAAATAACTCTGTAATTTGACAAACAGCATAGCACAAAAGTAGGTATCTACGAGTCTCAAAGGAAAATAATAATGGTCCAGGGATGATTAATTGTGTGTGCTTGAGTAATGCCAGAATATATTAGTGTGATAAGAAAGTCCTTAGGGAAAAATGCACTTGATCATAGTGGTATTAGGGCATGCATCTTTGCACGATCTAGAAGTTTTCTTTTGCACTACATGACTTTCTACAATGGACAAATACTGTTCTTATTTGGAAATAAGCACTATATTTTAAATTTCAACTTTATATTTTAAAACATATGTTATGCTCCAAACAAAAGCAACATTCTTTAGTGCCTCTAAAAGGTCAAGGGTGGAAGATTTAGGTAAATTCAATTAGGGATCAAGATAGTCAAAGTCTCCTTTTCAGTGGAAATATTGTCACATTTATAGTCTCTGAAAGGTTTTCTCTGGAGACTCCTTATGATGACAGGAACAAAAATGTCAGTTCTTGGTCATTCTGTCAACAGACATATTTTTCTTACACCACTCAGGACTTTGTCATACCTTACACCCTCTTTTAACAAAAGAAATTGTCTTAACTGCTCCTTATATAAAGTCATAGAGTAAGAACATTGAAAATGTTAATTAGAAATGAGAGACTGGGTTTATAAAACCATTAAAAACTGTAGAGATATTGCAATACTAAAATATTCTGATTTTTAAAGAATGACTATGAACTCTTCTAAACAAATAAAATGTTTTCTTAAATGTAAGCCTGCCCACTCCTAACATTTGTGGGGACTGAGGCCAGAGTATAATAGAGGTCCATGACCCTATAAGGGATCTTGCTTGCAGGCATATCGACATCTCAGCTGCACACCCAAGCTCCCTTCTCACCTTCTACACACAGATGTCCTTAGCCACCCCTGGGACCTAGGGGTGTGTACATCAGTGGCTTGCCTCATCCTCTGAAGCACTGTCATCTCTGGGGGCTTGTTAAAACTGCAGAATATTAGGCCCCATTCATATTCACTGAGTCATAGTCTACGATTTCATATGATCACTTGGTGATTTGTATGCACATTAAAGCTGGAGACGCCCTTCTCTAAAGTGGGAGGTCAAGAACAGGAGCCTCCATCCCCTAGGTTTAAGGGGGTACCATTAAAATATTCAATTCCTCTCTTAGTCTTTGAAGAGTTTGAGACTATTCTGACAATGATCAATTTACCACAACTTTGATTGGACTTATGTGCATTTCAAATTATAACTGATTTTCCATAGCGTATACATGTTTGAAGACTTAATTTTCCAGTTTAGTAATTTTCCTTAAGCTGTTGTCTTATTGGGAATGCACCCCACCTCAACCAACCCTACTCTGTTACTATCCAGTTGCACCAGATGGCCACCTCTTCTGTGAAGTCCTTCTTAATGCCCTGTAAGGAAGACCTCCCATTCTGACCTCATTGTCCTAAGTAGCTTTGGCTGTGCAACAGAACCACCCACTAGACTGTCAGTTCCCTGAGAGCAGGAACTGAATCCTATTCATCTTTGGATTCTCCATTACCCATAACATAAACCCACTAGATTTTCAATAAAGGTGTGTTAAATTAAATCTAGGTCTTCTAAATTTATTTTTAGTGGCTTCTCAAACTGTCTACTGACTCTGAGAAAGGAAATTAACATAGCCCTTCTATTTTGATAAAGGTGGATTTTACTCATAGGTCTTATCACATTTAGGAAAGCGTACACCTTTTGTGATCCGATATGAAATTGTTCTTATGTCTGAACTGGTGGTAATGAAGAAAGTGCTAGGCCAAAGGTTTTCTTTGATGGAATCCTTGAGCAGCTAGTTCTAGTTATGTCAATGATCTACCCTGCTAAGTACGACAGTATTCAAATGGAGGAGGTTTAGCTTAGGAAATGAACACCAGACATAGGAAGAACAGAACTGGAGAAATGACAAATTATAATAAATGGAATATGAAAATTTAAAGGAAAGGCAAATTACTATTATTGGTCTACGCTTTTTGGTCCACATGTTCCATAGATTATAATTAGGGAGCTAAGGTGGTGTATACAGTTGATGGAGCAGTTCGGGAACCTGTGATCTAATTTTGCTTCTTCTAACAATTAGCTGAGTCCTTGAGAAACTCATTAAATCTTTTCAGGTCTCTGTTGTCATATCTCAAATATGAATAGTTAGATTCAGTGCTTCTTCACCAGGGATGAATGCTTGAAACTTGGGGCACTTGTTTAAAGACACATGACAAGGTGTCACATCTAGAAATACATATTCACTAGATCTGTGATGGGCCCCAAACGTGTACGTCTTTTCAACGTTCATCTCTGGTTAAGAATCAGTAGATTAGATGCTCTCTTAACATACTTTCTAGCTCAAATGTTCCCTGATTTCATGACTATCAGTCCCATAATGACTGCATGGTCAGAAGTATATATATCTGACAGACACTCCTAGTTTTGTATCCTTCTTCCTTCAGAGGCGCAAACCCCAAATTTTAGCTGGGCATATAGCCTTCCAGAATAAAAATTACATCTATCAGCTTCCTTTTAGGTGTGGCCTTGGGCTAAATTCTGGCCAAAGGGAAGTGGATGTGCAACTCCTGGAAGTGCCCTTAAAGGAAAGAGGGTGTGCCCTTCTTCATTCTTTTTACTGACTAGTGTGCTTAGATGATAGTAAGAGGTGAGTCAGTCATACTGGTTTATGACATGGAAGCTACAGGCTGAGAATGGCAGGGAACCAAGGTACATGTAGCTCGGTCCAAGACACCAGCCTTGAGCTCACTCAGCCAGACTTCCTGTCCATGCGAGAGAAATGCATTATTATCTGGTTAAAGTCTCGTTATTTTGAGCTTTACTTTTTCTTGCAGCCAAATCCATTTCATACTAACATGATGTGAACAATTTATGAGGCAGGAAAAAAACTTTATGGACTCCAATTATGTTTCCAATCTGCATGTTAAGCATATATTGGAATGTCTATTTACTGCAGCTTTTTGTTTTCTAGTTCTATAAACGTTGTAGGTCTCTACGACAGAGATTAATATTCTATTTCATAGACAGCATTTCTTTTATAACCAAGAGTTGATAGGATGGGGGGTGGGGGAAGCTAGGAAACACAATGTGCTTTTAGAATTTTATCTAATTCTCTATGGGTATGTATAATTTCCTTGACATATGCTTTCATATATATCTCTGTATCTACCCATCTACCTACCTACCTATCTATCTAAATTTTTAGTCTTGAAAATGTAACGTTCCCCTATTACTGTCAATTTTGTATAAAACTTAGTGGCCTCGAATGACAGTGAAATATGAAGCATAGCCATTGAAATTATATGCTTCTATTGATAACAGTTGTTACTATTGGCATTGAGCAAAACATTTGGTGTTTGGGTTTTTAAAATAGTTCTACAAAATTTTCACGTTTGAATTTTAACAAAAGCACATTTAAAAAAAATTCAAATCCTTTTCCTTTTCATGTATAGTTAAAAGAAAATGGACACGTGCACACATACACTCCATATACAATATAATGGAAATTGTTTCCTGTGAATTTGCTTTTAGCCTGTAAAAAATTACCTCTAAAAACTTTTAAAACATTGAGATTTTTGCACGTTTTAAAATTTATGACTGGGGACTAGGATGGGCAGATGGTAAAAGTAAAACTAAATACATAATACATACGTGTGTGTGTGTGTACAAGATTTAGGGCATAAGACCTGCCAAATTCTGGAATTCACAGTCATGTAAATGATTTCTTCCATCTCCAAATCTTTCCAGATGAATAGTGGTAAAGTGCAGCAGTAGATACTTCAGGATATTTAACAAGCAAACTCTCTCTCCCTCTCCCTCCTTTTCCATCTCTGTCTCCCTCTGTCTGTCTGTCTCTCTCTTACACATACGTATACACACACACACAAAAAAAGAAAATTCACATACACACATGCACACACACAACAGAAACCAAGCTAAACTGAACCATACAGAGAAATGTTTGGCGGGGGAAAGGAAATGGAAAGTAAATACGAAGAGCTTTCTCTTATTACCTTCATTCCTCTCGTCCGGTTTAGTGTAGATAGAACCCAGACTGAATAAAGAAAAGATAAAAAAAGCCAATAAAATGAATGTCATTTCCAGGTTGGTGAATGGGAACTCCATGAACCAAAAACGTCTTCACCTACAACACAGAACAAACATTGGCTTAGCACACTCTATTCCAAGGACAGCTTGTTTAGCAATTGCCTGTTTGAGAACTAAATACATATGAGACTCACTAAAACTTTTTAAAATACTACTGTGCACCTGGAACAATGCATTTGGCAGTAGCACAAATGGAGTATGTCTCATTTTTTGAAATTTGGCATAACTGAAGTTACATCTTTACTGTGTAGATTGGAAGAGAACAGGAAAGGCCAAATGGCAGAGTCAATTTATGTTTATACACTCTCTTAAGCTGGGTTCTATAGAGAAGCAAAACCAGTAAAGCATATAAATATATAAATAGAGAGATTTATATCAAGGAAATGGCTTATGTGGTTGTAGAGGCTAGGACATCCCAAATCCATGGGTCAAGATAGAGGCTTCTCCTGATTCATGTAGCTGCAGGAACTGGCGAATCCAAGATCAGCAGGTCAGACAGCAGGACTCTTGTTCACAGGCTGCAAAGATCGACAAATCCCAAGATCAGCAAGCAAGAAGGCAGGTAAGCTGCTAGCTCAAGTCCCAAGAGCTGAAGGTCAGATGAACAGGAGCCAGCTGCAGGATCCAGAGCGAACAAAAGCCCACAAGTATTGCCAGAAAGTCCACTTATATATACAAGGCAGGCCATATCCTCAAGGAAACTCCTCTTCAACTGAATGGCTACTCATAGCAGATCCCGTCATGGAGGTGATCACATTATATCAGATCTCATCATAGAAGTGATCACATCATCATACAACTGCCAAACTACATCACAGCTGTCAAACCACTGAGAATTATAGCCAAGCCAAGTTGACACACAGCATTAATGATCACAGTCCACCCCTTATCAACTTAGCACCTGTGCACGTCTCCTTAAACCATACAGAATCTCTGAATAAAGAAAATTATAAAGTAATACTTGCTCCTAACATGATACAATGAACACACATACAACAAATATGCAAAAGCCCTGTTCACATCTTATATTTTATAAATGAAGAAAACAAAAATATTTGATGCACACATACAAGGCAGAAATACTCATAAAAATTGCAATCCTTGTTTCTGCAACTGGTCATGTGGTCATAACTGGTATTTAGAACTACCTTCTTCCACTAACCATTTCATATTCCCTTTGCCCTCAGCAAGCATCTCAGCTGGTCGTGGTTCTTTGCCTGGTGGGGGGACCCAAACCTTCATTCCTGCAGGGTCTGGGCCATTAGTAGTCATGTTGAAATTGGGTTGCTGCAGTTTTCCATTGACTTTAATCACAGGGCATGGTAGTACTAAGAGACACCATAAGGGATCTCCTGCCTTCCAGACATACTCTTCTTTATCTCCATTATGTAATATCAATCCAATTTCCTCTTGGTAATCAGGATCAATCACACCAGCCAGTATGGTAACTTCCTTCTTTGCTTGTTGATCCAGAAGTCTAAGGAGCCCAAAGTGGCCAGGTGGCATTCTTAGCTTCCAGATCAGTGGAATCAGTGATGTGTCTCCAGGGAGCATGCCTCTCTTTGGAACTAAGACCTCTAGACCCACAGAACATAAAGTCACAGGGACAAGAAGCAAAAATTTTGAGTGGGTCACTAGGGGTAAAGTGAGTGGTGCCACTCCCATTTCCACCCCTTGATTCCTGGACTCATGAATCCCGGCTAGGGGAGAAAGAGCACCATATACTGGACACTGGTTTAGAGTATATACAGCCTCCTGGAGAACATTGCCTCAAACCTGCAAGGAATTACCACCTAGCTGGTGCTGTATTGTGTCTTTAGAAGGCCATTCCATCATTCTATCAAGCCAGCTGCTTCAGGATGATGGGGAACATGATAAGACCAGTGAATTCCATGAGCATGGGCCCATTGCCACACTTCATTTGCTGTGAAGTGAGTCCCTTGATCCGAGGCGATGCTGTGTGGGATACCATGACAGTGGATAAGGCATTCTGTAAGTCCATGGATGGTAGTTTTGGCAGAAGCATTGCATGCAGAGAAGGCAAATCCATATACAGAGTAAGTGTCTATTCCAGTAAGAACAAAACGCCACCCTTTCCATGATAGAAGTTGTCCAATGTAATTAACTGGCTACCAGGTTGCTAGCTGATCACCTCAAGGGATGGTGCCATATGGGGGACTCGGTGTTGGTCTCTGCTGCTGGCAGAATGGGCACTCAGCAGTGGCTGTAGCCAAGTCACCCTTGGTGAGTGGAAGTCCATGTTGCTCAGCCTATGCATAACCCCCATCCCTGCCACCATAGGCACTTTGTTCATGAGACCATTGAGCAATGATTGGAGTGGCTGGGGGAAGAAGTTGAGTGGTTTCCCTAAAACGAGTCATCCTATCCACTTAATTGTTAAAATCCTTCTCTGCCGAGGTCACCCTTTGGTGAGCATTCACATGAGACACAAATATCTTTACCTTTTGGCCCATTCAGAGAGGTCTATCCACATACCTGCTCCCCATACTTCCTTGTTTCCAATTTTCCAATCCTATTCCTTCCAAGTCCCTGACCATCCAGCCAAACCATTGGCCACAGCCCATGAATCAGTACACAATTGCATATCTGGCCATTTCTCCTTCCAAACAAAGTGAACAATCATGTGCACTGCTTGAAGTTCTGCCCATTGGGAAGATTTCCCTTCACAACTGTCCTTGAGGTTGGTCCCAGAAAGGGACTATAGTGCTGCCAGTGTCCACTTTCGAGTAGTGCCTGCAGATCGCGCTTAACCATCTGTAAACCAGGCACAAGTTTTCTCTTCCTCACATACACCTTTGTGTGTTCTTTTTGGACAAAACTGTGGGAGTAAAAATAGAGTGTATTTCATTTCATGAAGGAAGAAGCAGTAATGTTGATATCTATCTGACCATGACTATACCCAGGTCAGATTAAAATCTCTTTGGTTCATGTGCCTGAAATCACCTGGCATTTCCTAGCCAGGTGGTAAATATGCAACTGAAGCAAATTTTAATGCAAAAATCACAGCCCTCAGAGACTGGGTGAATCCTAAATCAAATAAAAATATATGTCAACAATTTAACTGTGAGAACTTCCAATTACAGACTCAACGAAGCAAAACTTGTGTATTTAGAAAGGAAATAGTTTCATTGGGGAAAATTACAGCATTATCTAGTTGGAAGTGACATTGAGAGTAACTTTTTTTTTCTTTCTGTCTTTCAGATTTTATCACACAAATGTCAGATATTTAATTTTTTTTCATTGTACTTTAGGTGAAGGTTTACAGAACAAATAGTTTCTTATTAAACAGTTAGTACACATACTGTTTTATGACATTAGTTAACAACCCCACGACATGTCAACACTCTCTCTTCTTGACCTTGGGTTCCCTATTACCAGCTTTCCTGTCCCCTCCTATCTTCAGTCCTTGTCCCTGGGCTGTTGTCCCCAATTAGTCTTCATTTTGTTTTATGGGGCTGTCTAATCTTTGGCTGAAGGGTGAACCTTGGGAGTGACTTCATTACTGAGCTAAAAGGGTGTCCGGGGGCCTTGCTCTCAGGGTTTCTCCAGCCTCTGTCAGGCCAGTAAGTCTGGTCTTTCTTTGTGAGTTAGAATTTTGTTCTACATTTTTTCTCCAGCTCTGTCCGGGACCCTCTGTTGTGATCCCTGTCAGAGCAGTCAGTGGTGGTAGCTGGGCACCATGTAGTTCTACTGGACTCAGTCTGGTGGAGGCCGTGGTAGTTGTGGTCCATTAGTCCTTTGGATTTATCTTTCCCTTGTATCTTGTTTTCTTCATTCCCCCATGCTCTTAAAGGGGTGAGACCGGTGGAGCATTTTAGATGGCTGCTCACAGGCTTTTAAGACCCCAGACGCTACTCACCAAGGTAGAATGTAGAATATTTTCTTTATAAAATATGTTATGCCAGTTGAGCTACATGCTTCCCGACACCATGGTCCCCACAGCCCTTAGTCCAGCAATTCAGTCCCTCAGGGAATTTGGATGTGTCTATGGAGCTTCCATGACCTTTCCTTGTACAAGTTGTGCTGGCTTCCCCAGTATTGTGTACTGTCTTACCCTTCACCAAAGTTACCGCTTATCTATTGCAGATGTCAAATATTTAAACCCCTGTAGACATATGAGGGAATATAAATTTTTAAAGATATCCAGTGTTATGGATTGAGTTGTGTCCCCTAAAAATATGTGTTGTAAATCCTAACCCCTTTACCTGTAGTTTTAATCCCATTTGGAAATGGTCTTTCTTTGTTATGTTAATGAGACAGTATTAGTGTAGGGTTGTCCTGAGTCAATCTCTTTTGATATATAAAAGGAGAAGTTCAAGCAAGCAGAGATGTGGGAAGATAGATGCCAAGCCACATGAAGATCACCAAGGAACCAAGGAACAAGGACTTTCCCCAGAGCCAACAAAGAGAAAGCCTTCCCCTAGAGCCAGCACCCTGAATTCGAACTCCCAACACCCTAAACAGTGAAGAAATAAGTTTCTGTTTGTTAAAACCACACACTTAGGTATTTCTGTTATAGCAGTACTAGCTAACTAAGACATCCAGAGAAAGAGGTTTCACATCTTTCTTTTCTTAACTCATCAGAAATTCTTCATTTACTGTCTGTTTTGGGGAAGTAATTTATTGGAGTCTTTCCCCGAAGATTTCAGGTTCTTTTGAATGTGTTTTTAAAATGACCTCATTGTACCCTCTAGTTGAGAGAGAAGACTAGGGGTGAAAGTTTGTTCTCTTTCTTAATTGCATCCTTCCAACGTTCCCATAGCAGAAGAGGTGGGTGAGGAAATAATGCATTTTTAGAAAAATGCTGAATTTGAACAAATTTCTGATATATATTTTTTGTTTGTTTTGAACATAGTTTTTACATTTCACAGTAGTTCTGAGAATATTCTACAGGAGTCTGCAGCTTTTCATATTTCTGTGCGACAGAATCATGGACACAGAATTTATATGTCATAGGCATGCACATTTAAACTATGTAGATACAAAGTATACTACAAAATGGGTTAAAATGTGTCTTGCAACTCTTTCATATCAGGGCATGTTAGTTTAGCTTATTCTAGTGAATGACGGCAAGCTTTCGGTAGTGTGACTGCACCATCACTTAAATTAAGCACTCTTGAAGGGTGGGCATTTGGGCTATCTCTAATTTTTCATCATTACCAACAATGCAGCAGTAAAGATCTTTGCAAATATATCTTTGCAGGCAGGTAGGATATTTCTGTAGGTAACATTGCTAGAGCTATAAAACTTAGAAATGTTAGTCTCCAAATATTTCCTTGGAATTTGCATTTCTACCAATACTATATTTAAAGGATTGTTTCCCCAGTCTTTCTCCAACACTAGATATAATCATCTTCAAAGATATGACCATCTTTGAAGGTCAAAAATGCTATCTAATTGTTTAAAATGGCTTTTCCCTGATTTCTAGTAAGATTGAACACTATTTTATATGTTGATTATTTATGTAGTTTGCTCTGACAGTTGCTTGTTTATATCCTTTGCCCAGTTTTTAACCAGACATTTGTAATTTTCTGACTTGCAGACAGCCATTATATACTCTGAATTTTATACATATGTAATAATATCATCTAGTATTTTCAATCTGTTTCTTGTCTTCAACTTTGTTTATGATATCTTTTGTTATTCAGATATTTTTAAAAATATTTTTATGCAGTTAAATCTGTCTTTTTAATTATGGCTTCTGAATTTGTGTCTCATTCACAGAGGCTTTTCTCACCCAAACATTATAAAAAAATTTTTTCTATAATAAATAATCAGGAATGTGTACAAGTATTTCTTACAAAGAATTTCAGTGTAGTGTTCTTATAGTACCCAATTGCCACTGAGTCAATTTTGACTCATAGTGATCTTACAGGACAGAGTAGAACTGCCTCATAGTATTTCCAAGGCACCAATCATTACAGAAGCAAACTGCCACATCTTTCTCCCACAGACTGACTGGTGGGTTTGAACCACTGACCTTTGGGTTAGCAGCCGAGCATTTTGACTATTGCACCACTAGGGCTCCTTGTTATTATAATTATCTAAGCAGTGACATGGAATGATCAGGTATTATTACATAAATTCTTAAATGAAGGATTAAGTATTGTTATATGAAAACTATTATGAAGCAATACACACTATCTCCATTAAAAATAAAATTATGCATAAAAATTGATTGGAGTGCTATATGTAATGGGAATAGAAGTTCTTTCTAAGTTGTGTGTATTGTGGTGCTTTTCATTTTCTTCTTTTTACTTATTAGTGTTTATAAATTTTCTACAATGATTACATGTTTATATTTTAATATAAAAACATCCCTTTTACCTTATTATTTTTATATTATTTAGCAATATCCATTGGCATTAACCAGAAAGTTTGTACTTGTGTTGGGGTCCAGTAGGAATTCCAATATCAGTATAAGCACTGGATGGAGAAAAATCCTTCAACTTTATTCACCTAATATACTGACCCCCCCCCCCCCCCCCCAGATTAGTGATGACTGATGGAAGTATAAGTTATTTTTTAAGTATCGTGGCCCATTGCTTATTCTGGGATCAATTCAAAGGCCTTAGCCAAAGTTTGAATTTTGAATTATGTCTTCTATATTTTCTGTCTTTCCTTCCCTCCTTTCTATTCTTTCCTTCCTTTGTTCCTTCTTTCTTTCCTTTAAATAACACCAGAGTTAATATATATTTGATTTTTCCCACTTTGGCTGAAAATCCCTGTCCAACTCTGGTCTCCTTCCTAGTTCTCACTGGGGTCTTGCCATCTTTGGGGTGGGACTGCTACTTCATTGTTAAAGAACTGGTGATGTGCCCCTTGCTCTCCTTTACCCCCTGCCACGTTAAAACCCAGGCTCAGAGTTATACTCAGAGCGAGATGGTACTGGAAGAAACCATTCAACACAGTAACTAAGAAAGCAGAAGTGTGTGTTCTAGACAGCTTGAGGAAATTAGCGTGTGGGGAAGAAGTGGATGTGTTACTTGTTGTGTGCTTAGCATTTGTAATAGTGGACTAATTTGGTTTATTTCTCTAAGGCTGTGTTGCTTTTCAACAGTATTGTGTTTCCAAAACCCAAGATGTACGTCTGTGACTGGGGAAGGAGTCTGCTAAATCATATTGACATTAATAATCTGGGCAGTTATATAGAACTGGCTGACATTAAATCATCCTAACATCCTGGCATGAATAAGTAGAATTTAGTCAACATGTTAGTGGCTGCTTCCAAAGTCATTTGTAAGTTTATATATTTATTTTTGATAGAAACATATTTTGTGGAGACTGTTTTATGACAGTTTAAGCACTGCTCTGTTGTCTTCAAAGCTATCTTCGTAGTAATTATTTTAAGGTGGAAGGTGTAATATCTCAACAAACTGAGGGCAGCTCTCAATCCTGCATTACCAGCTCCTTGCCCTGGAGCACCTCTGTGTAGTTCTTCCATCATGATGTGTAATAGCAGCCCCAAAATTCAGTACAGAGTCCAACTTGCTCCATGTTAAAACAAAATTCAGAGGGTAAAACAAAAATTTTCAGTTTTCAAACACCTTAGCAAGTCCTTCTCCCTGTCTTTTCAAAGTGGAATGAGTCTATCCAAATTCTATTTATCTTTCACTGCCCAATTAGAGTCACATCTCTTCCAATCTTTTCTGACCACTCTAGTGTGTATAGTTCCTAGTCTCAGATGGATTTCCTCGGCACTTGATTTCCAATGTCTGTTTTCTACTTTTACTTTGTCTAACTACCATAGGTCAGTAAATGTCAACTACATCACCTCTCTTACATCTTGTTTCCTTCAGTGAGAGTATAAAGAGATTCTTACTTCCTTTGCCCTTCCCATGGTGTCCACCATGATTTCTGCCATGAGAAGGTTAGAATTCAGAGTTGGGAAGCTATAATTAAAATATTGATAGAGAACACACATTTAAAAATAGACACTAAGCACACATACATACACGCACAATTATATGCATAAGAAATATAAGAGAAAATAGTGAGGTTAGTTTAGGAAGGAAGGGAAGCTTCAGGAGAAAATACGGACCTTAAACTTGGCATTAAAAAAAAAAACAAACCAGCTCTTGTATCAGTAGAGAGGAGAGGAAAAGTCAGTCCAGAGAGAATTAATTCATTTAACACACATTTCCCAGCTTAGCACTGTGCTAAACCATTTGTGTGGTGAGGGAAGCAGGGGCAGGGCATAGCTGACATTTAATGACCACTTGCCAAGTGTCAGGCACTGTTTCGACAGGTTCAAAGCCATTAACTCATTTAATCCTCACAATAACTCTATGAGATTAGTGCTGTTATGTCTCCATTTTATAAATGAGATGCTTGAAGCACTTAGAGGTCAAATAACTTGCCTTAGCTTATAGAACTAGTATATGGCAGAGTTGGGATATCAACACTGGTAACCTGGTTCCAGAATCTTCACTCTTAGCCAATATACTATAAAGTCCTCAAGGAAAAAAAGGAAGAAGAAGAAGACAAATAAACAAACAAATAAATAACCCTTAATGTTTACGATTGTGTCTTGCAAAGTATTGTACGGATTGATTAGAAAGCAGATTTTACAGTGAGTAGGAAAAGATAAAGTTGATCAGTCAATGGATAATGGAAAGAATTTCAAGTTCCATATAAGCTTTTAGACTTAATCCAAATGCTATTAGAAGGTGAATATAAGTGAAATGGCATAATGAAACAGTGTCTGGAGAATATTAATTGCATCTTCATGTGCAGGACAGATTGAAGAAAATGAGGATTAGAAAAAGACGTAAGAGGCAGTCTGGGAGTGAGATTTTTAGCTCATTATTAGGATTTTAGCAATAGGGTTAGAAAGAAAAGGACGAAGCTAAGAGCTAACTTGAAGAAGGGTAGGAAGATGTTCCAGACTTGCTGGCAATATGGAATACCGAGGGCACCTGAACACTAGTTAGAATGCACTACAAGGGTGAAAAGCAGAGATGGGGATCACCGGGAAAAAAACTCCGGGAAATTATGGGTGAATTCAGCAGTTGTTGGTGGGTGACCAATGACCAGGCTTTCTCGTGGTTAATCTCATGGTTAATAGACATGTAGAATGTACTCTCATGCAATCTGCAATCCAAAAAATATTTGGAAATTATATTGATTATGCTTGTACTTCTTCATAGAATATGAAGTTATTAAGTCTGTTAAAGCAGCACAGTGAAAAAAAATTTTTTTATGGCCAATATGCTGTGAAGACTGTTCCTTCACGAAAAAAATAAAGCAACAAAAAAAAAAAGGAAGAAATAGAGCCATCTAGTGGTGTCGAAGTGCACTAGGTTGAAGAAAGAAATGAGAGGATAAATTATTCAAGCTCTCTGTATGGTACCACAGAGGCCTGGTGGTGCAGTGGTTAAAAGCTCAGGCTGCTAACCAAAAGGTCAGCGGTTCAAATCCTCCAGCTGCTCCTTGGAAACCATTTGGGGGCAATTCTACTCTGTCCTGTAGGTTCACTATGAGTTGGAATTGACAGGTGTGCTGTGTGTGTACATGGTACACACAATCATGCAAAATAGATTTCCTTACTCTCCATTTTCATCACATGCTTAAGATATCCACTAAGGTAGTGGTGTCTGGAAGGAGACAGCTTTAATATTTTCTAGCCATATACATCATAGATCATGAGATATTTTTAGTATCATTACACCAGATGCTGTCATTCTAGGCATAATAAACACAAACTAATGTAATGACCTTTGGATTTTCAGTAGAAATTGAAATTTTGTTAAAAAGGTGTAGTGGGATAATATACATTGTCAGACGTCTATGACTATTGAACACAAAACCTAACTACATCCTTGTCTGTTGCTCAGTGCATTAGGCCTTTCACCAGGATTCCTCAACCACCATGCCTGTACTCCCATGAAAGGTGATTCCATGGCCATTTTCTGGGTCTCAAAACCAGTCAAAAGTTTATTGTCTCTAGAATTCAGCATCATATCAAAAAAATAATACACCACGACCAAGTAGGATTCATAGCAGGTATGCAAGGATGGTTCAACATTAGAAAATCAATCAACTTAATCTACCACATAAATAAAAGGAAAGAAAAGAACCACACAATCATCTCAATTGACACAGAAAAGGCATTTGACAAAGTCCAACACCCATTCCTCATAAAAACTCTCAATAAAATAAGGTATAGAAGGGAAATTTCTCAACATAATAAAGGGCATCTATGCGAAACCAATGGCCAACATCATTCTTAATGGAGAGAGGCTGCAAACATTCCTCTTGAAAACAGGAACAAGACAAGGATGCCCTTTATCACCACTCCTATTTAACATTGTGCTGGAAGTTCTAGCTAGAGCAATAAGGCAAGAAAAAGAAATAAAGGGCATCCAAATTGGTAATGAAGAAGTTAAACTGTCCCTGTTCACGGATAATATGATACTATACATAGAAAACCCTAAAGACTCCATGAGAAATCTACTGGAACTAATAGAAAGATTCAGCAGAGTAGCAGGATACAAGCTAAACATTCAAAAATCAGTTGGATTCCTATACACCAATAAGGAGAACGACGAAGAGGAAATCAGGAAAACAATACCATTTTCAATAGCCCCTAAAAAGATAAAATACTTAGGAATAAATCTGACCAGGAATGTAAAAGACCTATACAAAGAAAACTACAAAACACTACTGCATGAAACCCAAAGGGATCTGCATAAATGGAAAAACATACCATGCTCATGGAAAGGCAGACTCAACATTGTGAAAATGACAATTCTACCCAAAGCAATTTACAAATACAATGCAATCCCGATCCAAATACCAACAACATTCTTCAAAGAGATGGAAAAACTAATCATTAACTTTATATGGAAAGGGAAGAATCCCCGAATAAGTAAAGCACTACTGAAGAAGAAGAATAAAGTTGGAGGACTCACACTACCTGACTTCAGAACCTACTATACAGCTACAGCAGTCAAAACAGCCTGGTACTGGTACAACGACAGATACATTGACCAGTGGAACAGAATTGAGAACCCAGATGTAAATCCATCCACCTACAGCCACCTGACCTTTGACAAGGGCCCAAAGTCCATCAAATGGGGAAAAGACAGTCTTTTTAACAAACGGTGCTGGCAAAACTGGATATCCATCTGCAAAAAACTGAAACAGGACCCATACCTCACACCATATACAAAAACTACTTCAAAATGGATCAAAGACCTGAATATAAAGCCGAACACTGTAAAGTTCATAGAGGTAAAAATAGGACCAACACTACAGGCCTTAATACATGGCATTAACAGAATACAAACCATAACCATCAATGCACAAACCCCAATAGATAAGCTAGATAACTTGGATCTTCTAAAAATCAAACACCTATGCTCCTCAAAAGACTTCACCAAAAGAGTGAAAAGAGAACCTACAGACTGGGAAAAAATTTTTGGACAGTACAAGTCAGACAAAGGTCTAATCTCCATAATCTACAAGAAAATCCAACACCTCTACAACAAAAAGACAAATAATTCTATTAAAAAATGGGCAATGGAAATGAACAGATACTTCACCAAAGAAGACATTCAAATGGCCAACAGACACATGAGGAAATGCTCGCGATCGCTAGCCATTAGAGAAATGCAAATTAAAACCACAATGAGATACCATCTCACCCCGGCATTACTGGCACGAATCAAAAACACTGGAAATAACAAATGTTGGAGGGGCTGTGGGGAGATCGGAACTCTTATGCACTGCTGGTGGGAATGCAAAATGATACAACCATTTTGGAAAATGATATGGCGCTTCCTCAGAAAGCTAGAAATAGACATACCATTTGATCCAGCAATCCCACTTCTAGGAATATATCCTAGACAAATAAGAGTCATCACTTGAACAGACATATGCACACCTATGTTCATGGCAGCACTGTTCACAATAGCAAAACGATGGAAACAACCTAGATGCGCATCAACAGATGAATGGATAAACAAACTATGGTACATACACACAATGGAGTACTATGCAACGAGAAAGAACAACAATGAATCTGTAAAGCATCTTGTAACATGGAAGACATTATGCTGAGTGAAATAAGTCAATCACAAAAGGACAAATATTGTATGAGACGTCTGTTGTAAAAACCCATGAAAAAGTTCACATACAGAATGTAACAATCTTTGTTGGTTACCAGGGATGGGAGGGGTTGGGGGGAAATACTAAATAGGCAATAGATAAGTGGTGTCTTCAGTGAAGGGTGAGACAGTACACAGTACAGGGGAAACTAGCACAACTTGTACAAGGAAAGGTCATGGAAGCCCCATAGACACATCCAAACTCCCTGAGGGACTGAACTGCTGGGCGGAGGGCTGTGGGGACCATGGTCTCGGGGAACATCTAGCTCAATTGGCATAACACAGTTTATAAAGACAATGTTCTA